>PKML01005538.1:332485-428660 GCA_002933935.1 Eutrema yunnanense | reverse complement strand
TCTGTAACACCCCCGATTCCGACCTAAGAATTGTCCATCATCTCCTCCGCCGGAACCGGGAGGTGGGTTACAGTTATAGTGAAGGGAGAACCGCCAAGACGGTCTAGCTAGGAAAGCATCCCATACTACCTTCCCGGCCGAACCATCCCGACTGATTGCATCTCTTTTATACCCTTTGACCGATGGCCTAAGGCTTTGCAACCCGTACCGCCCGTCAAAGGTTGTTTCGGCCCGGACTAGGCCTAGTATCCTAAGAAACTCGAGGTTTTAAGATTGAAAACATTTTTATTAAAAACTTTGAAAACGTCTTTCACAGCGGATGCATCCTTCTTAAAACCTTTTTGAAAAACCCTTTTTGAAAACAACCAAAAATTCCTTTTCACTAACACTGAAATCTACTCTGGTGGTCCTAATGCTCGGCGCCTCCTTCTAACTAATTCTAAGGCTACCTGCAAGAAATCTGTAAAATATAATGAGTATTCCTAGTGAATACTCAATGAGCTAAGGACCCTACCCTGCAAGTTAGTACCCCAACCCACTAACAACCTACCCCAGATAGCCGAAGCCTAAGAAGGAAGCACCGCACTAGACCAACCTAGCCTAATGTGCATTCCTGTTTACACACACACAACCTGTATATGCTAGCTTACCGAACTAGCATACCAACACAGAATGGCACACTCGTCCAGAGTGCGCTGCGCGGAAGCTAAACAAACAACAAGCATGCGCTAAAGGCCTTTTAGCGACATAACTTGGGCACACAATCGATGCTGATAGCTCTCTCATCTACGATGTATCGAACAACCCCACCCCGTGGCCCCTGCCTTATCACCACACATGATCATAGACGTCCACAGGTGGTTTCGAACTACATCACGATGTATCGAATAACTCCACCTCCGTGGCCCCTGCCTAATCACCACATAGGATCATAGACGTCCACAAACCAACGGAGCCATTAGGCCTCCGAACCTCAGCAATCGTAGCCGTTACGGGCTTCAACGATCACTATGCACCGTCGTGCATTTCTCGGCCAAGGGCGCGACCCCAGTACCCTCCGAGAACAACAGGTGGTTTCGAACTACATCCTCAGGCTAAATCCGCCCGTCACACCACATAGGCCACCTGCCTATTAACTCCGAACATGCCACCTCACTGGGCATGTCGGTCACATGCAAGTTATGGGCTTTCACGCACCACAACGGCAAACAAATGGCTAAGGTTCACACGAACCTCAACCGCACACAAATATCTTAGACAAGAACACCTGGCGGAGCCAACGCACGTGGCCGCTCCCACCTTGTCCTTGCCGTAAGATCTACACTAAAACTTTACAACGATTAACCCCCAACAGGTTAATTCAAATAATTTCCAAAGCTCACCTCGAGTAAAGGCTGGAAAACGGATAAGTCTTAGGCTCTTGGATAACACCTTCCAAGCCGAGCTCAGTCTCGGTTTAAACCATGAGGTTTAAGCCAAAACTCACTTCCGATCACTTTCTCTCTCTACCTTACTCTCTAGCTTCTCTCTAGAAATTTTCTAAGATCTTAAGGAGGTGTGAACTTACCTTTGGTCTTAAGGGGGTATTTATAGGCATGGGGGAGGTGTGGAGAGTGCTTGCCACTTGTGCCACTTGCCCAAAGACTAGTCAAAGCTTTTGGCACCAAGTTTCTTCATCTTTGACCACATTTTTCACATGTGTAATTAGGTAGGTCAAAACTTAGCTTTTGACTCCTAGGCCTAAACTTTGATCCATACCTTTGCTTTAAGTCTTTTCATGTCCCCCTTAGATAAGACAAACCAATCGCTAGCCCCTAGGCTAGTGATTTGATGTTTTGACCGGTCATGTGGCCACGGTTTGGCCACACGGCCCATTTTCCACCATTCGTCCGTTTTTCGCGAAATTGCCTTTCGTCTTGGATTTTCTTCATGCGATTGACCCGGCAAACTTGATCCTTCATTTTTCTGGACGTGCGCCCTGGTTCGGATCGTCCATGGCCCGCTCGGCCAAAATTTGCAAAGTCGGGAAATCTTGATTTTGCTTGATGGAAAGCTTCCTTTTCTTGTTCAAAAATTTCTGGTCCAGTCGAAATTTCGTTTGGATCGGTTTTTGCTAGATTTGGGAAGGTTTTTACCTTTCTCTCGGCTAAAACTGCTGAGTTTCCTTCGGCTGAAAATCTTCTCTCGGCTGAAACTGCATCTTCTCTCGGCTAAAACTGCTTCTCCTCGGCAAGACTGAAATTTTAGCGGGCTGAAACAGAATCGATCGGATAACTCTTTTTCCGTTCGAGTTGTCCAAATTCTGACTCGACCAATGTTTTTCTTTTGTCATGATCCTTTGGGAAATGTTTTCCCTCAATCGCTCCTCGACTTTTGGTTTTTCTCTCGATCATCGGCCAAAAATTACTTCACCGGACGGGTTATCACATCCTCCCCCCCTTATTTAGAATTCGTCCCGAATTCTCCTAAGGTCGGAGTGATTCCCTTCCTTCGTCGTGATGTCTTCCTTGGCTCGTCAAAATTCCTCCTGAATTCTTGCATGAGCAACCACTTCGTCTTGTGAACTCCTTTCGGAAATCTCTCCAGCTTGACCCTCCTAGTCTACTTCTTTCTGTTGATGCTGCCGTTCCCTTGGCTTTCTAGCATCGTCATCATCATCATTCTGGTATATGTCCCGGTTGGCCTCCTGCCTGTCATCCGGTTAATCTCTACTTTTCATTGGGTTATCTTCCTCCGTCTACGCGGACTTAATAACACTCCCGCACTGGCGGTTTAATCTTTCATGGTCTTCTCGTTCCGCAGTAGGTCCTCCTGACCTATCCTTGCTCTGGCGACCTTCCTGGTCTTCTCTGGCATTCAGCACTTCCAACTCCTCGTCTTCTCCCCTCTCCCCGGCTATAAATAGTCTCCATATCCTCGACCAATCTCAACCTTCCTTAAGGTCCTTGCAAATATTTACCCGATTTGCAAGTGGTGGATTTTCATGCCTTTACGAGCAATCAATCCATGGCATACTTAGAGTAGTGATGACTCTGCTCAAAACTCTATGTAGCCAATCAAAACCATCCTTGGTTCATATTATAAGATATAATATAACCATCCATGATTTCACAAACATACTTCACATATGATTCATATTTCACATATTTACATATGCTACATATTTCACATATTGCACATATGTCTTAAACTACTCTACTAGTGACTCGGTTCGTCCCCCCGACTACCGATCACTTTACTTGCACATGGTCCTAGCTCTCTCGGCTCTCATGTGACTTATTCACTCAAGAAATATAAACATGAGATTAGAACCCTACTTACCTCGCGTTCGGATGGAGGGTTTCCCTGCTATCTAACCTAGATACTACCTAAAAGTCACGCCGAACCAATCCCAGGATCCTCCTGATCCATCGGTTTCGCCTGACTCGTCGGTCTCTTCTGAATCGCTTGCGCCATTGGATGTCGTCGAGCTCGAGGTAGTATGAGTGTCGGATCGCGCTGGTTCATCTTCCTGAGGGTCTATTCCAAATCCGCAAGTATAACATAACCCCATTGGCGGTAATTGATGTCTTCCGAACTCTGTGCTGTGACAAGCCCAGGTTGAGTGGCCTCTTATGCCACAATGTTCGCATGGTCCCCTTAAATGTAAGGGAGTCATGTCCCTTCTTTGGGCTGGTGTTCTTCCACGGTATGGCCTTACGGGCATCCTTACCCGTTCATTCTCTTCAGGGGATGGTGGCTCCCCATCCGCTCCTTAATTTTGTTCGTCATTCTCTGATTCCTCGGAATAGTGATATTGCGGGACTACCGCGTCTTCTTCGGTTTCTTCTGGGTTGCTTTCATCACGGTTCCTTAGTAATGACTGAACCTCTTCATGGCTTAACGTTCTTGGCTCGTCCAAGGTCATGTCCCGAGCTAAATGAGGTCTCCATGCTCGGTTCCATTCGTTGACAAGGTGATCATCCTTGTCCCACCAATGAAACACGTTCCGCCTCATCTCCCGGTTTCGTAGGACTTGTTCACGGGTGTTAGTCCAATATCGTTGGACTCCCTCGTCTTCTTCTCTTTCCGCGTCAGAAGTGACGGTTCCTCTCCAGCGGTCATGCTGTTTTTGGACCATCCGTTCTGCTTTGGCTCGTCTTGCCGTTAGCTCTTCCGTTGTTTGCTGCTCCATGTCAGGATGCTTATAATCGTCGGTTCGATCTTCCCTTGGTTCTTGCGGCGCATAGATGCATTCCATGTTGTACATGTATGGCATGTGAATCCTTGCGGAAATCTCCGGTCCGCTTGAGATTGACATGTCCGATGCTGACGTGATCGTTATGTCTGCTCTACCGCTCCAACTCGAGGTATCAGATGATATCTCGATGATCTCGGGTCCTACCCTTTCCCACACTTCCACATCGGAATATGCCGTTGGTACTAGCATAATTCTTCCATAAGGTTGGATTGCTTCCATCTCGTCCTCTCTTTCTGGTGCTTGTGGAATGGATCCCATATCCATGTCCAGGTCAAGCCCATCGAACATCTCGGTATCGTTTAGGATTGTTTCCCAAAACGCCTCATCATTTTTTATCTTGGGATCGGCTTCGGACGATGTATCTGAACTGATGAGATAGATCTCTTGCACTGAATATGAACTCTCATCACTGGTTGAGTCCGAATCGTCACATGAGTTGGATCCTCCCAATCCGTAAGACATCGGCCAACAGTTAACTTGCTTCCTCTCAGAACCAGGCGTCCACTCCGCATCTCTCACATACTTTCCCCGTCTCCTCGACATCCTGCGATTACTCAACAAGACAAGTCAGTCACAAGGGGTTTTCCTAAATCCTAATGACGTCGAGCAACCAGATTCCTAATAGTGTTAGTGAGACTCTATTTTTTTTACTCGAAAAACGTTTGAAAACATTTTTGAAAACTCGGTTCTTGTGAGCATGATCAGGAACCATGCTCTGATACCAACTTCTGTAACACCCCCGATTCCGACCTAAGAATTTGTCCATCATCTCCTACGCCAAAACAGGGAGGGGTGTTCAAGTTACAGTGAAGGGAGAACCGCCAAGACGGTCCAGCTAGGAAAGCATCCCATACTACCTTCCCGTCCGAACTATCTCGACTGATTGCATCTCTTTTATACCCTTTGACCGATGGCCTAAGGCTTTGCAACCCGTACCGCCCGTCAAAGGTTGTTTCGGCCCGGACTGGGCCTAATATCCTAAGAACTCGATGTTTTAAGCTTGAAAACATCTTTATTAAAAACTTTGAAAACGTCTTTCACGTTGGATGCATCACTTCTTAAAACCTTTTTGAAAAACCCTTTTTGAAAACAACCAAAAATTCCTTTTCACTAACACTGAAATCTACTCTGGTGGTCCTAATACTCGGCGCCTCCTTCTAACTAATTCTAAGGCTACCTGCAAGAAATCTGTAAAATAGAATGAGTATTCCTAGTGAAGACTCAGTGAGCTAAGGACCCTACCCTGCAAGTTAGTACCCCAACCATTTAACAACCTACCCCAGATAGCCGAAGCCTAAGAAGGAAGCACCGCACTAGACCAACCTAGCCTAATGTGCATTCCTGTTTACACACACACAACCGGTATGCTAGCTTACCGAACTAGCATACCAACACAGAATGGCACACTCGTCCAGAGTGCGCTGCGCGGAAGCTAAACAAACAACAAGCATGCGCTAAAGGCCTTTTAGCGACATAACTTGGGCACACAATCGATGCTGAGAGCTCTCTCATCTATGATGTATCGAACAACGCCACCCCGTGGCCCCTGCCTAATCATCACACAGGATCATAGACGTCCACAGGTGGTTTCGAACTACATCACGATGTATCGAATAACCCCACCTCCGTGGCCCCTTCCTAATCACCACATAGGATCATAGGCGTCCACAAACGAACAGAGCCGTTAGGCCTCCGAACCTCAGCAATCGTAGCCGTTACGGGCTTCAACGATCACTATGCACCGTCGTGCATTTCTCGGCCAAGGGCGCGACCCCAGTACCCTCCGAGAACAACAGGTGGTTTCGAACTACATCCTCAGGCTAGATCCGCCTGTCACACCACATAGGCCACCTGCCTATTAACTCCGAACATGCCACCTCACTGGGCATGTCGGTCACACGCAAGTTATGGGCTTTCATGCACCACAATGGCAAACAAATGGTTAAGGTTCACACGAACCTCAACCGCACACAAATATCTTAGACAAGAACACTTGGCGGAGCCAACGCACGTGGCCGCTCCCACCTTGTCCTTGCCGTAAGATCTACACTAAAATTTTACAACGATTAACCCCCAACAGGTTAATTCAAATAATTTCCAAAGCACACCTCGAGTAAAGGCTGGAAAACGGATAAGTCTTAGGCTCTTGGATAACACCTTCCAAGCCGAGCTCACTCACGGTTTAAACCGTGAGGTTTAAGCCAAAACTCACTTCCGATCACTTTCTCTCTCTACCTTACTCTCTAGCTTCTCTCTAGAAATTTTTCTAAGATCTTAAGGAGGTGTGAACTTACCTTTGGTCTTAAGGGGGTATTTATAGGCATGGGGGAGGTGTGGAGAGTGCTTGCCACTTGTGCCACTTGTGCCACTTGCCCAAAGACTAGTCAAAGCCAGTCAAAGCCTTTGGCACAAAGTTTCTTCATCTTTGACCACATTTTTCACATGTGTAATTAGGTAGGTCAAAACTTAGCTTTTGACTCCTAGGCCTAAGCTTTGATCCATACCTTTGCTTTAAGTCTTTTCATGTCCCCCTTAGATGAGACAAACCAATCGCTAGCCCCTAGGCTAGTGATTTGATGTTTTGACCGGTCATGTGGCCACAGTTTGGCCACACAGCCCATTTTCCACCATTCGTCCGTTTTTCGCGAAATTGCCTTTCGTCTTGGATTTTCTTTATGCGATTGACCCGGCAAACTTGATCCTTCATTTTTCTGGACGTGCGCCCCGGTTCGGATCGTCCATGGCCCGCTCGGCCAAAATTTGCAAAGTCGGGAAATCTTGATTTTTCTTGATGGAAAGCTTCCTTTTCTTGTCCAAAAATTTTTGGTCCAGTCGAAATTTCGTTTGGATCGGTTTTTGCTAGCGTTGGGAAGGTTTTTACCTTTCTCTCGGCTAAAAATCTTTCCCTCGGCTAAAACTGCTGATTTTCCTTCGGCTGAAAATCTTCTCTCGGCTGGACTGCCTCTCTCGGCTGAAACTGCATCTTCTCTCGGCTAAAACTGCTTCTCCTCGGCAAGACTGAAATTTTAGCCGGCTGAAACATAATCGATCGGATAACTCTTTTTCCGTTCGAGTTGTCCAAATTCTGACTCGACCAATGTTTTTCTTTTGTCCTGATCCTTTTGGGAAATGTTTTCCCTCAGTCGCTCCTCGACTTTTGGTTTTTCTCTCGATCATCGACCAAAAATTACTTCACTGGACGGGTTATCACAATGATAGTCTGCAATCATTTGCTATGAATTTAGTTAGTTAATCTAGAGATAGGGATTTAGACGAGCTCTTGAGTAAGTCGTTTCTTATGTGAACCTTTAAAGCAAAACATGACAAAAGGTGAACACTATGAATTTGTTGAATTCTGATAACACCGGTTTTTTACCATTTTTATGGATCACTTTCATATTATTTTGCAGGTGTTTTAACTCCGTTTCAAAGATTTTCAAGTGATTTTCATATTTTAGAGATTTGAAAGACGTTTCAGGTAACTCGAAATAAAAGAGTGCATTTCAGAGCAAAATTATGTTTTTGGATAAACTTGGACCGTCAAGAAATCTTGCATCTAATGGAGACCTTTTCACCGTCTGACCATCTCCAAATTTGGACACAACAAAGTAGAGACAACCAGCTTTCAAATGCAATTGGATTGGAGGCGATCCAATAGTTGGATCCTTAAATATACCCGAAGCAGTGAAGGCATATGAAGCTGCCTCGAAGAGAAGCCCATTGCGCCTGGAGGAGCTGTAGCCGCGGCCAACTGCCATCTCGCCCTCTCTTTCTGGTGCTTGTGGAATGGATCCCATATCCATGTCCAGGTCAAGCCCATCGAACATCTCGGTATCGTTTAGGATTGTTTCCCAAAACGCCTCATCATTTTTTATCTTGGGATCGGCTTCGGACGATGTATCTGAACTGATGAGATAGATCTCTTGCACTGAATATGAACTCTCATCACTGGTTGAGTCCGAATCGTCACATGAGTTGGATCCTCCCAATCCGTAAGACATCGGCCAACAGTTAACTTGCTTCCTCTCAGAACCAGGCGTCCACTCCGCATCTCTCACATACTTTCCCCGTCTCCTCGACATCCTGCGATTACTCAACAAGACAAGTCAATCACAAGGGTTTTTCCTAAATCCTAATGACGTCGAGCAACCAGATTCCTAATAGTGTTAGTGAGACTCTATTTTTTTTACTCGAAAAATGTTTGAAAACATTTTTGAAAACTCGGTTCTTGTGAGCATGATCAGGAACCATGCTCTGATACCAACTTCTGTAACACCCCCGATTCCGACCTAAGAATTTGTCCATCATCTCCTACGCCAAAACAGGGAGGGGTGTTCAAGTTACAGTGAAGGGAGAACCGCCAAGACGGTCCAGCTAGGAAAGCATCCCATACTACCTTCCCGTCCGAACTATCTCGACTGATTGCATCTCTTTTATACCCTTTGACCGATGGCCTAAGGCTCCTGGAGAGCTTCCACATGCGGCCAAGACATGTTTCGCCACTCCCAGAAGGCCCGCACCCGTGGCCAGGACCCAGCGCGACCAAATCGACTCGTTTCTTCACCGAGACCAAAACCGTCATTTCTCATCAAACCCTAAATGAAGATTACACTTATAAATACTTATTTTATGCCTCTTAGACAGACACGTTACATTCTTATTACGCTTGAAGTCAGAAGTGAAGCTGTTGTGACTTGTGCACTTGTTTTCTTTGGTTTGGAGCAAAGGATTCTCGATTCGTGTTCTTCGATAGAGAAGTTTTCTTCATCCCTTTTTACTTACTGTTTTTATTTAATTTATTGAATATGATTACCTCAGGTATGGCTGAGTAATCTCCTTGTTGGGTGAAAGGGGTTCGAAGGGGGATTTATGGTTCAATTCTTATTAGGTTTTTAGTCTATGATACCGATTAGGGTTCTTCATTCTATCCTTGTTGTTAATGTGTTGCTTGACTAACCGTCTTAGCAACTGATATTAGGTGTTTCAGAGCCACTAGAGTGATGTATCTAATTTCTTAACTTGGGTAGACGAGCAAATCCGTCGTAAGATTTTGAAAGTATTTTTACGGAGGAATTGTGGGCGTAAACGACATTTGAGAGTATCATTCACTACTTGCGCAGGCGGAGACAAAATCTACCGTCCGAGTACTGAAATGAGTAGGTGTGTAGGATTATGTGAGTAAACTACACACAGAGTACGTGTTCCAAGTTAAAGAACCCAAAGACGACAAAAAGTCGCTCTAGAAATCCTAGCGAATTCTCGGTGAAAATCGACCATGAACCCTAAATAATTCCCGATTGCCCAACGCTTCGTTAATTGACTTACAACTTCGACATAATTATTGCTTGCTACAGTTCACTTAGATTATATTTATTTATTCGGTTAGTTTAGCTTAGTTTAGCTTAGTTTAGTCTCGTTTGCTTTCTTATTTTCTCGCTTAGTTTAGTTTAGTCTAGTTTAGTACAGTTTAGATTTCTAGTTTCGAGTTCGTGACAAAACCCTATAAACATATATCGTTTTAGGTTTCTTTACTATACAGTGTCTAAGGTCTCGCAGAGCAACATTTCCTCCCTGCGGATCGATACCTTAAGTACTACAACGTACATATGTGCACTTGCACGCTTCAAGGTTTACAAATTTAAAACCTGAAGTTTCGGAGACGAATCTGATACGCATAAATTTTTTGGCACCGTTGCTGGGGAGGCAATCACTACTCGTTCTGCCACACTTTAGATTTTAGTAAATCGACTCTAAGATCAACTTTTTCTTTTTAATTTTCGTTTTTGTTTTTCTTTGTCTCAGCCTCTGGAGCGAGATCACCGCTACGAGCAGAGTTACTACGACCCATCTTATGCTCACTACTCTCATTATTCACACACTAATTGTGATTCGTACTACATTGATCGGAAACCGGCACCGACCAATTACTCTCGAGAACGCTACGAGTCACATCCTTACTTCGAGCATTGTTGCCTTCAAAGGGCTACCCTTGAGCCTCTCGATGATGATCGAGAACACGAGTCTTCTTCAAGAACTCAATGAATATATGCACGAATATGAGGGGTACTACATACTTTCCGAGCTCGATGGAGAACCCGTATTCAAGTTGGTTAGAAAGAAGGCATCAAATGAAAGTCCCTTGGATTCTCAAGCTCATGTCATTATAGAAGAACATGAAGGAGAAGAAAGACCTGTTTCTACTCCTGCTTCTCACCTTGTTGAGCGTGAGACATACCTCGTGAAGGACGAGACACTAACGGATGCACCCGAGCCGCCATTGAATACATTTTCTAAGGAGAAGGATCCCGAAAGATTTGACGTTCCATGCTCGATCAAGGTAATAGAATTTCGTAATGAGATGAACACATGCAGCGGAGATGAACCACTGTTAGACCATGGAGGAGCCGGCTCCTCCATGGTCTAACAGCGGAGCGGCCGTCGGTGCAGATCTTGGTGGTAGTAGCAAATATTCAAATGAGAACTTTGAAGGCCGAAGAGGGGAAAGGTTCCATGTGAACGGCACGTGCACATGGGTTAGTCGATCCTAAGAGTCGGGAGATCAATCCCAACAAGTTTGGAGACCCCGATCTTTACGAGACAAAGATACCAGCTCACACAAAGAGGTTGTGTCTGCAGCAGAGCGGCATGCTTATGGAAATAATCGAAGATCACCAACTGATTCGCAAAGAACAGTGTCTGAGATAAGGCTGGATAATGGTAGATTGGATCGACGCTGTTCAGGACGTCTTATTTTATGAACACATGCAGCGGAGATGAACCACTGTTATACCATGGAGGAGCCACAAAGAACGTTAAAAATGTTCTAGAAGAAGGTGCACCTGTCACACTAGGGGAAAGCATCAAACCGAAAATTTCGACGTGCGAAAAAATCCCTTTCGATGTACACTCTGCCCTTGCTGATATGAGACGTGATGGAGACTTAAATGAAGCCAATGAGAATCCAAATGTTCCCCTAGGACCAGAAAACATCATTGGAGACAAAGGATATGACGATTCGGGCAAGTCCGCCCGAGGCACCTCCACCGCGGTTGCGCCTCCTCCACACGCGGCCAAACCTCCATTCGACACGGGTGTGTGCTCCCAACCCACGGTCGACCTGCTATCCACCGCGGCTCCGCCTCCTCCATACGCGGCCATCCCCTGTTCATCTCAACTTCGACGTTTTGCATCTCGATCCTACTTCTTTGAGCAAGACTTCTTCTCCATCAGCACTAAAGCTCCAACCAAGACACAAACTGATCTAGAGCCTACCATCTATGCATCGTGCAACATGGCTCTACAATCCGAGAATATCAAAGAATAAGAAGCATACTCCAAGGAAGCTCCAAATCTGATTTTTTTATTGTGATCCCGGAGGAGATCACCATCTGGACTTTATGACAGAAATCCCGACTGGGAATGGCGTGATATGTTCTATACGAAGGATTACAAGGTTAAATTTAAGAAGACTTGTCGTAAGACACTGTCCTTCTACTATTAGGCTCACCTAGTTACCAACGCCGAGCTAAACGACTTTAAACAAAAACGCTCAATGGGAGGCAACCCATTTTAGATACGCTTTTCTTTTTTAGTTTTTCTTTCTTTTTCTACTAATGTTTTCTTTTTCGTAATTTCAACTTTCTAAACAAATAAAACAAAAACCCAAAAACATTCAAAAAATCAGTAAACAAAAAAATTGGAGAAGACATTCGAAACAGATCGTGAAACGAGGAAGGAACGAAGAAGAAAATGACCCGCGGCGGAGGAGCCATCGACCGCGGCAGCGTTGGCCGGTCACGCGGCGGAGGACCACTTGGTCGCGGTCGCGTGTGCTCGACCCCCAGCCAGCCTCATTTCGTCCTGAACTTCATCCCGACCATTCCTAACCATTCCTGACACTAAACCGTGCAATCCCGAACATGTTCCTGACATGAAATTGAACAAAACCCGGTTTAATTCCCGTGTCCTGCTAAGGCAAAAAGCTTTTGAAAAACTGGAAACTTCTTCTTACATAAAAACAATTTTTCAAAGACAAAAAGAGAATTTCAAGATTCAAGCTCTCTTTCTTCTTCTCTTCCAAAAGACTTGGAGATTTTGAGCAAGAACAACATTTTTCAATTCAAAAGCTTTTTCGAAAATTCTTCGGTCCATTCTCACTCTTTTTCGAATAAGATTTCAATTCCTCACTCATCTCGTCAATTCCAACAAGGTACGAACCGAAACCTCTACTTTTTCATATGAACAAGAACCTAGTGTTTTTCTTGAATTCACTAGATCTATGTCTTTGATGGTTAGAAATTGTTAAAGAACTTATGATTGAACTTCTAGTATGTCTAGACTTCAATTTTAGAATTTAATTCCCTTGGATTTGAGATTTTTGTGATTTTAAATTTTCAATTTAGAGATTAATTTGAACAAGTCTTGATATATTGATAATTAGTAAACGGTAATCTACTGCAATTGCATGAAGATGAACTTAAAATCTATACTTTGAATTTTTTTTTTTTTGCAAGTACGTCACAAACCCGAAATTTACAATTATCATTTCAATTTGTTTGATTTATGCTCAATGTTTCTTGTCCGTTTATCGAATGTGTCTCTTGATACTCGATTAGTATCCTCGCGCATTGAAACCATTCAATGAAAACCATATTCATACTTTTGCCGAGTTGTTTCTCTATTTTGTAGGAACAAATGGACCACCCCAGATCTCGCATAATGCGCTCTAAGAAGAGCAGATACGTAGGAGAGACTTCTCGGAGATCATTTTCTATTCAACACGAGGAGAGGCAAGGAGGCTCGGACACAACAAGTGTGGAAGACGACACAAATATTGGCGAGTTCTTTGCAAGTCGACGACGATCGATTAGAACTCGCGTGCCAATTCCTCGACGTGACCCAACTCCTTCTCATCCACGTGAATCAATACCACCTCCGGAACGAAGACCAAATGTACGATATATCGGGAAACCTATGGATCCGAATATCGATTACCTTGAGAAGCTCAACAAGATTGTTATCAAATAACCACCTCGCATAGATAACTCGACTCTCGACATGCTCGGGATTAGAGAAGACGTGATTTGGTATCTCGACGCACTTAACCTTCGACCTTTCATGGAGCTCAATCTCCCTACCTACGAAGATCTCACCAAAGAATTCTTATAGACCGTCACCATGTGCTACAAGAGACGCTCTAATGCGAGAGCGAACGACGGTACACTTACTTTTACCATTCGCGGATATTCTTATGCTCTAACGATCCTAGAACTTTGTGAAGCTTTGAAGCTTCAATATCTCGATGAGATTCACCCTGAGGAGAATCCCGATGAAAGTCTATGGAGCATAATGGGACAAGGCGTCTACGACATCGGACGGTCCAAAGCCGCCCTACTCACGCATCCCGTTGCCCGCTATACAACAAGCTCTTAGCGCACACCATATTCCCGAGAGCGAACGTGGGGAGTGTCCTCAAAGGCGAGCTTGTTACCCTTCAATTACCTTTCACCGACGACCCACGCTATGCTTGTATCTTCGCAAAGAACTTGGTGAAGGTGAAACACGACGCGCCCGCCACAAAACCCGAGGACACTACTACCTCCTTCGGAAGCATCATCATAGCGATTCTACAAACCGTGCACTTTAATTTCTCGAATGAGGTTCCACTCCAAGGAAGCTGGTTCGGCTTGATGCAATTCACCCGAGACCGCACGATCTCTCGCGCTTCACTCGACCCCGACATATTTGGTTACAAATATTGCACTAATGTCGGTGAGTCCTACTTTGTCTTCTTACCTTCTAACTATGTCCCTAGACTCCGAGAAGGAGCAACACCTAGATGAATACCGGAGGAGATGGACTACATACCTACAGCCCCATGCTTACCTTGGACAGTTCCTAGTGGCCAAGGCCAACCGAGACGCTGAGGCAGAGCGTGCTCGACTACTTCAACAATCACAGGCCCGTGCACCATCCGCGGAGATTGCACTACACGGACCAGAATACGCAGCCATGGAGAAGAAGATAGAAATACAAGAGAGACGATACATGCGCATGATGTGTTTCCTCGAAGAGCACCATCAGTTCGATGGCAACACGCCCGACTATGAGACAGATGGCTCAGGCGATGCCTAGTCATGCACTTCACCACCACGGTTTAATCGATCTCTTTTACCTTATCTTTTATTTTAATGATTTTACCATCCTTTCACCAACTATTTCACACTGGGGACAATGTGATTTAAGCTTGGGAGAGGATGTTTATCCATTACTAATCTATTTTTCTTTTCTTTGGATCTTTTTAATTCTCACTGGAATTTTAAGACCTCTTATAGTATATTTATTAAGTATTTTTCAAGAACATAAGAACAAAGTCTATGACGATATAGACCAGTGTGCTTCTACGCTATTTCCTCGTGCTAGCTCTTTTGTGGTTTAGTACTAGACTAGGCGGTAGATAGAGTGCTTTCAATGCGATATCCCAGAGGATTTTGGGCCGTAGAAATTCCTTCTGACAAGATATACAATTGATTGGACTTAATCTATATTTAATTTTCTTATCAATTGTTTTAGGCTAGACAACGAGTCATACATCTAGGACATCTTTTTCATTTTTACCACTATTTGTTGTCCTAGATGGTTGGTTCATCTTTAGCCGGTATCCCACCGGAAACTTAACCTTTGTTCAAACCTCATGCAACTCTCTTAATGTCTTATGTGCAGATATGTGCAAAAATACCGGAGAGGGAGGAACGACACAGTTTTATAGTCACTCGAGAAGACGAGAGACTAGACGGTTGTGGAGGTATCGACAAATAAAGCTAAAAAGTTGCTTTGGAAATCGTTTGTTGGTAATTTTCGCACTCTCAAAGGCGCCCCCATTTAAAGGTGTTTCCCCTTTCTGAAAAAAAATAAAATAAAATAACTCGAAAGGAAAGTAAATAAAAGCCTAAGAGTCTTAAAGTAGTCTATATTTTTACCAAGGCAACTATGATTAAATATGTGAAGAGTAAGAAGCCGTTCAAATCATTACCCGGAGAAAAATTTAAGTCCGGGGGAATGACAGAAAAGTTCTGTCAAATGGAGACGAGTCCCGACGAAGGAGGAGTTTTACAGCAACACTTATGCGAGCAAGGAGTGACTGAAAACTTAGGGTACCAACAGCTCCATCCTCTCTTGCTGTTTTGCATAATATCTAGCATCCTCCGAAAATAAATACGGTAACCCGAAACACTTTTAGCCTCACCTCTAAATTACCCTTAAATGCCTAGCATCGATTGCCTTGTCTAATATTTTTGGTAAGAATCATGCAATCTATTATGAATGTTAAGAGCTAGTTGACAGAAAGTTAGGGTCTATGTAGTTAGACTTTCCCATGATGGATACCGAGGATTAGCGTTGTAGTACTTTGGTGAGAATTTTCTAGACTAAGCCTGATTGATGCATTACGTTGGTTATGGTTTAGAATGACGGTCACTGAGAATTTTGTTAGTTCCTATATTTTCGAAAAGCTCTTTCCGAGTTTAGATTTCTGTTTTGTTTGAGGACAAACAAATATCTAAGTTTAGGGGAGTTGATAACACTGGTTTTTGACCATTTTTATGGATCACTTCCATATTCTTTTGCAGGTGTTTTAACTTCGTTTTCAAAGGTTTTAAAGCGATTTTCATATTTTAGAGATTTGAAAAACGTTTCAGGTAACACGGAATAAAAGAGTTCATTTCGGAGCAAAAGTACGTTTTTGGATCAACTTGGATCGTCAAGAAGTCTTGCAGCTAATGGAGACGTTTTCACCGACTGATCATCCCCAAATTTGGACACAACAAAGTAGAGACAACCATATTTCAAATGCAATTGGATTGGAGGATTGCCTATGGTTGGATCCTTAAATATTACCAAAGCACTGAAGGCAGATGAAGCTGCCCCAAAGAGAAGCCCACCGCGCCTGGAGGAGCTGGAGCCGCGGCCAAATGCCATCTCGCCACTACTGGAGATCTTCCACCCGCGGCCAAGAAGCATTTCGCCACTCCCATAAGGCCCGCACCCGCGGCCATGACCCAGCGCGACCAAATCGACTTGTTTCTTCACCGAGGGCAAAACCATCATTTTTCATCAAACGTTAAACGAAGATTACACTTATAAATACTTATTTTATGCCTCTTAGACAGACACGTTACATTCTTATTAAGCTTGAAGGTAGAAGTGATGCTCTTGTGACTTGTGCACTTGTTTTCTTTGGTTTGGAGCAAAGGATTATCGATTTGTGTTCTTCGATAGAGAAGCTTTCTTCATCCCTTTTTACTTACTTTTTTTATTTAATTTATTGAATATGAATACCTCAGCTATGGCTGAGTAATCTCCTTGTTGGGTGAAAGGGGTTTGAAGGGGAATTTATGGTTCGATTCTTATTAGGTTTTTAGTCTAGGATACCGATTAGGATTTTTCGTTCTATCCTTGTTGTTAATGCGTTGCTTGACTAACCGTCTTAGCAACTGAGATTAGGTATTTTAGAGCCACAAGAGTGGTTTATCTAATCGCTCGACCTAGGGTAGACGAGCAAATCCGTCGTAAGATTTTGAAAGTATACTTATGGAAGAATTGTGGGCGTAAACGACCTTTGACAGTATCATTCACTACTTGCGCGGGTGGAGACGAAACTTACCGTCCGAGTACTGAAGTGAGTAGGTGTGTAGGATTACGGGAGTAAACTACACGCAGCGTACGTGTTCCAAGTTCAAGAACCGAAAGACGACAAAAAGTCGCTTTAGAAATTCAAGTGAATTCTCGGTGAAAATCGGCCATGAACCCTAAAGAATTTCCGATTGCCCAACGCTTCGTTAATTGATTTACAACTTCAAAATAAATATTGCTTGCTACTGTTCACTTAGATTAGATTTATTTATTCGGTTAGTTTAGCTTAGTTTAGTCTCGTTCGCTTTCTTATTTTCTCGCTTAGTTTAGTTTAGTCTAGTTTAGTATAGTTTAGATTTCTAGTTTCGAGTTCGTGACAAAACCCTATAAACATATATCCGTTTTAGGTTTATTTATTATACAGTGTGTAAGGTCTCGCAGAACAACATTCTCTCCCTGTGGATCGATACCTTAAGTACTACAACGCACATATATGCACTTGCACGCTTTAAGGTTTACAATTTTAAAACCTGAAGTTTCGGAGACGAATCCGATACGCATAAATTTTTTGGTGCCGTTGCCGGGGAGGCAATCGCTACTCGTTCTGCCACACATTGGATGTTAGTAAATCGACTCTAAGACAAAATTTTTCTTTTTTATTTTCGTTTTTGTTTTTCTTTGTTTCAGTCTTTGAAACATGGACTCGCCTCTGGAGCGAGATCACCGGTACGAGAAGAGTTACTACGACCCATCTTATGCTCACTACTCTCACGATTCACACACTAATTGTGATTCGTACTACGTTGATCGGAAACCGGAACCGACCAACTTCTCTCAAGAACGCTAAGGTCTCGCACAACAACATTTCCTCCCTGTGGATCGATACCTTAAGTACTACAACGCACATCTATGCACTTGCAGGCTTTAAGGTTTACAAATTTAAAACCTGAAGTTTCGGAGACGAATCTGATACGCATCAAATTCCATTACGATCATCCACACATGTCCATCCACGAGAGTCAACAAAAGGGCAATTTTGTTTTTTCACACACCAATAGTCAAAAGTGCTTTATTGTGTGACAAAAAGTGGCTTATTGTGTAATTGTTTCAGAAATCAAAGACTCTTAATTCAATTCAAAATCAGAGTCAAGTGGCATGAGTTATTGTTGAGGAATCGTGAACTTTTAGATGTAAATAAATAATGACCCAGTTGGATTTGGGCTAGCCAATTAAATAGTGATTAATAATTTGATTTAATTTGTGTTCGGTTAACCTAAATCGTTGCAGACCGAGTTTGTTGTTAAATTGGATTCTCTTTCCTGCAAGTCCTAAACCGTGAATTCAACCCGAATTGCTAAGGTGAGAAACGAGTTTGTCTTTTCTTCATATATACATATATCCCGTTAATTACTTAGTCTAGGGTTAAGCCAAATATACATGCGGATTATATATTTTATAAATAATATGTATCTCTTTGTTGAGTGTATATATAATTATATATATAATTAAATAAATATATGTATGTAAGAAATTGAAAGAATTAGTATCTCAAGAATATAATTTATATATGGATAATTTATCGTGTATTTTTTGTTGTGTAAGATGGATGTTATTGTGTGTTAAATAAATTATTGAATGCGGAGAAATGTTAGTGTGTTAAGGCACAAAAATGCGGGAAAGTCGTGGTAGGACCTGTAAAGAAGGTTGCTCCCATGGCGTCAGTCATTGAGACCCGTCTGGCTGAGCATGGCAAAGAACTTCTTTGTATTCGTGTGATGGCTTATGGGAGCGGGATGCTTGATAGGTCAAGATGGTGGCTGATGAGCCCGACAGAAAGAAATTGCTAGAAACAGTGCTTAGGAACGAGGGATCCCGTAACCACTAAGGATGGCATGTGTTGACACGTGGTATCCAGGTCCACGTTCTCGTGGTGAGATATGGGATGAAGTCCCATTTGTTTGCTAGGTGTGTGTCGTTGAGACGTGTTTGCATTGTCTTAGGTTTATACTTAGTGATTTTATGGATGTATTTGTGTATGGTGAATTCGTGAGCCCTAAGGCTTACCTTCGCTGAGTAATCCCAATTACTCATACCTCTCTTCTTGCAGGTGAGAACGACGAGTAGATGTTCATGCCGAGTTCGTGTGAAGCTGGATTTGGGAAAATCGGGATTTATCTTATCGTTTATTTTGTTTATTAAATTATAGGAATAACTATTTGAATTTTTATTTAAAACAATGAATTGGTTTTTGTTGAAAGACGGTTAAGTTGGATTAAAATAATTTATTTGAGTTTCTGGTTAAGAAATATATAGAGTTACGTATGTGTGTTAGAAGTTATTTCGTGAGACATGTCGTTTTGAGAAAGTAAAAGACGGGTGTTACAATTTTGGTATCAGAGCTGAACCCAAACACGTGTGTGGAGTCATGTGGAGTCATGTGGAGTCACGCCGTCTAGGGTGACGACCATGAAAAGAAAAACGGTTTAATTATGTTTTCAAACTTGATCGGATTTTTTTGGGGGGGGGGGGAATATTTTAAAAATAAAATGGCACTAGTAGAACTTGACTCGTCTAGTGTTTTTGTTCTAATAAGACTGGTTGTGTGAGCTCAGCTTTGAAGAAAATCACATCTTTTGTTTTCGCCTTAATTTTTGTGGTTGTGATCAGATGCCACCAAAGAACGGACGTGGAGCCATAAATGGAGTTGCTGCTAGGACCAGATCGCGTGCTTCAACCCAAGCTGGTTCGACCGCGAGTGTGCATGGGGATAACCCCAAGCAGGCCAATGTTGAGGTCCAAGCTGAGGCGCATGCAGTCCCGCTGGCTGAATTGCAGAGGTACCGTAAGAGGTTTGGAGACCTTGGGCAGGAGGACCAAGTTGAGCAGGAGGCATCAGTGTACCATGCACCGCAGAATGTTGGGCCGAACTTTGCAGCTCAGCATCAGTATCCGCTACCACCTCCGCCACCGATTCCACTTCAGCCACATGGATTGATGTACTGGGAAGCCATGAGGCATCTAAAAGATATGGGTATGGAGCCCTTTAGTGGCAAATCCAATCCGACTGCTGCTGACAACTGGAAGTCAAACTTGGAAATGAACTTTGACAACTTTAGGTGCCTGCAACAGTACCGTAAAGATATTGTCATTTTCGAATTTTCAAGAAAGTATTTCCCAAGAGAGGCTATGTAATACGATCTCCCCACGATCGGCACTTAGAGTAGGCAAATAGATTGGATAGATGATGATCGAAAGAAACGTGAAGCTTATAAGGATCGGTTTTGATGGATCGAATGGTCTCACAAGTGTTGCGGAAGGCCCTTGATATTCCTAAACGACTCCTTGGATATGACACACCAAGACAAGTCGAGGTTTGATCGTTTGGATATGACTCACCAAACAATCGGTTTTGATCAAGGATATTACTCACCAAGATCGATTTGCTCACAAAGAACAAAAGAGTTTCACACTCAGATTTTTATTGATCTCACTAGATAATTTTTACTAAAGAGTTTATATGAGTTTATAAAGAAAAGCAAGAGATTTGGTCAACATGACACACTCGAAAATGACAAGACATAAATAACTAATACTAGAAATAAAACACATGTGGAATGACTTTTAAACTATTTTGACTTAAAAATGACCCTAGATCTTCATTCCTTTGTGTATTTCCTTTGGGACACGACATATAACTCTTCTTGGGATTAGTAGAAATGTTCCTGGATGCCAAACATAAGTTTGATAGCTCCAAAACAAATTGGGCCTTGAATTCTTCAAGTATAGCACCAGGTCGATCTATTTAGGCAAATGGGCAATAACCTTGTGGTCCGTTGGCCATTTCCTCTTATCTTGGGCTTGTTGGAACTCTAAGAGATCCATTAACATTCTCCAATTGGTTTTGTGTCGAGATCGTACATGAGTTGGGCTGTGCAACACAATCTTTGACTCAGTCGCGTAATAGGGCCTAAAACAGATCTATTGAGTTGTAAAATCTATAACTTTTAAGTCTGGACTCCAATTGGGATGATTCAACTATGAGGCGTGCTCTGGTTGAGCTAAGATTGTATTCGAAGTCTTCATTGGCTAGACTGATATTCATGCATTTTACACGTTCTAGCTTGCATTTTAGTTAACACTTTTAGTCATTTGCATGCATGATCATAGCTTTGTTTCGCATTTTGGTTTGAACTAGAGTATTAGGTGTTTGCATTAGGTCCTAGGAATTTTGGCATGTTTCGGGACGTATTTTAGGTACTTTGGAGAACACTCGAGACTAGGGACGTGAGGCCAATCGGATTGGAGACAAGGAGACGATGCCAAAGTCATGAGGAGTCTCGGCAAGCCAATACCGAGGTCACATATCGGTATGACCGATCGGTGTTGAAGCCTCAGGGGACTACACCGAGGTCACATATCGGTGTGACTCATCGGTATTGAAACCGGGGGAAATCGAGCTTAACACTGATGTCTAGTACCGAGGAGTGACATCGGTATTGGAGCTACATGGGATTACACCGACGTCACACATCGTTGTGCTTCTTCGGTACCACTCATTCACCTCAATACCGAGGTCACAATTTGGTACAACATATCGGTGCAACTCTCGGGAGAAATCCGAGGGAAATCAGCCTTAACACTGATGTGAAATACCGAGGAGTGACATCGGTGTGTCTCACACGACATCAAGAAATCTCAGGTTCAATACCGAGGTCACAAATCGGTGTGGCTCATTGGTGCACAAACCCATGTCCAATACCGAGATGTTGCACCGATGAGGGACATCGGTATTGACCACTGCTACACTTTTTACCAAACTGGACCGGGTCGGTACCCGATTTATCCCGGGTCGACCCGGTTCGCCACTATTCACTATTTAAACCCATAAACCTAATTTTCATAGGTTAAGTCTTTTTCTAAGCAAAAACCCTAGCTCAGTGTGATCTAGAGTGATTTGTAAGAGATTTATCCTTTTTATTTTATGCATTTGAGTATTGTTTTCTTTGATTCTATCCATCTATCTTCTATTTTCTAATCATCCAATCATTTGATCATGGGTTTTAACTCTTCTTTTATGAGACTTTTTGAAACCATGGTGATTAGTGAGTAGTTCTTAGAGTTTGAGGATGGGTTAGAGTTAGGGTGATTCCAATATTGATTTATGATGCTTAGGGTTTGATTATCTTGTTTGCCTTCTTGATTAGTGGTCTTAATGCTAGATTAGGCTTGAAAAAGCCAATTTAGACCAAGGGGCATTTCACACCCACAAGGTGTTTGATGAAATACCTTGATAAGCTAATCAAGAGATATGCATTCCTAGCCTACGAGAGTAGTTGTCTAGGGTGTATATTTGGTTGATCTTGATTGGTTACACTTAATGCTTGCTAGTTAGTAATTCACAAATGAGAGTTTGATCTTGAATTAGTAATTTGCATGGTGATTAATGTCTTGAGAGAGAATTAGTCACACTTAATGATCATTGCCTAGGAATAGCTTTATTTGTTCATTGAGCATCATGAATTAATCTTGGATCATCTAAATTCGATTATCCCATCCTTGAATTCGTTTATATTTCTTGCATTACAACTTGTTTAGTTTGCTATTTCTTGTTCTTAATTCAAGTTTCTTAGTTCATTAGTTAAACAACAACTCTTGCTTATTTTGCTTAACTTAAGAAGTGCTTTGTATACTTGGTGCCTTGAAACACTACCCATTGGATTGAACCTCTTATACTAGCAATAGTATATCGAGTAATTGATCTCGAGACTTGCAAAAGTCCTTCATCATGGACCAGTTGATCATGGACTTTGTTTGTGAAGCACAAGGCACATGGGCCTACTACAAGAAAACAGCGTTTTGGCGACTGCGGAAGTAGTCGCCAAATAGTCGCTAAAAGGTGTGTTACGACTAACGAGCGACTAAACCATGTAGTCGTTAATATTTAGTCGCTAAAGTATGTAATAGTAAAAGTAGTCGCCAAATGGTGACTACACCACATGAACAGTGTGTAGCCGTTCAATTGTCGTAAAGTAGTCGCAAAACTTTACGACTAATCGGCGACTACCTTTTTGACTAGTTAACGACTATATAATGCGTCTAGATGCAGTCGGAAAGTTTTAGTCACTAGATAGTCGTAAATTTTAGTTACTATTTACCGACTATTCTATGACTAATTGAACGACTATTTGGCGACTAATAGGAACATCAAGTTCCGAAGATGTAAATATTTTGTGACTACTTAGCTATTCTTCTGCGACTATTTGGAGACTAATAGGCGACTACCTTTGCGACTAGTTAACGACTATAGAATGGGTCTAGATGCAGTCGGATAGTTTAAGTCACTAATTAGTCGTAAATTTTAGTTACTATTTAGCGACTATGCTATGACTAAGTGAACGACTAATTGGCTACTAATTGGAACATCAAGTTTCGAAGATGTTAATATTTTACGACTAATTAACTATTTTTCTGTGACTATTTGGCGACTAATAGGCTACTGTTTACTGACTAAAATTGTAATCAAATTAAGAATATGGTATGGCAGATTGGTGTTCGTTTTGTTTCTCAAATGGTAACATGTGTTACAAAATTAAAGAAATTTGGTTCAAACTAACATTTGATTAAAAATATTAACTAAAGTATTCAACCTCCATAACAAATGCCAAAACATAAACAAAAATAACAAATTCATGTGTTCACAAGTAACAAGGTTCAGAAAAAGTAAGCACAAAACCTAAGAAGCAGAACCAGATGGTGTTGTACATGGATCTGGGCGACAAAGATTGGTTGATGGAAGCAAAGCAGTTGTTGCTGGAGCTGACTGAGAAGCCATGAAGTCTAGAAACCGCTGATCAATTTGTCGCATGTACTTTTCCACCAAGGAGAAGTGCTCTAGCTTGTCCTTTTGCTCAGCCGCAGCTCGGGAGTGCTCTGCTTCACGGACAGCAATCTCAGCATCACGCCGTTCATTATAAGCTGCCTGCTCTTCGATTTTATGTTGAGCTTCCTTCAGTTGCTCTTGCAGTGCAACAAACGATGAAGAGTCTCCTGGTTGCTTGCGCTTGCCATTGACAAGAGTCTCCTTGAGGCTTCTAACTCCATAAGGAATTTCTCGTAAATCAAAATCAGTGGACTGTGAAAAGTAAGAGAAAAACCATAATGACAAAATCCAAGACTCTATAAATGTGAACTGTTAAAAATGTTATTTTACCTGAAGAAAGATGCTTGTATATTCATCTGTTGTTAGCGCACGAGGTTGCGAAGCACCGTCCGAAACTTCTGAAGGCTCTGTCACGAGCTCATATAACTTCTTGTGCACCTTCTGCTCATATGTTTGAACGATTTTCTCCGCCTTCCTATCGACATATGTACCATCTGGCCTTGTATGTGTCTTAATGAAAACCTCACCAAGACTAACCGGTCTTCCCAATTCCTCTTCCTGTAATGTTACAAAATAAACAAGGATATCAAGTAAACTAGAAACATGAAACCAGAAACATAATTTAAAGTTGATACTAACCATTTCTTGTTGGATTTGTTGATACGACTTTGGCCCTGATAAGGGCCGATGCTTATTCCCCAGATACCGTCAGTGGATGTAAGGACCAAGACCTTTACGGTCAGTCATATGAACATTGGAATACATGAGACTCCTTTGCTTTGGTTCTTTAGTGTCCCATTAGTCGGTCATCGTTTTCTAGAGAGTGTCGCCGATCCAATTAGGTCGCTCTCGACTAGTCCTCGCGGTGCTAACCATGTTTTTCATCCGGCGTTGATAGATCTCCTCGAAATACCCTTGAATTGTCCATGTTATGAGTATATTTCTGCAAGGGATCCCATGTGTGGGTTTTCTAGGGAAAATGGCCAAAACTCCCCAAAGTATGTTTGAATGTTCGATTTATACCTTAAGTTTGTAACGTGTCAATAAATACCTGACGTTATAAACAATATAAATTTCACACCTAGAGTTCTTATTTTAGGGGTAATCATACATTTTGCGTAACTGTACTAACGTTTTCTTATATTTAGATGACGTGGATGCCATTGTATTTGTTGAAACGTGATTGTATGCGGAAATATATACAAAACGACGTCGTTTTGGAAAAAATATTGAGTTTAAAAAAATATATATATATAATATTTGTTTCTTCAAAGACGAACTCTTAAATCGGAGTTGCATGAGAGATTACAGGTGCTCGATCTTCAAGGGAACAATTTTACTGGAGAATTTCATGGAATTAGGGATAAACACATATCGGAGGATTTGGAACCAGATGATGAAAAGCATAAGCTTTGGATTCGATTTTCAATTGTTGACATGTTTCGGTTTTCAAGTTTCTCTGGCAATGTTATTCGTGAATCGAGCTTAGAAATCTCATGAGATTTAGCGATGAAGAAGACAGAGTGAGTCCGATTGAGATTGCTTCGATTGTTTTGGTGAAAGCTGATTATATTCGATGGAGATTGCTTCGATTGTATCAGCTTCAGTCATCGTCTTGGGGTTGTTGAGATCCTCTTTGGTCAGAAACAAATCAAACAAGTCGAATTTGTTCAGAGACAATAACTTCTTAGCTTCTCGATTTCAATATCTTCAACTTGTGGCCTAAGTTCAATCATATGTTGACACTCTGCTCGAACAAAAGCTTCCATAGGATAATAGGAAGCTCTACGAAGCCGAAATCGTGAGTTTATGCTCGAAATTTCTCAACAGCAGGAGTAACACAAGTGTTGTCGAAGAAGAAGCAAAGGAGATAGAGGAAGAAGAGGCACACCGTAACCTAGAAATCCAAGAAGAATATAATTTTTTCTCCAAAACTCAAAACTATGTCGTTTTAACTCCATTTTTTTTTCCATTTAAACTAAAACGATGTCGTATATTATGTGGCATCCACATCATCGAAACTTAACGGACCGTTAGTTTTGTAACGGTAAATGTATGAATTGGCACAAAACTAAAAGTTTATGTATGAAATTTGAATTTTTTTATAACATTAGGTATTTATTGACACACCGCAAACTTTAGGTATAAATCGAACATTCAAAAAAACTTTGAGGAGGTTTTGGTCATTTTCCCGGTTTTTCTACAATACAAATAGAATAGAATGATGTTAGTGAAAACATCACAAACAAACCTATATGTGAAGGCTATAGGACAGAAAACTGTACCGCGAACTCAAGGAAGTATCTTTCTTGTCTCTCCCGAGGCACACATGTCCAGCTATAGTAGGGAGCATCGAATTTATTTGTAAACACTTTAGTAATTGCCCGAACCAGTTTCGATCCCTTGTCGCGATTAAACCTGCAGACACACATGAAATAAAAAAGGACATAATACAAACCAGAAGCATGTAAACCAAAAACATGGAACCAATCAAACATGAAACATGAAACCAGAAACATGAAACATATTTAACTTGCAAACCAGAAACATGAAACCATAAAACATGATACCAGAAACATGAAACATAATTAACCTGCAAACCAGATACATGAAGACAGAAGCATGTAAGAGATATCTCTTACATGCTTTGTGATCAATACTATACATTACAGATTTGCCAAGACAAGTAAGGAAAGAATACAATCAAACATGAAACATGAAACCAGAAGCATGTTTCTACACTTAGACACCAAACTCACCCTAAGATTAACCAACCGCAACAGAAAGACAATGACTGGAAGCTAAGCCAATAAGTAAAGACAACAGAAAGAGAAGCATTGTTCCCCCATTAAAACAAACCAAGAAACAAACACTTACAATCCAACACTTAGCTAGAATCTAACACTTAAAATATAACACTTAGCAGAAACAAACCACGAAACCAACATTGAGAATAAAACACTTAGCAGAATCTAACACTTAGCAGAATCCAACACTTAGATACAATCCAACACTTAGCTGGAATCTAACACTTATAATCTAACACTTAGCAGAAACAAACCAAGAAACCAACATTGAGATGCGATAAACTTACCAGATATCAGTTAAGAAACAACTAGAACAATACAAATAAGAGACAGCTAGGATCTAACACTTAGCAAGAGACGACTTCAAAAGACAGTAAGCTCCGGACATTTGGTGCTGACGTTGACGGTTTATCGTGGACGGGGAGTTGAGGTGGTGCCGGCGTGAAATGGTACTGCGGCGGTAGATGGTTCGGTGTTCGCGACAAAGACGTGGAGAGATTTGACCCTCCGGCTCTCTGAGAAACGTTGGGAATGTTTTTTCTCTTCCTTCCGTTACCGCACTTCTCTGTAGGCATCGTGTGCTCTTCTCTGATATATGAAGAAGAGGAATCGAAGAAGAGGAGTCGAAGAAGTGGAATCGAAGCAGAATCGAAGAAGTTTATAGCAAAAGGGGAATCGAAGGAGAGGAATGGAAGAGGAATCGAAGACGAAGGGGAAGAACAAAACGCATGACATAGGGTTTCGTAGTTAGGTTCACGGGCTTTATGGGAAATTAGGTTCCATTTTGCGAAATTGGTTTGGGCCTCAGTCCAAATTTTTTTTTTTGGTGTTTAGTAGTCGTAACTTAGTGGCTAAACCTGAGATATTTGTTGTCTCACGCATCCAGACTTTTTACCTACACAAAAAAAAAAATTATAAGAGACAGGAAGTGAGATCGGCTTTCAATCGTGGTTTCAAAGATCAATCTGTAGAGGTAAAATCTAGCCCGCAATCGTGGTTTCATAAATCAATATGGACAAATATTTTCTATGATTTTGTTTTATTTCTGAAATTATATTGTTCTTTTGTTGTTGTCTGAGAAGAGGCACGAATTCACTGCTACGAAAACCATAACAAACATATGTTAGACTGTTCATTTCGGTGGATCTAGAGCTCAATAGAAGATGTTAAGGTAAAATCACTACCGCAATCATTCGTGTTTTCATGTCTACTTTGCTCAACACCTCATTATGATCTAGATAAGATATATTGAAAAATGAATTACTTGAAAACATAATTATATTTTTATTGCTTGAAAACATAATTACTTGAAAACAAAATATCTTGATCTTAATGAAACTAAAATAACAACAACATCCGAAATGATATTGAGTTCACGACCAACAACAACCACAACCAGAATATCTGAATATCCGAGACAATG
The DNA here is from genome assembly GCA_002933935.1 of Eutrema yunnanense. Lineage (NCBI taxonomy): Eukaryota > Viridiplantae > Streptophyta > Magnoliopsida > Brassicales > Brassicaceae > Eutrema > Eutrema yunnanense. The sequence goes on along the minus strand of PKML01005538.1, from coordinate 400,680 downwards.
AACAAGATGAAGCAAGATTTAAACATTGAAAACAAAGACAATCATGTCTTATAATGGCTAAATCCAATCTTGTGTTCATTGTTGTAACTTGCTGGTAGAGGATATGGGTACCTGTAAACATTTAAAGGTTTACAAAATTAGTAAACAACAGGACAATCTGAAACTATAATCTTCAAACTCTATATTGGAAAGGCCTATAATCTCAGTACAGTTTGAGATCCTATAATCTGAAACTATAATTAACATCAAACTCAGTATAATTTTCTATCCTATAATCTGAAACTATAATCTTCAACATCAAATCTGAAACTATAATCTTAGTACAGTTTTCTGTCCTATAATCTGAAACTATAATCAACATCAAACTCAGTACAGCTTTATGTCCTATAATCTGAAACTATAATCTTCAGACAGTAATCTTAAACTATAATCTTCAAACTGTAATCTAAAAATACAAAATACTTAGGAAATGTTTTACAACCGTGTTATACATTTATCTTACCCGTTTATAAATGTGTAGAGTTCTGGGAAAGTATAATCTTCAAACTCTATATTGGAAAGGCCTTCTTCTGCTGTTAGCCCTGTATTACTTATAGTTGAAAGAGTTTTTGGTTGTTAGTAAGGTGTGGGATATAACATAAACTCGACAATGATTAAAAAGATAAATTCACCTGCGAATTTTTGGACACGAAAACATCTTAAAATACAGAAAATGTGCCATTCATGAGCACTTGTAAAATTTGAGGATAATTGCTCAGCCAATTCACCATATGCCAAACACTCTAACCCTTTAAACCTGTCATATAGGAATATTCATTTAGAAACGTATTCCAGTTTGTAAATTCTATCAAATAATTAGATTTCACTTACTCTCTGTCTCGGATAGTAAATTGAACACTTGACTTCATCCTTGGAATCTGATAAGAAGATTCATCTGACCATCTTCTTTCCATATTTCCAACCCAAGTTATTACTCTTAGAACATCTATAACAACAAAAATATTACTATATAAACAATACAAAATATTATGATCTAAATGAATATTTTCTGAATCTAAATGAAAATACCTATAGGATAGCGTTCTGGAACAGGGCCTCCGATGATGTCAATGATGGGAGTGAAAACCAAGAAATGATTGTCGTTTGGATAATCTTTGAGTAAGGTGAATTCTGTGTCATCCTTGAAATAAATTTGATAGAAGTGTGGATTGGTTTGGCCAAGAATATCGCTAAACATCACAAAAAATTCCTTGAGTGAGAACCAGTAACGTTCAAAGTTTTTCACCCAATAATACGATCTCAATGTCTCTACGGAAACGTTTGCTTCTATTCTTGTTCCCTGAAGACAAAATAGAATGTTTTTAGAAGCAATATAACAGAATATAAGATGATATATATTACCTCTTCATTGCAAAGTAGTAGATTCATCTTTGGTCCGGACAAATCCCATTCTCTTGTCCAAACACGCAAGATCTTGATTTTGAAATTCCAAACTGTTTTAGATGTGTTGATTTCTGATAGTAAGTGCGAAGCTTCGTTTGCCATGGCCAGTTATCTTGAGTTCTCAGAACTCTTTTCTTTTTTTGCACGACAATATGTGAGCAGTTGTAACTATTGGTTACGATATATATATATATATATATATATTGTAACATTAGTAGGGTTGCCGAATAGTTGAGAAGCCGAAGAGTTGTGAAGCCTAAAAATGAGGAAGCAATTGATACAGTAAGATTCTCAACTGTCATTAACACATGCAATTTTTCAAAATAGGCAATGATTCACCGCAGAAAATCTTTGAGATTCCAAACTGTTTTAAATCTTTCATTTAGATTTTATTTGAAGTTTTAGTTAATATATATATATATATATACCAACATCATATCCTGACAGAAAACTTGCATCAATATATATAATTTCGATCAGTCTTTTCAAGATGTCGTTTCCTTTTAGCTCCAGCAAAACCAATCTAGTTTTGATTATTTTGTTTGGATATTGCGACAGAGTTTGTATTGTAGATTTGCAAAGAGAACTTACATGTTTATTTGTGCAGAAATCACGGTACTTGTGGAGGCTATCGTATGAAGTTTTGAGTTCTGATTCTTGGATTGCATTGCTAAAAATGCACCAACCATAATATTGTAATAAAATTGTGAAGAAGGGTCATAACAGACTCAGGATATGGAAAAGCCGAATTTTGCAGCATGTAAATACACACTCACAACATCATTCAAAACTGATTCTCCAAAGACCGAATCATACATGTTGACGTCAGTACCGAGTTCCTGGGATCAGTTCTCTAGTTTTAGAGATGTTGTAATTGACTGAACCGGTTTGGTTAGGCTCATTGGTACAAAGGTTAAATTAATGTGAAAACTTTATTTTTGATTACAATATTGTAAACCACAAATTTTTAGAATTTTTGTTTTCTAGTTTGACATAAATAATATAATTAACATTGTGACATAAGTAACATAGTTAATTAGTAGGGTTCTTCGTCATCTGGTTCTTCATTAGAAGACGACAAATTACACCGAAATTCATCTTCTGGTTCTGCATCTCCGACATCGTAATCGAGGTTTATTGGGTTTACTCCCTTTACGAAATTGTCGAGTTCGAGATCTTCAATTGTAGTCATCAATACATCATCATCATTTTCTGTTTGCAGAAGAGTCGGTTCTTTTTTTTCATATTCCCCTGAAATGTTTCCCCTCGGATTCACTTTTAGAACATTGAGCCACAACTGCTTCGGTTTCTTTGTGTATGGGTACGGAATATAACAAACTTGCTCCGCTTGCGAGGCTGTTTTCAATATAAGTTGTACATATGTATATATATGATATCGACATTAATAAAATGCTATATATATAAGTACGTACCTAGAATAAAAGGTTCGTATTTATTGTATTTTCTCGATGAAAGAACGTCTACAATGCCACCATTGCTGCTCCGAGTGTCTCTACCGATAACAGGGTCATACCAATTACACTTAAAAAGAATGATTTTTAAATTGACCATCCCCTCGTACTCGAGTTCTATGATATCAGTTAAGGTCCCGTAGAAATCCGCTTCATCAGATGCATCAGTGTAATTTTCACCTTTAACACATATCTCATAGTTACATGTCTTTCGTCCAGCGCCATGATTCTGCGTATGAAACAAATAGCCCCTTGTAAAATACATTGACCATGTTTTGGCCTTATTCAAAGGTCCATGTTCTATCTATTGAACCCAAGTAGGAAATGGATTTGTGGTGTTACAGTAAGTACCCTGCATATATATAAAAAAATAGCGTAAATATATATAAGTATAAATATATGCATAGTTATGAATATTATTTAGACATACATATTCTTTCACCCATATATGATATTCGTCAGCTCTTTTCGCGGAGAGTTCTTTTTCGGATAACCCTTGGTATTTTGCAGAAATATACTCCTCGAACATACTATACAAGACCAACACAAATATGAAAAAATATAGTGGATTATATATTAAAACGCATGGTGCGAGAGATGCAACCTTATATACCTCTTGATATGATCATGGAAAGCAAGGAAGCTGAGGAAGCAGAAGCAGACAAGGAGCTGGAGCCAGTTGGAGTGATCACTCGATCCAGAGCTAAGAAGATGGCAAGTGAAGCTCACTCACTCCTACTTCACTCACTCACTCACAGTGAAGCTCACTCACTCACTCACTCACAGTGAAGCTCACTCACTCACTCACAGTGAAGCTCGCTCACTCATTCACAGTGAAGCTCACTCACGCCGACTTCACTCCCTCACTCTCACTCACTCATCACTCAATCTGCCATCGATCCAAGTCTTCAACATCTCCACTTTGAAGACTACACCCGGTCCTGAAGACTAAGTAACTTAGGTGAGGATTCTGTACTCTTTTCCCATGTTGAGTTTTGTCCCACTGGGTTTTCTCAACAGGGTTTTTAACGAGGCAGATGAATCACTACGTCGAGTTACTTAGGAATCACGACCAATGGGTAATAATGTGCAAGTCATATTGACTATGTACTTAGTTGTTTTAGAGGTGCACCGAGTAGGAGCCTTATGGCTGGGATGCCTCGTTGTTTTATTCAAGTTTTAAACACCTTACTGTTTTAGTTTAAACGCCTTGTAGTTTTATTTCAGACACTCTGTAGTTTAGGGCTTTGTCGATTTGGGTTGATTTATAAAACCCAAATCACGCTTCCTTTGTTCTTTAGCGAAGAATTTAGATGCAATTGCACAAACAGAGTTTCTTCTCTCAACCTGATTCTTTGATCACTTTCATTGAATTCGAGTTTTCTTTACACTTGTGAATCAGAAAACTCTTCTATCTGTTCTACATCATCTAATCATTCAACACCTATCCGCAAAACCACCTTCACACATCCCTCCATTCATCACGATCGCATCATCGCGCTATCATATCCCCATCGTCGTGATTCCCTTCGTTGCAGCCTCGTCTTCATCAGCCTTCCTCCGGAGTTGATCAAGCAGGGACGCGTCAAGTGGTATCAGAGCTTGCTCTGGACCAAAGGCTGAGAAAATCCCTCACTCTAACTCTCTTGTTTTCGCGATTTGCTTAGTTCTAGACCTAGGGTTAGTTCGCGATTGTTTAGAACCCTAGGGTTGTTGTCGCGATCTATCTAGATCATTAGGGCTGTCGAGTTGTTGGTGTTAATCCTAGAACCTATGCTAGTTGTTATTCTAGGTTGTTAGTGATCGGTATCAGATTGTTCTGTTTCTAATTGCCGCGAACCTAGACCTAAGTCGCGTAGCATAGGATCTGTTGTGTTCTAGGGTTCATCGTTCTTTGTGATCTTAGGGTTGTGCGATTTCTTTTTTTTTTGCTAGGACTAGTAGCGGTTCTGTTCTGAGTCTCGGATTAGTATTGCATCAAGATTAAGCACATATCAATAGTTTCGGTTGCATCTCGTACCTGCAGCATTCGTTATTGCTAGCGTTTAAAAGATACCTGCACTAATTGATCTCCTGCTTGCGATTTCATTTAAGATCAGATTACTGCGAGTTGTTGTTTGATTCTCAGGTACCATGGAGCTTTCAGCTGAGACCATGGCAGCCCTGAACAAAGCTATGGCCGAACAAATCAGAGAGTCAAATCAGGCTGTGACAACACAACTCACTCAACAGATTGAACAGCTTAATGAGAAGTTTGAAGCCCAGATTAGTGGTATTCTCAAGGATCAGAGTGCAAGTGGAGATGAGTCTTCAGTTACACCAACTCCTTCAGAGGCTATACGCATCACTAAGGGCAAAGGAAAGATTGGAGCCTCTTCTCAAAGGCCTAGACTCGATACCAGACCTAAACCCAAGACTCATCGAAGTCAACTTGGAAGCAGAGACACTCTGTCTAGGAAACGAGGTGATGACAGAGCTGAAGGACATCCAGCACAAGGGCATCGTAGGGGAGAGTATATAGCTGGGCACCGAGTCTTCATGGGAACTGACCCAGAAGACTATGAAGATGGAGAAGCTTTTGATCATAGTCTAGAGACATTGAGAAGAAGAGATGAGGGCAGAGGAAATGGTAGAGACTATTACCCTTTAAGACAGCAGTTAAACCATATCAAGGTTCAATACCCTTCCTTCTATGGCACCAACGACCCAGAAGTATATCTTGATTGGGAAAGGAAGATGGAATCGAATTTTTCGGTTCAAGGCACCTATGAGCTTAACAAGGTGAAGATAGCTGTCTCTGAATTCAGTGGTTACGCTCTTTTGTGGTGGGAACAGCTGGGAATTACTAGACAACGACACAGAGAGCCTCCTGTTACTACCTGGACTCAACTAGTCACGCAGATGAGAAAGAGATTCGTGCCTGCACACTATCAAAGAGAGCTCCTACACAAGCTTAGACGTCTCAATCAGGGCGCAAAATCAGTTAGAGACTACTTCCAGGAGCTGGAAACGTTGATGATCAGGGCTGACCTGAATGAGAGTGATGACATGGTACTGTCACGATTCCTTGGAGGATTGAACAGAGAGATTCAAGACAAAGTGGAACTACAAAGTTATGAAGATTTACAAGAGCTGGTGCATAAGGCAGAGTTGATTGAATCGCAGATTAAGAGAAGGATTGGGAGAACAACATTCACTCCTAACATCCCAAAGCCCAGAGATATCAGCAAACCAGCCTACACCAGAGACACTAAGCCCACGACACAAACAGTTAAAGAAGAGATCAAGACCGATTTTAAACCCAGAAGTGGAACATCTACTAGCAACATCAGGTGTTTTAAGTGCCAAGGCATGGGACATTACTCCAGAGACTGTCCTAACAAGAAGATGTTTCTGCTTCAAGAAGGAGGACAGATTGTTCCTCAAGACAGTTCAGAAGGCGAAACATATACTGATTCAGTAGAAGAAGAAGAAGAACCAGCAGTAGTTGGAGAGATGCTTGTAGCACGAAGGACATTAAGCGTTCAGATTCATCCAGATGACAGAGAACAGCGTGAAAACCTCTTCCATACTAGATGTGTAGTTCAAGACAAGGTCTGCACCTTGATTGTATATGGAGGAAGTTGCACCAATGCTGCTAGTGAAGAGATGGTAAAGAAGCTCAGTTTGAAGACTACACCACATCCTAGGCCATATCAGCTACAATGGTTGAACAACAAGGGCGCTCTAACTGTCTCTCATCAAGTGTTAGTCAAGTTAGCAATTGGGAAGTATGAAGATGAGTTGCTGTGTGATGTGATCCCTATGAAGTCTAGTCATGTTCTCTTGGGCAGACCTTGGCAATTCGACAGAAGAGTTCTACATGATGGTTACACTAACAAGCAGTCCTTTGAGTTTAAGGGACGTAAGGTCACTCTTCTACCTCTAACACCGAGTGAAATCTACAAGGACCAGCTGCATATGAGTCGCCAGGATAAGGAGAAAGTGTCAAACAACCTCTACATCAACCACAGTGAATTCTCTGAACTCTTTGATCCTGAATTAACTACCTTTATGTTTGTGTACAAGGATATCCTTGTTAGTACTAACCAATCACAGGAGCTTCCTAGTGCTATGACAGAGATTTTGCAGGAATACAGGGATGTTTTTCCAGAAGAGACACCACCAGGATTACCTCCAATTCGAGGAATAGAGCATCAGATCGATTTTGTACCAGGTTCTGCATTGCCTAACAGACCAGCATATCGAACTAATCCAGTAGAGACCAAGGAGCTGCAGAAACAAGTAGAAGAGCTGATGAGTAAAGGACATATACGAGAGAGTTTGAGTCCTTGTGCAGTACCTGTTCTGTTAGTTCCTAAGAAAGATGGAACGTGGAGGATGTGTGTGGACTGCAGAGCTATCAACAACATCACTGTGAAGTACAGGCATCCAATTCCGAGATTAGATGACATGCTGGACGAGCTGTGTGGGTCTACAATCTTCTCCAAAATCGATTTAAAGAGTGGGTATCACCAGATCAGAATGAAGGAAGGAGATGAGTGGAAGACAGCATTCAAGACCAAACAGGGGCTATACGAATGGCTGGTTATGCCGTTTGGTCTCACCAACGCTCCTAGCACCTTCATGAGGCTGATGAATCACGCCTTAAGATCCTTCATTGGCGTGTTCGTGGTAGTCTATTTCGATGACATACTCATCTACAGTAAAGGTTTGGAGGAACATCTAAACCACATCAGATCGGTTCTAGATGTTCTTCGCGCTCAATCTCTCTTTGCCAACTTCTCGAAATGTTCTTTTTGCACTAATGAAGTTATCTTCTTAGGTTTTGTTGTAGGCGCAGATGGAGTAAAAGTAGATGAAGAAAAGATCAAAGCTATCAAGGACTGGCCAACTCCTAAGAGCGTGGGAGAAGTCCGCAGCTTTCACGGCCTCGCAGGCTTCTACAGACGTTTTGTTCGCAACTTCAGTTCGATAGCTGCACCATTGACAGAAGTTATCAAGAAAGACGTGGGATTCAAGTGGGGAGACGCACAAGAGCAGGCTTTTACAGCCCTTAAAGAGAAGCTTATCAATTCACCTCTCTTAGTACTTCCAGATTTTTTGAAAACGTTTGAAGTAGAATGTGATGCATCTGGAATTGGTATTGGTGCTGTGTTGATGCAGGATAAGAAACCGGTGGCTTACTTCAGTGAGAAGCTGGGAGGATCAACCCTCAACTATCCTACATACGACAAGGAGCTTTATGCATTGGTACGAGCTCTTCAAACGTGGCAGCACTACCTGTGGCCCAAAGAATTCGTCATTCACACAGATCATGAGTCCCTGAAGTACCTCAAAGGACAGCAGAAGCTCAACAAGAGACATGCCAGGTGGATGGAGTTCATTGAGACATTCCCATACATTGTTAAATACAAGAAAGGTAAGGATAATGTAGTTGCAGATGCATTATCCAGAAGGTACACTCTTATCTCTACTTTGTCTTCAAAAATCGATGGATTTGAGCATATAGTAGCCTTGTACAACACTGACCTTGATTTTGCTGAGAACTATGGCAAGTGTCATAAGTTTGCTTTTGAGAAGTACTTTAGGCAGGATGGGTACCTGTTCTACAACAACAGGCTGTGCATACCACGAGGGTCAATCCGAGAGCTGCTAGTTCGAGAAGCTCATAGTGGTGGACTAGCTGGACATTTCGGCATATCAAAGACTCTACTTGCACTACAGGATCGTTTCTACTGGCCTAAAATGAAGTCAGACGTCGAGAAGGTTTGTTCTAGGTGTGCTGTCTGCAAGATGGCAAAGAGTAAAGTACAGCCTCACGGTTTGTATACTCCTCTACCTATTCCTTCTCAACCTTGGACTCATATATCTATGGATTTTGTATTGGGCTTACCTCGAACCAGAAATGGTAGAGATTCGATTTTTGTAGTTGTTGACAGGTTTAGCAAGATGGCTCACTTCATTGCTAGTCACAAGACAGATGATGCTGTTAGTGTAGCTAACTTGTTTTTCAGGGAGATAGTACGTCTGCACGGCATACCTCAAGAGATAGTGTCAGACCGAGACACCAAGTTCTTAGGACACTTCTGGAGAACGCTATGGGCAAAGCTAGGAACTAAGCTGGCCTTTTCCACTACTTGTCACCCTCAAACTGATGGTCAGACAGAGGTGGTGAATAGGACGTTGTCTACACTCCTCAGGGCGTTGGTGAAAGATAACATCAAGTCATGGGAAGCCTGTTTACCACACGTGGAGTTTGCTTATAATCACGCTAAGCATTCTGCAACTCTCTTTTCCCCTTTTGAAATCGTTTATGGGTTTAATCCTCAATCACCTCTAGACTTGATCCCTTTGCCTTTAAGTGTTCAATGTAGTTTAGATGGTACAGCAAAAGCTGCACAGGTAAGGGAGATACACGCAAAAGCCAAGGCGAACATAGAGAAGAGGACTAAGCAGTATGAGAAACAAGCAAACAAGGGCAGGAAGGAGATGGTCTTTGAAGAAGGCGACTTAGTGTGGATTCATCTACGCAAGGACAGATTTCCAGAAGAGAGAAAGAGCAAACTGATGCCGAGAGTTGATGGACCCTTTGAAGTCGTCAAAAGGATCAACAACAATGCCTATCAGATCGATCTCCAAGGTAAGTATAACGTATCTCCATCGTTCAATGTTTCTGACTTGCTTCCTTATCTTGCAGATTTCGATTTGAGGACAAATCCTTTTCAAGAGGGAGGGGATGATATGATCATGGAAAGCAAGGAAGCTGAGGAAGCAGAAGCAGACAAGGAGCTGGAGCCAGTTGGAGTGATCACTCGATCCAGAGCTAAGAAGATGGCAAGTGAAGCTCACTCACTCCTACTTCACTCACTCACTCACAGTGAAGCTCACTCACTCACTCACAGTGAAGCTCACTCACTCACTCACAGTGAAGCTCACTCACTCACTCACAGTGAAGCTCACTCACTCATTCACAGTGAAGCTCACTCACGCCGACTTCACTCCCTCACTCTCACTCACTCATCACTCAATCTGCCATCGATCCAAGTCTTCAACATCTCCACTTTGAAGACTACACCCGGTCCTGAAGACTAAGTAACTTAGGTGAGGATTCTGTACTCTTTTCCCATGTTGAGTTTTGTCCCACTGGGTTTTCTCAACAGGGTTTTTAACGAGGCAGATGAATCACTACGTCGAGTTACTTAGGAATCACGACCAATGGGTAATAATGTGCAAGTCATATTGACTATGTACTTAGTTGTTTTAGAGGTGCACCGAGTAGGAGCCTTATGGCTGGGATGCCTCGTTGTTTTATTCAAGTTTTAAACACCTTGCTGTTTTAGTTTAAACGCCTTGTAGTTTTATTTCAGACGCTCTGTAGTTTAGGGCTTTGTCGATTTGGGTTGATTTATAAAACCCAAATCACGCTTCCTTTGTTCTTTAGCGAAAAATTTAGATGCAATTGCACAAACAGAGTTTCTTCTCTCAACCTGATTCTTTGATAACCTTCATTGAATTCGAGTTTTCTCTACACTTGTGAATCAGAAAACTCTTCTATCTGTTCTACATCATCTAATCATTCAACACCTATCCGCAAAACCACCTTCACATATCCATCAATTCATCACGATCGCAACATCGCTCTCTCATATTCCCATCGTCGCGATTTCCCCTGTTGCAGACTCGTCTTCATCAGCCTTCCTTCGGAGTTGATCTATCAGGGACGCATCACCTCTCAATTGGCTGAAAATAGTCACAATTTCGTAAAACATATGCATGTGCGCATTGATAGTCTCTTTCCGAGAGCCATATTTCATGCATTTCTCCACTTGAACGGCCTACGTGCGTAAATATAGAAGGTACCCCGGGGACATGATATACGGGGACTTCACCTTCATCAAATCTTGTTAACTTGACCGAATGAGTGAAAAGTAATTCACATTAAAATACATAACATGTAACTACAATATAAATGGCATAGTGGACATGATGTGATTGAATTTAGCATTTACCTTGATTTCGTTTGTATATTCGCGGCAAAGTAGTGCTCTGAGAAATAAGCAATCTCGTCATTGATATATGATTCAATAATCGATCCTGCCGCATATCTTTTGTTCTTTTCTTTTCCTTTGAACTTTTTGAAAAACCTTTCAACTTTTTGAAAAACCTTTCAAAAGGATACATCCACCTATATTGGACAGGGCCTCCTAATTCAGCTTCATAGGGGAGATGTATATGCAGGTGCTCCATCATATCGAAAAATGAAGGTGGAAATTTCTTTTCCAAATTGCATAGGATCAAAACTATGTTATGTTTTAGAATTTGAACGCGAATTTTATGCAATGTTATCGAACATAAGTCCCGTAAAAATGCTCAAACCCCTACAATATACGCGGTTACTATATAAATTACTATAATCATATTTATTTAAAGAAATAGTCGTAATTAATTAGTACCTGATAACACAAGGTGGACATTCCGGTCTAGGAGGTCTGCAAAGATAAATGGAAGTAACCGCTCCATAAAAACATGGCAGTCATAACTCTTCATGCCTGAAAACTTTTGGTTGTTCATATCAACACAAGTCGCTAAGTCTGAGGAATAACCATCTAGGAATTTAACTGCATGTTTCACACATTCGAGTAAACTTTTTATGGCTTCTTCTGTCAATGTGAAGGCTAGGAAATGAGCTTTACCCTCACTATCAATATGTAAGTGTGGCCGAGAATAAAATTGTTCTATATCCAATCTTGACATGATGTTGTATTTCGATTTACCCTTCACACTCATAGGAGTATTCATGATGTTGTCAAAAAAATTCTTCTCTTTATGCATCACATCAAGACAATGTCGGAGATTGAGGTCCCTCCAGTACGGTAGTGATATTCATATATTTTACATGTTCTAGTATACATTTTACTTAGAGTTTTGTGCCATTTGCATGCATAATCACAGTTTTGTCTTGCATTTAGATCTCATTTAGAGTTTAGGACATTTGCATTAGGTCATAGTGAGTTCTTGCATATTTTGGAGTCTATTTTAGGTGTTTTGGAGAACATTTGGGGACATGGAGTTGAAACCTTCCGGACTTGGACAAGGAGAAGGAAGAGTTCACCCAAAGCGTCTCAAAGATGTGGCCGGACGAGAACCTTCCCGCCTGATTCAGCTTCAATGGTATTCATAGAACTTGTAGAGGAGTGAGTGAGCTGTTCAGATCAGCTGGAATAAAGTCATTCGGATGTCAGGTTCAGGAGATAAGGGTGATTTACTAAAGATATATCACTGTCGGAAAATGCAGAGGCAGTCCGAAGCAGCTGAAAGATCATGTCGGATGGAAGCCTTATCATGCCCAGTATAATCTGAGCTCTTGCTAAAAGTCATGCGAAATTGAGTTAGCTTTCTAACGCAAGAAAATTCAGCTCATTCCAAGTAATATTTTAGGAGTTATCGTCGATTTAGTGGACACATATCAACTCTGCCCAGTCCAAGATCCGACCCGATTTGCCTCGGGTCGACCCGGTTCGAACACTTTGTGTATTTATGCAAATTTTAGACATTTCTAAACCTAAGTTTTTTCTTGTAAGAGTGGGGGCTCGACCCTAACTCTCTCTCTTGAGGGATTTGGATTGTTCTTCACATCTATGCCATTCTAGAGAAGATTTCTTCAACTCTATCTTTTATTTATGCAATTTCTTTATTTTTATGTATTTTTCTCTTTTGTTCTTCATGTTCTTTAGGCCTTAGAACCTTTTTGTTGGATTTTGGTTTGCTTGATTTTTGATGGCTTGATGATTGATTTGTGATGCTTAGGTATTAGGTCTTTGCATTCATTCTTTGCTTAATGTATTTAATGCTAGATCTAGCTTGAAAAAGTGGATTTAGACCTTAGGCATTTCATGCACACAATGTGTTCGATGAAATGCCAAGATCAATTATTCAAAGGATTTGTGTTCTTAGCCTAAGGAATTAGTTGTCTAAGGCATTCTTTTGGTTGATCTTGTTACAAATCTTAATGCTTGCTAATTGTTGTTCCACAAATGACCATTTTGCTAATAGGATTAATGATTAGTGAAGTGATTAGTGCCTAGACATAGGATTAATCAAGATTATGGATCTCATGCCTAAGGAATAGCAATGATTGAGTGCATTTGCATCATTTGTTAATTGTCTTGGTGATTAGATGATGATGATTTAAGTTGCATCTTGTTAGATCCTTCACTTAGGTTGATCTTAAAGCTAGTTTTGGATTGAGAGATCAAAACTAGAGCTTAAGCATTTCACGCCCGATAGGTGTTCGATGAAATGCTTGAACCAAACCTTTTGTGAGCTTTTCTTGCCTAGCCAACGAGAGTTGATGTCTAGGGTGATTTGTGAGCTAAGTGGAATTGGAGATTAATGCTTGTTAATCATCTTATCACAAACGGGAGTTTGTTCTTGATTTGGTGATTAACAAAGTGATAGTGCCACGGGAGTGGATTAGTCATAATTGGGAATTCCATGTTCTAGGATAGTATTTAATTCAATCTTTATAATCATTGTTTGTTCATTAATCATCTTCTTCATGGTTGATTCATTTTCCAACTTTCTATCTTTGTTTTCTTTCTTGCATTTCATTTTCTTGATTCAAAATATAAAAACCAAAAACATTTGCTCTAGCTCAAGAAGATTCATGTATTCTTAGTGTTTCAATCTTAGCCTCTTTGGTTCGATATCTTAAATACCACAATGACATGAGTGGGATTTGAGTAATTGATTTGGGACTTGCAAAAATCCTACTATCAGGTAGCTCCCAGAATATGCTTTCCTTGTGCCAGTTATGTTGCTTCCCATAGCCCGACATCTTCTTTTGGTGACCGTTTCCCCCGACGTCCTTTGTTTTTGATGGATTTACACCAGCCAACCGCTCGCAATAAACTTGCTCACCGGTCAAAGACTGAGGTGGATACTCTCTCGAAGCGTCTTTTCCATTCAGGAAGTCTTTTTTATTCCTCCTCAGTGGATGACCATGAGGAAGAAATCTTCGGTGACAATCAAACCAACACGTCTTCCTTCCATTAGGTAGATAAAATGACTTTGTATTTTCCATGCAAACTGGACAAGACAATTTACCATGGGTTGTCCATCCGGATAACATGCTATACGCCGGAAAGTCGCTTATCGTCCACATCAGCACTGCTTTTAGATTAAAATTTTGATTCAAGGACACATCGTATGCATCGACGCCATTAGACCACAACTCTTTTAACTCCTCATTAATAAGAGGTCGGAGGAAGATATCGAGACTAACTCGCGGATGATTTGGCCCAGAATTCAGAATTGTAAGAAATAAATAATATGTATTCATGCACATACTAGAGGGTAAATTATATGGAGTCAATATCACAGGCCACGGCGAATGATTACGAGACATGCCAAATGGATTGAAGCCATCGGTACATAATCCAAGATAAACGTTACGGGGTTCTTCGGCAAACCGAGGATTTTGATCTTGAAAATATCTCCACTCCACCGCATCAGAAGGATGACACATTTCTCCCTCCTTTGATTGGTGCTCGGCATGCCATCTCATTGCCGCTGCAGTCTTCTCGCTCTGATACATTCTCTTCAATCTGTCAGCAATAGGAGAGATACCAACCACATACGACTGTATGGCACTTTGGTTCTACGTCGGTCGTTCTTAGGCTTCCATCTTTGTGCACCACAAAACAAACATTTATCTTCCTTCTCGTCATCTTTCCAGAAGATCATACCATTGTTAATACAAACATCAATTGTATGATATGGGAGGCCTAAATTGCGCATCAATTTTTCTGTCTCGTAATGTGATCTGATTGACTTGCTTTCTTCTGGTAAATAGTCTGTCAACATTTCGCAAACCGAATCTACTAACTTTTCCCTCATATTATATTCTGCCTTATTTTGCATGACTCGAGCGGCTAAGGATAACTGTGAATGACCTTCACGATAACCATCATATAATGGATTTTTTGCACCTTCTAATAAGTCGTAGAATTTCTTTGAATGGTTACGTACTGGTTCTTCTACATTCTGATAACTACCATCCTGATGATAGTTATCAAAACTCACGTTATGACGAAATGCATCATTCACCATATCCACATATCTATCTTCTACTACATTACCCACATCTTCACTCCCACTTATATATGTCGTATCAACATAACTCAATCCTAAATCCATATTGATTTCTTATTCATGCTTATACCAAACATAATAGTCTGGCATAAATCCTCTGCTATAAAGATGATTCCAAATTCTTGTCCTCGGGATAAATTTCCCGTTCCTGCAAACACTACAAGGGCAGAAAAACTTACCACCATTACTCTGTGTTAGAGGCTGGCTATTTGTAAATGTCATGAATCCATCCACCCCCGTTCTGAACTCTTCCGAGAAATTTCCCGTCTCTTCATCGAACCTCTTATACATCCACTCCCAGAAATTATTATAATTAAAATTTTCCGACATTATATAACTGAAAAATAGAATGAGGAGAAGAAATATGTTTGATTTTGTGTTGAAGAACGAATGAGGAGGAGAAATGGGATGAATTGAGCTTATATAGATATTTCTGGCGACTAAATAGCGACTACACAGCGTCTGAAAGGCGACTACATCTTGTTGTCGCATAAAATCGTTACACCAACCGCAAAACGAATAACATGTGTTTTCACCGGTCTTTACGACTGATTACCGACTGCTATGCGACCCTACGAAATAGTCATATATTGATTGCCAAATGGAGACTATTATGCAACTCTTGTTACCCGTCGGCAAAGTAGTCGTAACTTAGTCGTAAATCATCGACCCGCCGAAAGAGTTGCATATTAGTCGCTAAATTAGCGACTATTAGGCGACTATTATTTCCCGTCTGAAATGTAGTCGTATATTAGTCATCAAATACCGACTACTATAGCGACTATATTGTTTGGTCGTAAGACAGCGACTCAAATACGACCAAATTATATTAGTCGGCAAATATTGGCTAAGTAGTGGCAATGTTCAGCGACTAATTGTTTAGTCGCCATTTGTAGTCGTTAAAATGTTGTTTTCTTGTAGTGGCCTTCTCGGTGACTTCATGAGCACATCATACTCTCCTTCTTCAAAAGGATTTGCCCACAAATCCTGATAATCAAATTGCTCTCATGTGTCAGTTGGTCGGTGAAAACGATTTCCCTCAGTGGAAATTCGATGGTTTTGCTCATCCCTCAATCGCTGCAAGTAGTTTTGGTGCTTGGGAACAAAGGATCAATCGGTCTGGCTTAGGATCGATCGGTCGTTTTCCTTCCTGTCCGGTCGAGAGTTTTTGGTCGTTCGATCGTTGAGAGGATCAATAGGTCGTTTTGGCTCTTGTTTGCCCGATTCACTTCGATCGATCGGTCGAGTAGAGGATCGATCGATCATTCCTTCTAGACTTGGCTCAAGTGGTTTTTCTTCTTCCTGGATGGGTTCTTCTCGTGGCTGCCTCTGTTGCGATGCTCTCTTGATAGCGTCTATTTCAATTTGCCACAACCGTTCCCACTTAGCCAGCGTTGCCTCAAACGATGCCATAACTTTTTCAATTTTTTTTTTTACCGAACTCCAAGTGTGCTTTGATACCACATAATACGATCTCCCCACGATCGGCACTTAGAGTAGGCAAATGGATTGGATAGATGGTGATCGAAAGAAACGTGAAGCTTCTAAGGATCAGTTTTGATGGATCAAATGGTCTCACAAGGGTTGCAGAAGGCCCTTGATATTCCTAAACAAAATCTTGGATATGACACACCAAAAAAAGTCTAGGTTTAGTCGTTTGGATATGACTCACCAAACAATCGGTTTTGATCAAGGATATTACTCACCAAGATCGATTTGCTCACAAAGAACAAAAGAGTTTCACACTCAGATTTGTATTGATCTCACTAGATGATTTTTACTAAAGGGTTTAGATGAGTTTATAAAGAAAAGTAAAAGATGTGGTCAATATGACACACACGAAAATTACAAGACATAAATAACTAAGACTAGAAATAAAACACATGTGGAATGACTCTTAAACTACTTTGACTTGAAAATGACTCTTGATCTTCATTCCTTTGTTTATTTCCTTTGGGCCACGACATAGAACTCTTCTTGGGCTTAGTATAAATGTTTCTGGATGCCAAACATAAGTTTGATAGCTCCTAAACGAATTGGACCTTGAATTTTTCAAGTATAGCACCATGTCGACTCATTTAGGCAAATGGGCAATAACTTTGTGGTCTGATGGCCATTTCCTCTGATCTTGGGCTTGTTAGAATCCTAAGAGATCCATTAACATTCTCCAATTGGTTTTGTGTCGAGATCATACCTGAGTTGGGCTGTGAAACAGATCCATTGACTTGTAATATCTATAACTTTCAAGTTTGGACTCCAATTGGGCTGAATCCACTTCGAGGCGTGACACAACGGGAATTAACCCCGGCGTGGGGTTTTCCCTATATATCTAAGCCGTAAGTGCACAGGACACGAAGTAGTATCTAGGGATCGAATCCACAGGGATAGACGTTGTCCAATAATCTCTAATTTCTAACGAGTTCTAACTTATGTCTAGACATAAATATATTTTTGGTTTTGTTACGGTCGTATCTATGGAATCTAAACTAAACTAAGAAGGGCAGTAGCTAACTAATTATTTTATCGATATTGTGAATCAATTAAACGAAGCGTTGGGCAATCGGGAATTTTCTAGGGTATATGGCCGATTTTTATGAGGAGATTTCTAAAGCGACTTTGTGTCGTTTTTGGATTCTTGAACTTGGAACACGTACGCTGCGTGTAGTCTACAACCGTAATCCTACAGACCTACTCATTTCAGTACTCAGACGGTAGCTTCCGATTCTGCCCTCGCAAGAAATGAATGATACTCTCAAATGTCGTTTACGCCCACAATTCCTCCGTAAATATACTTCCGAAATCTTACGACGGATTTGCTCGTCTACCCTAGGTCAAGCGATTAGATACAGCACTTCCGTGGCTCTAAAACACCTAATATCCATTGCTAAGACGGTTAGTCAAGCAACACATTAACAACAAGGATAGAACGAAGAGCCCTAATTAATCGGTATCCTAGACTAAAAACCTAATAAGAATCGAACCATAAGCTTCCATTCAAACCCCTATGCACAACAAGGAGATTACTCAGCCATATCTTCTCTATTGAAGAACACGAATCGAGAATCCTTTGCTCCAAACCAAAGAAAACAAGTGCACAAGTCACAAGAGCTTCGCTTTTGCCTTCAAGCGTGAGAATAATGTAACATGTCTGTCTAAGAGGCATAAAATAAGTATTTATAGAGCTAATCTCGTTTAGGATTTGATGGGGAAAAGACGATAATGGCGAAATGGTGCTTGGTCGCGGGACCGGCTCCTCGAGGCACGGCGGCTTCATCTTCGGGGAAGCTTCATCTGCCTTCAATGCTTTGGGTGTATTTAAGGATCCAACCATTGGATTGCCTCCAATCCAATTGCATTTGAAAACTGGTTGTCTCTACTTTCTTTTGTCCAAATTTGGGGATGATCAGACGGTGAAAAGGTCTCCATTAGCTACAAGACTTCTTGACGGTCCAAGTTTTTCCAAAAACGTACTTTTGCTCCGAAATGCACTCTTTTATTTCGAGTTACCTGAAACGTCTTTCAAATCTCTAAAATATAAAAATTACTTGAAAACCTTTGAAAACGGAGTTAAAACACCAGCAAAAGAATATGAAAGTGATCCATAAAAACGGTCAAAAACCGGTGTTATCAACTCCCCCAAACTTTGATCTTTGTTTGTCCTCAAACAAAACATAAATTTAAACTCAGAAAGAGGTTTTCGAAAATCTAGGAACTAACAAAATTCTCAGCGACCGTCCTTCTAAACCATAACAAACGTAATGCATCAATCGGACTTAGTCTAGAAAATTCTCACTAAAGTACTACAACGCTAATCCACGGTATCCGTCATGCGAAAGTCTAACCATATAGATCCTAACTTTCAGTCAACTAGCTTTTAACATTCATTAAAGATTGCGTGATTCTTACCAAAAATATTAGACAAGACAATCGATGCTAGGCATTTAAGGGTAATTAAGAGGTGAGGCTAAAAGTGTTTCGGGTTACCGTATTTTCTTCGGAGGATGCTAGATATTTTGCAAAACAGCAAGAGAGGATGGAGTTGTTGGTACCAACAGTTTTCAGTCACTCCTTGCTCGCATAAGTGTTGTTGCAAAACTCCTCATTCGTCGGGACTCTTCTCCCTTTGACAGAACTTTTCTGTCATTCCCCCGGACTTAGATTTTTCCCTAGATAATGATTTGAACGGCTTCTTACCCCTCACATATTGAAATATAGTTGCCTTGGTAAAAATATAGACTACTCTAAGACTCTTAGGCTTTTATTTCCTTTCCTTTCGGTTTTCTTTCTTTTTTTTTTAGAAAGGGGAAACGCCTTTAAACGGGAGCCTTAGAGAGTACAAAAATTACCGGTTACAAACGATTTCCATGGCAACTTTTTAGCTTGATTTGTCGATACCTTCACAACTCTGTCTAGTCTCTCGTCTTCTCGAGTGACTGAAAAACTGTGTTGTTCCTCCCTCTCCGGCGTTTTTGCACATATCTGCACATAAGACAACAAGAGAGTTGCATGAGGTTTAAACAAATGTTAAGTTTCGGGTGGGATACCGGCTAAAGATGAACCGGCCATCTAGGAAAACAAAGAGTGGTAAAAAATGAAAAAGATGTCCTACATGTATTACTCGTTGTCTCGCCTAAAACAATTGATAAGAAAATTAAATATAGATTAAGTTCAAATAAAATGAGCTAGTATATCCTGTCAGAAAGAATTTCTATGGCTCGAAATCCTCTGGGGATGTCGCATTGAAAGCACTCTAGCTATCGCGTAGTCTAGTACTAAACCACAAAATAGCTAGCACGAGGAAATAGCGTAGAAGCACACTGGTCTATATCATCATAGATTTTGTTCTTATGTTCCTATAAAAATACTTAATAAAAAATATTATACGAGGTCTTAAAAATTCAGCGAGAATTAAAAAGATCCAAAGAAAAGAAAAATAGATTAGTAATGGATAAACATCCTCCCCCAGACTTAAATCACACTGTCTTCAGTGTGAAAAAGTTGGTGAAAAGATGGTAATATTATTGAAATAAAAGATAAGGTAAAAGAGATCGATAAAACCGTGGTGGTGAAGTGCATGGCTAGGCGTCGCCTGAGCCATCTCTCTCGGAGTCGGGCGTGTTGTCATCGAACTGGTGGTGCTCTTCGAGGAAATGCATCATGCGCATGTATCGTCTCTCTTGTTGTGTTATCTTCTTCTTTATGCTGCGTATTCTGGTCCGTGTTCGTGAGACGAACTCGCGGATGGTGCACAGGCATGTGATTGTTGAAGTAGTCGAGCACGCTCTGTCTCGGCATCTCCGTTGGCTTTGGCCACTAGGAACTGTCCAATCGTGTACGGTAGGCGTGGGACTGAAGGTATGTAGCCCATCGCCTCCGGTATCCATCTAGGTGATGCTCATTCTCGGAGTCTAGGGAGAGAGTTAGAAGGTAAGAAAACAAAGTAGGACTCACCGACATTAGTGTAATATTTGTAACCAAATCTATTGGGGTCGAGTGAAGCGCGAGAGATCGTGCGGTCTCGTGAGAATTGCATCAAGTCGAACCAGCTTCCTTGGAGTGGAACCTCGTTCGAGAAATCAAAGTGCACGACTTGTAGAATTGTCGTGATGATGCTTCCGAAGGAGGTGGTAGCGTCCTCGGGTTTTGTGGCGGGCACGTCGTGTTTCACCTTCACCAAGTTCTTCGCGACGATACAAGCATAGCAAGCTTAGCGCGAGTCGTCGGTGAAAGGTAATTGAAGGGTGACAATCTCGCCTTTGAGAACACTCCCCACGTTCGCTCTCAGGAATATGGTGTGCAGTAAGAGTTTGTGTGTATAGCAGACAGCGGGATGCGTGAGTAGGGCGACTTTGGACCGTCTGTTGTCGTAGACGCCTTGTCCCATTATGCTCCATAAACCTTCATCGGAATTCTCCTCGGGGTGAATCTCGTTGAGATATTGATGCGTCAAAGGTTCACATGTTCTGGGAACGTTAGAGCATAAGAATATCCGCAAACGGTAAAAATAAGTGTACCATCGTTCGCTCTCGTATTAGAGCGTCTCTTGTAGCACATGGTGATGTGATCATGGATATGCATGCTTTGGATGAGGTTCCGGAGGCAGCATTGGTCATCCCCAAAGGGCATATTATCCGATCCAAGACACGGAAGCTTGCTGGAGCTGTTCGGAGTTTGCCAAATGAAGCACGGAACAAAGAGGATCAACTTACGCAACCCGTCCTCACCTCATTGTCTTCGAACTCTCTATGAGGTTTGGCCATTTGTGTAAGTCGTTTGTACTCTTTTTCCTGTATACGGTTTTGTCCCAATGGGTTTTCCGTATAGAGGTTTTAACGAGGCAACCGGCTTACACCGCCTAACGGTCAGATTTCTTGAGAGTTCCGCGGGGGAATTTTCCGAGGGAAATTCCGAGGGATTTATTCCCGAGGGACTTTTCGAGGGACTTTCCCGGGGGAAATTCTCCGCGGGAATTTCTGGCGGAATTCCAACAGTTATTCAACTTGCATTTATTTTCTTTGTAATTTTCTATGAGTCTTCTCCTATTTTCGAGATTGACTCTTGACTTGTCTTTTTGAATTTTCTCTTTATCTCTTCTTCTCCCTCATTGTCGAAAACATACAATCATTTTTATCAAGTTTATTTTCAGAGATTCATCTCTTTTCTCTCTCGATTTCTTGATGGTTAGTCATTGAAATCTTATTGGTTTATCGAGATTATTTCCGCATCTTCTCGACACAACCTTCGATCCGTCGTTCGTGTGAGTTCTTCTCGGAATTAGGGCATAGGGATTTTCGGGATTCATCTCCCACGCCTTATCATCTTCTTCCTCGGATTCTCCCAACAACGCAGCCACCCCCTCGTTTCAAAGTGTTCTTCGTCGGAATTGGGTCTAGGGATTTTCGGGAATTCTCCCACGCCTTAGCATCTCTTCTCGGAAACTCCTTGAAGTCGTGGATCTATCAACCTCACCTGTACTAGAGCAAGCCGGTCCTTAGTCGAATTGTGTCAAGTGGTATCAGAGACACTTGCTCCAAAATCGGTGAGATCTATCCTTTTAAATTGTTCATCTTCTTTGCAAAATTCTGGGTTTAAAATTTTTCGTTTTTTTGTTTATTTCGATTTTTATTAATCCAAAAACTTATCACAAAAATCAAAAAAAAATATATCTAAGTAGATCTGTGTCTTAACTTAATTGTCATAATTTTTAAAATTCAAAAAAATAAAATAAAAAGAAATTCGTTTTGAATTTTTTCGGAAACACCTGTTTTTGTGGTTACTTGGTAAAATCTGAACTTTTGCATACACTCACTTGTGTTGTTTGCTTCTGTGCGAGGTACAAATATGTCGGAAGAAAGTGAAACCGCTACCTCACGGTCAAGGAGAGAACGAGAGGCAGCCATGAATCACAAAGTCGATGGCATGAACCAAAAATTCAATGGCATCAAACAACTACTCCACGAGATGAGAGACAGTATGACCGCACTTGAGGTCCGGACACCGAGAAGGCGAGCGAGACATCAAAAGGAAGAAGCAGCATATGATTGCTATGGACGTGATGGTAAATTATCTTATAACAATCAAAGGAGTCCTAGAGGTGTGAGGAAAGGCAGAGAAGAACTCAGCTACAAATTTGGATTGCTCAAAAGGAGAGACAAGGAAACGACCGATCGATCCTCTCGTCCAAAATCCAAAAACTACTTGCAACGCTTAAGGGATGAGCAAAAGCATAGAATTTCCACTAAGGGATATCATATTCATCGACCAAGTGACCATTCCCGACGTGCTGGTCGAGCCCCTCAGTCCTTATTCGATCCAAACGAAACTCAAGAGCCGAATCAAGAAGTAACTAAGATAAGTGTTGATCCATCTCAAATAATTTCTGAAAATTTTGATTCTAGTATCATACACTTGTCTTTGCCAAAGGGAATTGATGCAGGTTCAAAGGAGAAGCTTGAGGAGTTGCTGGCCAAGGAATATCTCATCACGGTTAAGGAATTTGACTCCGCACCTATTTATGACGACTATGACGAGGAAGAAGAGCTTGAAACTGCGCCAATCTTTGACGAGTATGAGGAACATGCGGTTGGTGGAGAGCTACTTATAGCTAGGCATGATCTTCTTTCTCAAGAGCAAAGGAAGAAAGAAAGCACTGACTTTAAAGACGCAACTTCAGAAAACAAAAGGACCACGCGTTCCTTAGTTCCCGAGCACCAAAATTACTTGCAACAAATGAGGGAACGCCTAAAACTTCGAATCTCTACTGAGGGAGATGATTTTCATCAACCAAGTGGACCTTGTGGAGGTTCTGGTCGAGGCATAAATCAATTAGGACATGAAGATTTTATACTTCCTTCACAAATCCTCTCCGATGGTCTTATCGTCGAAATAAAGCATGCCGAGCCAAAGGAGTATCTAAATGACCGATTCTCTTCCACTTGAGGTAAGTTCACTCATCCAATTACATATTTTGAAACTTATGATCGTGGTGTTTTGTTGTTAGGACATATAGGTTCTATCTTGCTTCACAAATCACTTCTCGGATCCAAAGGAGACCAATTCGGACAAGGAAAAGGAACGGGAGTTGAGGGACTACTGAAACTTGTGAACAATGACCATTCTGACTTTCAAGACTCTAGGAAACCTGAGCAACTTCATATCCCAGCACAGATCGTGTGCAAGACCTACAAGAAATGCTTGCAAGGAGCAACCGTTGAGACAATTCCTTGTGGCATCCGAAAAGGTAAGGAAATTGTTGTGCCTAATACAACGATTCAAAGGTATGTATTTCTTTTTGTCTCTGAATCTAAATTGCTGGAATATGAACACATCCAAGAACTTTATTTGTCAAGTATTGATTTTAAAGATGTGATTCATTATTTTGTGAAATTCAAGCATAAAAAGATCTTTAGGCATGGAGGATTTCTTTTTGATAAAACGTGTGAACCAAAAATAAATGTTGTGCTTATGGATCTTGATAGAATCTCTAGGAGAACACAATGCATTTCATATGACTTGAGATCATTCATTAAGATGTTTGACGTGATCTACATTCTAATCTATAATCAACTCTTTGATGATCTAAATAATAAACTGTTTGCTGAAATAGAGAAGTATGCCTTTTGTGTGTTTGATCTTGTGTTTCAAGTTATTGTGGTGAAAGCACAGGGTATACATGACGAAGAGCTTAATAATGCTTTTAAAAATTCTGCGTTAATTGATAAATTCTCTAAAAATGCTCGTGCTTCACAACTTGCTGAATCCTTCTTTAGGGAAATTGTTTACTTTGATAGCACTCTGAATTTTAATAAAAACTTAGGTGATCATGCTAATTCTTCGAATTTTATTTTGGATGATCTAAGTAAGGAACTATGTGCTAGTCATGATAAGTCTATCTTTTGCACCTATAATCTTTTGTTGCGAGTGTTTGAAAGTGCACAGGATATACAAGAGGGAAGCAATGAGAACGATGAGCATGGATATCAGTTTTGGATTCGTATGAAGGAGAAACGTTTTCCAGCCCGAAAGGAGTCCAAACCAAAGCTAAGCGGAGATTGTCAACGCCGAGTCATAGAACATATCACTGCCTACAAGATCTGTTTGCAAGGTGAGCATATTTTGTTTTACTTCAATGATTCTAACTTAGTTTTGTTCTTGGCAGATTTGAGGATAAATCTTTTTCAAGTGGAGGGGGATGATATGATCATGGATACGCATGCTTTGGATGAGATTCCGGAGGCAGCATTGGTCATCCCCAAAGGGCATATTATCCGATCCAAGACACGGAAGCTTGCTGGAGCTGTTCGGAGTTTGCCAAATGAAGCACGGAACAAAGAGGATCAACTTACGCAACCCGTCCTCACCTCATTGTCTTCGAACTCTCTATGATGTTTGGCCATTTGTGTAAGTCGTTTGTACTCTTTTTCATGTATACGGTTTTGTCCCAATGGGTTTTCCGTATAGAGGTTTTAACGAGGCAACCGCCTTACACAGCCTAACGGTCAGATTTCTTGAGAGTTCCGCGGGGGAATTTATTCCCGAGGGACTTTTCGAGGGACTTTCCTGGGGGAAATTCTCCGCGGGAATTTCTGGCGGAATTCCAACAGTTATTCAACTTGCATTTATTTTCTTTGTAATTTTCTATGAGTCTTCTCCTATTTTCGAGAATGACTCTTGACTTGTCTTTTTGAATTTTCTCTTTATCTTTTCTTCTCCCTCATTGTCGAAAATATACAATCATTTTTATCAAGTTTATTTTCAGAGATTCATCTCTTTTCTCTCTCGATTTCTTGATAGTTAGTCATTGAAATCTTATTTGGTTTATCGAGATTATTTCCGCATCTTCTCGACGCAACTTTCGATCCGTCGTTCGTGTGAGTTCTTCTCGGAATTAGGGCATTACGATTTTCAGGATTCATCTCCCACGCCTTATCATATATTTCCTCGGATTCTCCCAACAACGCAGCCACCCCCTCGTTTCAAAGTGTTCTTCGTCGGAATTGGGTCTAGGGATTTTCGGGAATTCTCCCACGCCTTAGCATCTCTTCTCGGAAACTCCTTGAAGTCGTGGATCTATCAACCTCACATGTACTAGAGCAAGCCGGTCCTTAGTCGAATCGTGTCACATGGTGACGATCGATAAGAATTCTTTGGTGAGATCTTCATATGTAGGGAGGTTGAGCTCCATGAAAGGTCGAAGGTTAAGTGCGTCGAGATACCAAATCACGTCTTCTCTAATGCCGAGCGCGTCGAGAGTCGAGTAATCTATGTGAGGTGTTGATTTGATAACCATCTTGTTGAGATTCTCAAGGTAATCGATATTCAGGTCCATAGGTTTCCCGACATATCCTACCTTCGGTCTTCGTTCCTGAGGTGGTGTTGGTTCGCGAGGAGGAGAAGGTGTCGGGTCACGTCACGGTGGTAGCACATAAGTTCTAGTCGAGCGTTGTCGACTTTGTGTCATCTCCTACGTTTCATGTATCCGAGCTCTCTTCGCTCCCCTCAGTTTGATTAGTGGTTAATCTCCAGGATGACTCTTCTATGTAACCGCTCTTTTTTTAGCGAGTTATTCTCATTCTCTCTTGGTCCATTGTTCCTACAAAATAGAAAACAATTCTCGGAAAAAGTATGAATATGGTTGTTGTTAGAGGGGGGATTAGCACCCCCTGGTTTAACTCGGTTCGAACCGAGACCGGTTCAATCAAGACCGGTTTACGATGGTTCGGATCGAAAAACAAATCAGCCCGAAGAGCATTGGGCCGAACTCGGAATCTCGCTAAAAGCCCATCTCAGCTACCGATCTAGGCCCAGCGCGAGCCCGGTCCGTTACAACAGATAACAATCAAAGTATTTCCTTTTTCCCGCCGATCTCGGAAAAGGAAATATTCCTCTCGATCAAAAGGAAGATATCCTTATCCCGGAGAGAAAACCGGAATATTTCCTTCTCCTAATCGAACTCGGAAAAGGAGATATTCTCCCTTCAACCGCCTCAAGACACTATAAATAAGGGAGGAGGCTCATTCATGAAAATCATCTACAACTTCCGCAGAGACCAGAGAGAATTCGAGAGAGCTACATACCGATCTCAAGTTCTTTTGTCTTTGTCATCTTGCTAAAACTCTGTTGTAACGCCGACTCTTGATCAATAAACGAGATTCCGATTAAAGTACTGTTTTGCCCCTCTTTGTGTGATTTACGGATCAACAATTGGCGCCGACTGTGGGGATTATTAGAACAGTACTTCCAGATATCGTTTGGTTGAGTTCGGCAATGGTTCTTCCAGTCGACAATTTCGTAGTCAACGTCAACACTCTGAAAACAACGGTCAAAACCCTCGGGCTGACGAGCTCAATCCAACCGACCCTGAATTACCGACAATCGGAGGACTCCCTCCGACCTTACCTACTGGAGAGATTAATCCCACGAGAACTCTTCCACCTCCTCCAGCTACCCCGGTTTTTATGGATCCGACCATCTTTATGGAAGCCATGGCAGCACAGTTCGCAGAAATCAACAAAAAGAATGAAGAGTGGATCGCTTCGCTAATTGCATCCCACTTTGAGCGCCGAAACCAGATCGGTACCCCCGATCCGAACCTGATCACCCTCGCCAGTGAAAACGCACTACGCCGGAACCTCTTGCCCGACCTAACCGACGCTCAACTCCCGGGTGTGACAGATCTACCAACTAGGAGATCCGCAGCCGATTCAGAAATCCACATCTCGGATCAAGCCGCCATGAATCTGGAATTCGCAAAGGTCCAGGCCCAATTACAGGACATGCGATCTAAAGTCCACCAGGCAACGAGCTCAGCACCAGAGATCGACCGAGTGATTCAGGAGTCGCAGAAGACCCCTTTCACAGACCGAGTCATCAACACTCCAGTCCGGCGATTGGATAGGGTCAAGATCACACCATATGATGGGTTTACCGATCCTAAACATTTACTGACCTCTTTTGTCATCACGATGATTCGCTTCCGCTTCGGATCGGAAAACGAAAAGGACGCAGCCATGTGTCAATTGTTTGTAGAGAACCTATCCGGAGCCGCACTCGATTGGTTTTCGACACTCGAGCCGAACTCAGTCAACAACTACAACGAACTCACTACCAAGTTCCTCAAACGCTTCACCATGTTTATCAAGCAGAAAACAAAGAACGCCGAACTCTGGGCCCTCGAACAGAAGCAGGACGAGACTCTACGCAAATTCATGGAACATTTCAAAGCAGTCGTATCCCACTGTACGATCGACGACGAAGCTGCGATCGAGGCTCTATATAAAGCGACCTGGTACGAATCCGACTTACACAGGGAGATCAAGCGCAACAATCCTAAGACGTTGGAAGACATTTTGCACAGGGCGCACATCTTCATCATGGAAGAAGAGGAAAGATCCGAGAAAGATACTCGGTATGCACCCACAAAACAGTCCGCTGCTAAGGATAAACAGTACGCTCTTCCAAAGCAACCCGTCAATACAGTCCAAACTCAGCAGTCCTGGTCAAACACTTGGGTTCGGTCGGACGAACCAAAGGAGCCTGATACCGAGTCCGCACCATACTGCAATTTCCACAACCGATTTGGAAATCATTCAACCGAAGAGTGCCGACACTTACAGAAATTCTTGATGATGAAGTACAAAAAGGGGGAAGTTCCAGTCGAAGGAGCCTTCCAACCTTCGAATAGACCTCGCCGTAACGATGGCGGGAGAAAACGTAATTTCAAACCGAATAAGGCTACCGAGCAGCCTAAAGATAAAACCGACGACGAACAACCGAAACGAGATCGAGAGGAAAACGTGGAGGCTCAACAACCTCCGCAAGTTCGGAAGCGTGTCTACATGATCATGAGCGCATTGGAAACATGCAACTATTCCGTCCGAGCTCTAAAGACGTAAAGTAAGGAAGCAGTGGCTGCCAAACATACATACCAGACTACACCTTGCGGAACGCCAATCACCTTCTCCGAGGCCGACACAAAAGGGCTCCATATGCCGCATAACGATCCGCTAGTCGTCGAAACACTCATCGGTGATGTTGTAGTCGGGCGGATCTTAATCGACACTGGGAGCTCAGTTAATGTGATTTTCAAGGATACGCTGAAGAACATGGACTTTCCCGGATTCTCGAGCGAGTAAACCATGACCGCCGGAACGGTCAAACTCCCCATGTATACCGGAGGGATATGTCGGATGGTCAAGTTCCTGGTATTGAACAAACCCGCAATCTACAATGTCATACTCGGCACACCGTGGATATTCTCGATGAAAGCTGTCGTGTCAACATATCATCAGTGCGCCAAGTTCCCAACACCTTCCGGAGTTTTCACCCTTAAAGGCGACCAGGTGATGTCTCGAACGTGTTTCATCAACGAATGCAAACTAAGGACCATGCCCCGGACTTACGTCATCAAAAAGAACAAAATTCCGAACGACCCCAACCTGCCGCGGCGCGAAACAATCATCCAGGTCAATATCGATGACTTCAATCCAGAGAGATGGGTAGGGATCGGAGCCGAGCTCGACGAAGACATCAAGACAGACTTGATCCGACTCCTCAAAAGGAACGTTTCGACCTTCGCCTGGACAATCACGGACATGCCCGGAATCGATCCGAAGATAACGAGCCACGAGCTCAATATTGATTCTACCTTCAAGCCGATCAAGCAAAAACGACGCAAGCTCGGACCTGAGAAGGCTCGAGATGTTAACGACGAAGTCGCAAGACTACTTAGTACCGGATCGATTACCGAAGTACGGTATCCAGACTGGTTGGGGAACCCAGTCGTTGTCAAGAAGAAGAACGGAAAATGGAGGATCTGCGTCGACTTTACCGACCTGAACAAAGCCTGCCCAAAGGATAGCTTCCCACTCCCACATATCGATAGACTCGTCGAAGCCACAGCTGGAAACGAACTCCTCTCGTTCATGGACGCCTTCTCAGGCTACAATCAAATACTTATGCATCCTGACGTTCGCGAGAAGACCTCCTTCATCACCGACCGTGGTATCTACTGTTACAAGGTCATGCCCTTCGGCCTAAAAAACGCCGGTGCAACCTACCAACGGCTCGTTAATCGGATGTTTGCCAGCCAGCTCGGCAAAAAAATGGAAGTCTATATCGACGACATGCTCGTCAAGTCGCTAATCGCCAAAGATCACGCCGGACATCTCAACACCTGCTTCGACATCCTGAACGAGTACGGCATGAAGCTTAACCCAACCAAATGTACGTTCGGCGTGACCTCGGGAGAGTTCCTCGGGTATATTGTGACTCAAAGAGGAATCGAAGCCAATCCTAAACAGATCTCGGCAATCCTTGACCTACCATCTCCGACGACGAGAAGGGAAGTGCAAAGGCTCACGGGACGTGTTGCTGCACTCAATCGGTTCATCTCCCGATCTACCGACAAGTGTCTCCCCTTCTATCAACTGTTACGCGCTAACAAAGACCTCGAGTGGGACGATAAATGCGAAGAAGCATTCAAACAGCTCAAGGAATACTTGTCAACCCCACCGGTTCTAGCAAAACCCGAAGATGGCGAGACTCTCTACCTCTACATCCCAATATCGACCTCAGCGGTCAGTGGGGTCCTTGTCCGGGAAGACCGAGGCGAACAAAAATCGATCTTCTATATCAGCAAATCACTCGATGGTGCTGAAGGACGGTATCCTACTCTCGAAAAATTGGCTCTCGCCGTTGTTATCTCAGCTCGGAAGCTACGCCCCTACTTCCAGTCACACTCAGTTACCGTCCTAACCAATCAGCCACTCTGGACAATCCTGCATAGTCCGAGCCAGTCTGGTCGATTGGCTAAATGCGCTATCGAACTCAGCGGATACGACATCGATTACAAAAGCCGGACGAGCATCAAGTCGCAAGTCCTTGCCGATTTCCTCATCGAGTTATCCCCAGAATACATCAATACTGATGTCGTAACCGCCGAGCAATGGGTCATTCACATCGACGGATCTGCATCTAACCGTGGCTCTGGAATAGGCATTCGCCTCAAATCTCCGACGGGAGAAATCTTAGAACAATCGTTCCGTCTGGCGTTCAACGCATCAAACAACGAAGCGTAGTACGAAGCGCTAATTGCAGGACTACGTTTGGCCAAAGCCATCGGTATCACACGCATACATGCCTACTGCGACTTACAGCTCGTCGCAAGCCAATTTAGCGGGGAGTATGACGCCAAGAACAATCGAATGAACGAATACCTCAAGCTCGTCAAACAACTCACTACAGAATTCGACTCATTCGAACTAACCAAGATACCGCGAGGAGAAAACACTCCGCCGACGCACTCGCTGCCTTAGCTTCTAGCTCGGACCCTCATCTCAGACGAACGATCCCGGTCGAAAGTATATCAGAACCGAGCATCGGATGCACGGAGCAATGTATTATCACAACTCGTAGACAGGATTACGAGGAAAATACCGCGATCGAACCCGTCTTACGTCGACAAAAACGGATTTCGACCGTCGAGCCTGATCAGGACACCGATCTTGAACAGGCCGCTGACATTGAAAACAATGATAACCCGCCGCAAACCAATGAGTCAACCCAATCGGACAACGAAACGGAAGAACAAACAGACGGCCTTCACGAGCCAATAAACCTCGAGCAGACGCCCACCGATTGGACACTAGAGATAAAAATGTATATCATCGATGGAGACATCCCGGCGGACAGATGGGCCGCCCGACGACTTAAAATGCGGGGCTGCTCGCTACATACTTATCAAAGATGGACTGTTTCGTTGGAGTGCGGCAGGAATCCTTCTCACATGCATCTCAGGCGATGAGATCCAGGAAGTCATGAAGAAAATACACGAAGGCGATGACGGTAATCATTCGGATGGCCGATCTCTAGCCCTAAAAATCAAACGAGCAAGCTATTATTGGCCGAGCATGCAAGCAGACTGCGAGAAGTTCGTTGCAAAGTGCGACAAATGCCAACGACATGGCCCAATGATACACCTCCCTACCGAGCTGCTAACAACTTCGACAGCCCCTTACCCATTCATGCGTTGGGGGATGGACATCATCGGCCCTTTTAGACGATCCACCACGCAGAAAAAGTTCATACTCGTCATGACGGATTACTTCACCAAGTGGGTAGAAGCCGAGGCATATCCCGTCATCCTCGCTTCTGACGTCCAGAAGTTCGTCTGGAAATTCATCATCTGCCGACACGTAGTTCCGTACGAGATTATCACAGATAACGGTCCCCAATTCATATCGACACTATTCAACGATTTCTGCGCCAAGTGGAAAATTCGGCTAAGTTTCTCTACACCGAGATACCCGCCGAGCAACGGTCAAGCCGAAGCAACAAACAAGACGATCATCGCTGGCCTAAAGAAACGATTGGATACTCATAAAGGGACATGGTCTGATAAACTCGACGGAGTCTTGTGGTCATATCGCACGACCCCAAGATCTTCAACGAGACAATTCCCTTTCTATATGGCCTACGGCGTAGAAGCCCTGTGCCCCGCCGAACTCACCATCCCGACTATTCGTCGAACGATGCTCGTGCAAAACCCCGATCTTAACGACGAAATCATGCTCGACAACCTCGACAATCTCGAAGAGCAACGCGATCAAGCCTTACTTCGGATTCAGAATTATCAGAACTTGGCAGCACGCTACTACAACAAAAAGGTCCGAGGACGTCACTTCACTGACGGCGACCTTGTTCTAAGAAAAGTCTTCGAAGGCACCGAAGAAAAGAATGCCGGCAAGCTCAGCACGAACTGGGAAGGACCTTATTAGGTCATGAGGGTAGTCAAACCAGGCGTTTACGAGCTCATGAAGCTAGACGGAACCCCCATTCTCCGTTCGTGAAATTCAATGAACCTCAAACGCTACTACATCTAGGCCAGCNAAAAAAAAAAAAAAAGATCAGTAAGCTACTACCCATATGCTCGATTCCAATATGTAATATGAACTACGAATGGCTTGATCCTTCTTTCGAAGGTACGTAGGCAGCCCTCACAAGGCGCAGCTATAACATTAATAAAAATTTATTACGCAAAGGCATTTTACCGAACTCCAACAGTTCGCGTTTTATAAGTCAAACTTTACGTTTGCCGAACTCCAACAGTTCGTATTTTTAAGTCAAACTTTACGTTTGCCGAACTCCAACAGTTCGTATTTTTAAGTCAAACTTTACGTTTGCCGAACTCCAACAGTTCGTATTTTCAAGTCAAACTTTACGTTTGCCGAACTCCAACAGCTCGTAATTTTAAGTCAAACTTTACGTTTGCCGAACTCCAACAGTTCGTATTTTCAAGTCAAAATTTACGTTTGCCGAACTCCAACAGTTCGTATTTTTAAGTCAAACTTTACGTTTGCCGAACTCCAACAGTTCGTATTTTCAAGTCAAACTTTACGTTTGCCGAACTCCAACAGTTCGTATTTTTTAAGTCAAACTTCACGTTTGCCGAACTCCAACAGTTTGTATTTTTTAAGTCAAACTTCACGTTTGCCGAACTCCAACAGTTCGTATTTTTTAAGTCAAACTTCACGTTTGCCGAACTCCAACAGTTCGTATTTTCAAGTCAAACTTTACGTTTGCCGAACTCCAACAGTTCGTATTTTTAAGTCAAACTTTACGTTTGCCGAACTCCAACAGTTCGTTTTTTCATGTCAAACTTTACGTTTGCCGAACTCCAACAGTTCGTATTTTTAAGTCAAACTTTACGTTTGCCGAACTCCAACAGTTCGTATTTTCAAGTCAAACTTTACGTTTGCCGAATTCCAACAGTTCGTATTTTTTAAGTCAAACTTCACGTTTGCCGAACTCCAACAGTTCGTATTTTTTAAGTCAAACTTCACGTTTGCCGAACTCCAACAGTTCGTATTTTTTAAGTCAAACTCCATGTTTGCCGAACTCCAACAGTTCGTATTTTTAAGTCAAACTTTACGTTTGCCGAACTCCAACAGTTTGTATTTTCAAGTTTAACTTTCTGTTTGCGGAACAACAACAGTTCGTACTTTTGACCACAACGGTTTCCATATCAACGTCTTGGCCAGACGATCGAATAAGCCGAGCTTAGCTCGCACGCACCCTCATGGTGCAATGGATAACACACTTTCCACATTCAAAGCCGAGACCAGTCTCGCACCAACTTCTCAGATTATCCGAGCCAAATAAGCCGAGTCCGTCTCGCACACTCGGATTCAATGTGAGAAACCTAGAGCATGTTAAGATGAGATGTTCACGTACTCTTAAATTAAACTCTAGGGTCAAGCCGAACGTCCTTCCTCGCAAACTTAAGCCGATTTCTCAACAGTCGCAAAATTAAGTAAGCCGATTTCTCAACAATCGTAAAAAAACGGTAAGTCGATTCCTCAACAATCGCAAAAACAGTAAGCCAATCTATAATATAGGTCGCCGACCTCGAACAAGTTCTGTCAAACCTGTCCTCTTCACCGGGCTAAGACTGTACTGTTTACGGCACCACTATGTACGACAAGTTTGAGAAGTTCGTATAAAGTACTACTTCAAATATATCTAGGCACGATTTAGAAAACGACTAATTATAACATTCAAGTCCGCAAAATATCTAGGTTCATTTAAAAAGCCCCTCGGGCAAAATGGATACCGGACTTTAAAAACCCTCCGGTCCAAGAGGTCGAGTTATAAGCCCATTCGGGCAGAAAATTAAACATATTACAAAAAAAAAGACAACCTAGACATTTTGCCTCCGCATCGCATCAGCACGATCCGCCGACATCGAGGCCTGGTTGGATCCAAACTCGTCAAAACCCGGCGGGACCGCGTTACCCATCGAGGTCGAAACCTCCGGGTGTATTGGATCGGTGAATGGCGAGACGATCAGATCCGCATCGGCCAGCTCGCAGAAGTCAATCGCAGCGTATTCAGCCGACTTCTCGGCCTTCAGCTTCTCAAGCATCTCGATGCGGGACGGCGGGACGATGATACCGTGCTTCTTCTTGAGGCTATCACAGAAACCAAGGATTCCCTGGATTTGGTTGACAGCAAGAAACGGCTTCTTCGCCTGGTCGATCGCCGATAGATGATCATTGACCTTCTGCAGCCGAACTTGGCACATCTCGGTCACCACCTTCCTCTTTGCAATCTGCTGAGAGCGTCCAGCCCGTAGTTGCGAAGTCTCCGCGAACAGTTTTACCGAGAGCGCATCCTTTTCCAACTCCAACTCGGCTTTGGATCTCTTCAGTGCGGCCACTTCCCTAGCCAGCTCGGCTACCGCGCGATCGCCTGCCTCCACCCTGTCCTCGGACACACGCAGCTCCTTACGAAGCTCCACCACTTGAACACTCGCCTCAAAAGCTTTGCGGCGGGAGGCTCCGAGCTCGCGGTCATAGGACCCGACGATCTCATTCGTCTGAGCAACCATCTGCCAAAATAACGAGCTGTTAAGACAAAAGTTGAGAGAAAGGAACGACGAACTCAAAAGAGGGGAGGGGTATTACCTCAGCAGTGGTCCGGGCTAGTTTCTTGAAGGCAATCAACCGGAGGGAGAAAATCCGGGCCGAAGCTCACTCGCCGATACGTTTCGGCATAATCCCATGAGTCGGCTGTTAGATCCGACGTTCGACGCCTCTTCGGTCCCGGAGAATCATCCGAGAGGATCACCGTCTCTTCTTCAGCCCGCTGAGGTTCGGTATCCCCTTCACCACCTTCAGTGCGTTCGGTACCGACTCCAGCAGTTGGGCCAGCTGTCTGTCGAGCCCCCTTTTTGGCCTTTCTCCTTCTCTTCTTTTCAGCCGGGAGAGAAGTGTGTTCCCCAGCAGGAACCCCTTCCCCAGCAGGAACCTCCCCTTGGCCGACCTCTTCATTGATAGCCGGAGCCTCGGGATTCACCTTGAAAGGACCGCACCGCAAAATTTTTTTTACAATTATAATTAACAATTATTACAACCCAGGTCAACGATTCTAAACAACAACAACTAAAACAACCGGTATCGATCGATACTCCCATAGCGTCGATCGATACCCCAACAGCGGAACAACTCCCGGGTCCTAATCATCCCCTCTTCACCGCCTCGATTCCACGATCCCGCCTTATCTTTACCTGCATCGACAAAAGTGATGCATCAACATTTGGCTAACCAAATGCTGAGTGAGATTGATCATCCCAACAACAGGCCACCAATTAACAATTTTCACAATTACTAATTCACGCAATTAAACTCCCCGGCACGAAGCCACAACCGGCATCGATCGATACTCACGTGGTATCGATCGATGCCCCACAAGGCACGATACCCACACAAGGGCCTGGCATCGATCGATACCCAACACCACACCTGGTGTCGATCGATGCCAACAACACACGGTACCCACACAAGGGCAGGGTATCGATCGACACCCAACACCACACCTGGTGTCGATCGATGCCACACGACTCAAGCTTATCACCTCGAACCACTAACCCTCGAGTCTATCCACCAGAACTCGAGCCTATCCACAAGGGACTAGTATCGATCGATACTCACGTGGTATCGATCGATGCTCCCTTCGAACCACAACATCCTACGCGAGTTCTCACCTAGAAATCGCCACGACCACACACAGAAAGCATCTACAAAGCTTAACAACAATCACATAAGCTTCTATGCTGACCTTTGGTCCCAACTCACCTTTAGATACGATGGAACGAGCTCCACAACGACCTCCTAACACAAGATCGACCTCCCGCTCTTCCAATCTCTCTTCCGAGCTTCTCACCAAGCTCACAACCTCTTGATCTTGCAAGATCCGAGCTCACCAAGCTTCCGCTCTCTTCCTCTCCTTCTCTCTCTCTCTTTCTCGACCCTTCCTCCTTTTCTCCTTTATCCTTATCCCAAGGATAAGCTTTTATACTCGAAGAAGAAAGAGAAGAAGAAGATAACCACTAGAGAACCCGGCCGGTATCGATCGATGCCTACCAGTATCGATCGATACTGACCCCCGGAATTAATTATTCTCCTCCCAATAATCAATTCCCGGAACACGGGCGCTACACACCTGGTCGGCTGCCAAAGGAATATTCGCATTCATTTCATCGCCATCCATCTCGGCGGAAAGATCAGGGATATCATCAAACTTCATTTTTCGACGACGAGATGGGTTTGCTGAAAAAAGAAAGAACACAGATAAAGGAGACTGCCGAACTGAGAAGAAAAATTTACCGAAATTTACCTCTAAGGGCACTTTTCGCTTTCAAGTCAAGCTTCTCTTGGTAGGCTTCAGGCCACCGAACTTTACCAGCCTCACTTAACTGCTTCGCGTGGACGAAAGTGAACCCCGGTGTGGTGATAAGGAAACCCGGTGTGTGACGATCTGAAAAGGAAAAGAAAAAATATAACTTAGGCGAAATAGTGCAGTAAATAGAAATCGAGAACCAAGATCTACCGATAGGGGTCCTCCACTGAGTTCGGTAACTCCCGTCCGGACGCTCAACGGAAGATTCGTCAATCTTCACAAAGAAGTATCGGGCATTCCAGTTGTTAACCTTGCTCGGCTTATTCCCAGTAACAAGATCGGCTTCCGGCTTCACATTAGCCGATAAAAACCAAGGCCTCGCCTTCGACAGATTTACCCGAAACAGCCTCTCGAAGATCTTGGCCGTAATAGAGATGCCGCACTCCTCTCCAAGAGAGAGGAGACCCATGAGATTTATTACCGTAGCCGGCATTAACTGAGAGATTGCGACGTGTCGCCTCTTGCAGTACTTGTAGAAGAGTTCCGGGATAGGAAATTGGAGACCCCGGCTTCTGAAATACTCCTCGTAAACGCACATATAGCCATCAGGAGCATCCCACGGACGATCGGTCTCCCTCGGGATCTTAAAAAGGATATCATTTGGAGCATTACACCTCTCCAAGGTAACCTGAACCGTCTCCGCAGTAGAGCGAGACGGTCCGATGTTCGCAGGTCTTTCGATCACCCGCCTAGCAGCCGACATGGGAATGTCATCCCCTATATCCTGACAAATCGCTGGCGAAGCAGCACGATCATCTAGGCAAGCGGCATCATCACCTTCCGCCAGCCGAGCTGCGAATTCGTGATCTGCCCCAACTTGATCATCCAATTCTGCAGCTCTCTCTTCAAATTCATCCTCATCAATAAGGCGAGGAACTTCGACGGCCACCCTCGGATTACTCGATCCGGCATCAGAACGATGAGAGTCATGACCAGTTGACTCTTGCCGAACATCATCCGAACCCGAATTAGAGCCACCAACGAACGGTTCAAGATCTGGGGAGTTCGGCGGCGGTGTTCGGTCATTAACAGAATAAGAAGAAGTCTTTGAATCCATATCGAATGAAAAAAAGAAGTTGATGAAGAACAAGACAAAGAACTCGAAAATCTTCAAGCAGATCGGAGAAATCACGGCGGAGGAGATGATCGGAGAACGGAAAATAGATAAAATTCTAGAGAGAAGGGAGAGCGTTTAGAGAGAGAAAGAATACCTTTTTTGGGAGCAAGGCAGAAGTGAGGAAAGAGCGAGGTCATCCCGATATTTATAGAAGAAAAAGCAATAATGACGATTCCTCGAAATCCGTGACCGAAGAAGACGAATCGACACGCGACTCTTCGAGTTCCACGACTAAAGAAGATGAAACGACAACCCCTTCCCGAGAAAAATCTACCGAACTCAAACGTTCAGGATCGATATCAAGATCAACGAATCAAAGATTCCGAACTTAAGAACGATTGCGAATCAGCCCACCGAACTCGAAAGTTCGTAAAAATCGATTCAACCGTGAGGATCCCGATCTTAAAAAGAATTCGCCGAACTCAAAATAGAACCCGATCAGATCGCACCGATCTCAGTCCCTACCGAGCTAAAGAATACTCCTTAGAAATTCACCGAACTCATAAACTCCCTCGCCGAACTGAGGGGGGGACCAATTGTTAGAGGGGGGATTAACACCCACTGGTTTAACTCGGTTCGAACCGAGACCGGTTCAATTAAGACCGGTTTACGATAGTTCGGATCGAAAAACAAATCAGCCCGAAGAGCATTGGGCCGAACTCGGAATCTCGCTAAAAGCCCATCTCGGCTACCGATCTAGGCCCAGCGCGAGCCCAGTCTGTTACAACAGATAACAATCAAAGTATTTCCTTTTTCCCGCCGATCTCGGAAAAGGAAATATTCCTCTCGATCAAAAGGAAGATATCCTTATCCCGGAGAGAAAACCGGAATATTTCCTTCTCCTAATCGAACTCGGAAAAGGAGATATTCTCCCTTCACTCGCCTCAAGACACTATAAATAAGGGAGGAGGCTCATTCATGAAAATCATCTACAACTTCCGCAGAGACCAGAGAGAATTCGAGAGAGCTACATACCGATCTCAAGTTCTTTTGTCTTTGCCATCTTGCTAAAACTCTGTTGAAACGCCGACTCTTGATCAATAAACGAGATTCCGATTAAAGTACTGTTTTACCCCTCTTTGTGTGATTTACGGATCAACAGTTGTGATTGAAAAATTTCATTATGTGAATATATTAATTCTAGTATCAATTCAATCAATCAAACGAGAAAAATTGATCACAAGTTTAAATAAATCGAGTTAATGATCGTGAATTTCGGGTTTTTGACGTTCTTGCATAAAAATTTCAAGATATTGATTTTAAGTTCAACTTTATGCAAATTTCAGTAGATTACTATTTGCTAATTTACGATATAACTAGACTTTTTCAAATTAATCAAAATTAATCTCCAAATTCGTTTTTATTTAAGCTTGAAAATTCCAATTCACAAAAAAAACTCAAATCCAAGGGAAAGTAAATGCTAAAATTGAAGTTCTAATCATTCTAAAAGTTTAATCTAGAGTTCTCTAACAATTTTTAACCATCAAAGACATAGATCTAGTGAATTCAAGAAAAACACTAGGTTTTTGTTCATATGAAAAAGTAGAGATTTCGGTTCGTACCTTGTTGGAATTGACGGGATGAGTGAGGAATTGAAATCTTCTCCGAAAAAGAGTGAGAATGGACCGAAATTTTTTTAAAAAAAACTTTTGAGTTGAAAAATGTTGTTCTTGCTCAAAATCTCTAAGTCTTTTGGAAAAGAAGAAGAAAGAGAGCTTGAATCTTGAAATTCTGTTTTTTTACTTTGAAAAGTTGTTTTAATGTAAAAAGAAGTTTTTTTTTTCAAAAACTTTTGTGACTTACCTTAGCGGGACAAGGAAATTAAACAGGGTTTGGTTCAATTTCACGTCAGGAACATGTTCGGGATTGCACGGTTTAGTGTCGGGAATGGCTCCGGAATGATCAGGATTGGTTTCGGCTTGGAATGGGCTGGCCGCGGATCCACCTTGCGCGACCGCGGCCAAGTGTTTTCTCGCCGCAGGACAGGCCAACGCCGGCGCGGTCGATCAGCCCTCCGCAGCGGGTCCGGCTCTTCCAGCCGTGGCATGGCGGTTTTCTTCTCGGGTCGTTTTCTCCTTTGTACCTTCGTCGTTTCACGATCTGTTTCGAATGTCGTCTTCATTTTTTGTGTTTTCTGATTTTTTGAATGTTTTTGGGTTTTTTGGTTTTTATATAAAGCCTGAAATCCTAAAAACAAAAATGTCAATAGAAAAAGAAAGAAAAATTAAAAGAAAAACGTATCGAATGGGTTGCCTCCCATCAAGCGCTTTTGGTTAGAGTCGTTAGCTCGACTTTTTTGTTAGACTAGGCGTTAGCAGTAGATGTCTCGGCAACGAATGTTCATTTGGCATCGTCTTGTTTATGACGTGTTTCGCCTTTCTTCGGTATCACCTTCTTCTTTCCTCGTTTTTTTGGAATTTTCACTTCTCGAAGAGCTTGTTTCGTCTTCTCAATCATTCCTTCCACTTTCTCATCCTTGGTGTCTTTTAAATCTGGTTGAATTTTAATCGTGATTTTTGGAAATGGTTTAGAAGTGAATTGTGGACTTACCTTGGGTGGTTCTGTCTTAATCG
The DNA here is from genome assembly GCA_002933935.1 of Eutrema yunnanense. Taxonomy (NCBI): domain Eukaryota; kingdom Viridiplantae; phylum Streptophyta; class Magnoliopsida; order Brassicales; family Brassicaceae; genus Eutrema; species Eutrema yunnanense. The sequence goes on along the minus strand of PKML01005538.1, from coordinate 360,181 downwards.
ACTCATCTTTCTCTTTTCCTTTAGGGAAAATCGAGTTTTTCATCTTATGTTCGTCCCTCGGGTTTTGAATTTCATCCGGGACATTAGGATAGAGCCTCCTTCGATCCACATTGAAGAAGAGGGCTTGACGGTTGGGGTGATCAAGGATGGCGCCAACGGGAGCTAAGAAGGGTCGACCAAAAATCAACGGTCTATCCTTGTCTCGCTCCATTTCGAGAACCTGAAAATCAGCGGGAACGATCTTGTTTCCAATAAGTTTTTGAAGATCACGGATCGCTCCTTCGGGTTTCTTTTGTGATGAGTCCCCAAAAATTACGCTCACGGTAAATGGCGTGAGTTTTATTATATCGAGTTTCTCGGTAAATATCTTAAACATGATGTTGATGTTGGCTCCAGAATCACACAAACAATCTGCAAAATAAATTCCCGAAATCCAACAAGAAAAAGAAAAACGTCCCGGATCATCAGCTTTTCTAAGCCTTTGAAGCGGGATTAGTTTTGGTACCTCGAATGGTGATTTTTGGATCATCTTGGATTCGGTAACGTCTCGTCCATAGAGTTGGACGAATTTTGGAGCTTCTCTAGGCTCCATCTTAGCATCGACTTCCTTCTTGGGTATGGCAGAAATCACGTTGCAAAATCTCTTCGGGTTATCTTCCACTCTTCCGAGTAAAATTTTGCTCGGTCTCTTAGTGGAGTATGCGGTTTGAGAGACTTGCATATCCAACTTCTTGACATGGGTTGAAAGAGATTCAAATTTCTCATTCAAGTCGTTGTACATACAATCGACCTTGATGTTAAAATCTTTCGTCGTCTTCTCGTTGCTTTGAGCGAGGAGTTGAATTGATTGCTCGAGCTCGAGCTTCGCTATTTGGGCAGCAAGTTGAGAGTTAGAGATACCTTGTTGCTGCGTGTTTGAGTTGTTGTAAGGAGCGGCTTGAGCGTTGAAGGGCGGTCTTGGTTGGAAGTTCTCATTTCCTCCATAGTTCCCGTTTTGGAACCGGTTTTGGTATGGCCTTAATTGTTGTGGAGAAGGCTGATCTTGATGGTTCTCCACATTCGGGTTTTGATACGAGAGGTTGTTGAAGTTGGCATTGCGGAAGTTGTTGTTGAATCCGTTATTGAAACGACTTTGGTATTGACCTTGTGCTCCCACATAGTTAACTTCTTCTTGAAAATATGAACCGTTGTTGTCACCATCGACTCTAACAGTAGCTTCACAAGCATGTACTTGGCGGTTTTGGTTGTTGAGAAGTCGGTTCATCATAACTTTTAGCTCGGAAATCTCGTTCGATTTCGACACATTCGATCTAGTCGATATATCGTAGTCGGAAGAATTGTTGCTATCCGACATAGCAAGATTTTCAATAAGGGCTCTTCCTTGGTTGATGGTCTTCATGGAGAAGTCTCCATTGCTGGCCGTGTCGAGAGAAAGTTGACATTTCGGTAGTAATCATCGGTAGAAAGTGTTGAGCACATTTGGACCGGAGAAACCGTGATGAGGGGAATCTCTCTCGTACTCCTTGAAACATTCCCACGCTTCATAGAAAGATTCCACCGATGGTTGATGGAAACTTTGATTTTTCTTTCTTAGCGCGTTGGATCTCGACTTCGTGTAGAAGGAGTTTAAGAAGGCGGCTTTACACACTTCCTAATTAGTAATAGATCTTGTGGGCAAAGATTTCAACCAACGGTGAGCTTTATCGGCTAAAGAAAAAGGAAAAAGCTTACACTTCAAATAATCGGCGGGAACTTGGTTCGTTCTCGTTGTTCCGCATATCTCTTCGAGTAACTCGATGTGCTCCATCGGATGCTTGGTTGCAACTCCATGAAACTGATTTTGCTTTACCAAAGCAATGATTTGAGGTTTGATCTCAAAATTGTTTCTGTTCGGTATAGGAAGTTGTATGGCCGCTCGGTTTTGGAAGTGTTGATACGGTGCAACAAAATCAGCAATGATGCGGTTACGCGCTTGTCTGCTCGGAGGATTAGCGGGCAGTACGGGATGGTTGGCATTCACGCCATTAGGAGGAATCAGTGCATTAGCTTGAGCATCGTTCCTTGGTGCATCACGATCGACAGGAAATTGTCACCTCGGATTTTCAGCATTTCGGTGTTGGTTGTGGTTTTCTTCGGGATCGAGATGTGGCTGGTCATTAGCACCATGGACCGCCTCTTGAACTTCTTCGTGATCCGAAAAAACACGGTCATCCTCGTGATCTAGTTGATCACGGTTTTGTTGATCTTACGAGTGGTCGTTTTCGGCCATCCTTAATTTTCTTTTGAGTCTTCGGAGTTCTCTCTCGTGTTTTTCAATATCGTCTAGTAGCAGTACAGTTCCTCTAGGAGTTCTCCTAGTGTGGTTTCACCTTAGAACAAAAGACAAAGATAAAAGAGAAAGTCAAAAGAACAACAAAGAACTTGAAAATCAAAAGTGCCTAGAACATAAATTAGAATTCGAAATCAAACAAGCTAAAATATCTCCGGCAACGGCGCCAAAAACTTGACACACCTGGAATTCACCCGGCGTGGGGTTTTACTCTTTATATCTAAGCCACAAGTGCACAACACACGAAGTAGTATTTAGGAATCGAATCCACAGGGATAGACGTTGTCCAATTTCTAACGAGTTCTAACTTATGTCTAGACGTAAATATATTTTGGGTTTTGTTACGGTCGTATCTATGGAATCTAAACTAAACTAAGAAGGGCAGTAGCTAACTAATTATTTTATCGAGGTTGTGAATCAATTACACGAAGCGTTGGGCAATCGGGAATTTTCTAGGGTTTATGGCCGATTTTTACGAGGAGATTTCTAGGATTTCTAAAACGACTTTTTGTCGTCTTTGGATTCTTCAACTTGGAACACGTACGCTGTGTGTAGTCTACTACTGTAATCCTACACACCTACTCACTTCAGTACTCAGACGGTAGCTTCCGACTCCGCCCGTGCAAGAAGTGAATGATACTCTCAAATGTCGTTTACGCCCACAATTCCTCCGTACGTATACTTCCGAAATTTTACGACGGATTTGCTCGTCTACCCTGATTAAAGACTTTTTGGAGTCTTAGTCAATTATTCAAGTCTACTCATATCATTGTAGTACAAGAGGATCAATACAAGGAGGCACAAAGAACAACACACTAGGAATGCAAGATATGACTTAAGTTAGAGGAAAGGGTTTTGGCTTTTTATGTTTTCGTTTTAATTTAAGAAAGTAAAATGCAAGAAAGAAAACAAAGATAGAAATGTTGGATCATGGATTAAACAAGCAAATGAATGATTAACTATCAAATAATGATGACAAAAAATGTATTAAACACTATCTTAGAACATGGGATTCACAAATATGACTAATCCATTTCCATGGCACTTATCACTTTGTTAATTATCTAATCAAGAACAAATTTCCATTTGTGATTAAATAATGAACAAGCATTAAGAAACAATTCAAATTAGTTCACTAAACACCCTAAACATCAACTTACGTTGGCTAGGATATGCAAACCTCACAAAAAGGTTTGGTTCAAACATTTCATCGAACACCTCTCGGACGTGAAATGTCTTAGTTCTAGATTTGATCTCTCAATCTAAATCTAGCATTAAGGGCTAACCTATGTGAAGGATCTAACAAGAATTAACATAAAGCATCATCATCTAATCATCAAGATAAATAACTAATGATGCAAATGCACACAACCAATGCTAATCCTTAGGTATAGAACACTTAATTAAGGTTAATTCACTCTCATGACACTAACCTCTTTGTTAATCTCTTAATCAATATCAAGTTCTCATTTGTGATTAAATGACTAACAAGCATTAATATCAAGTTCTAATAACCAAAATACACCTTAGACATCCATTCTCATGAGGTAAGATATGTATATCCCTTATTTTGTTCTTTGATAATTTCATCAAACACTTGGTGTGCATGATTTTTTCTTTGATCTAGATTAACTTTCTCAAACTTAATCTAGCATTAAGAACACTAAATAAGGAAGAAAAGCAATGATCCATAACATAAGCATCAAAGATCAACCATCAAACCATCAATAATCAAGCATAATCCAAAAACCCAACAAAATGTCATAAAGACTAAAGAACATGAAGAACAAAAGGGAAAAAAACATAAAGATAAAGAAGATGCATTAAATAAAAGATAAGGTTGAAGAATCATTCACTATAGTGGCATGAATGATGAAGATCCATCCAAAATCATCATAAGAAGAGTTTGTGATAAAACCCAACTCTAGAAAGAAGAAAACATAGCAAAAAAAATAGGTTTCAAGAGTATTTATACAAAAGTGGGTCGAATGGGAAAGGATGGATCGATCCTTTTTGCTCGTGGTCGATCCTTTGAGCTCTTTGTCGATCATTTTTGCACCGATCGATCGATCCTTTTGAGGATCGATCGATCATTTTCCTCATGGTTCGTATGCGCGCCAGACAGACATGTCCTCAGTAAAGCGGCCATATCTCTCCAACCACACATCCGAATGACCTGAATCCAACTCCAGTAGACAGCTAACTCCTTCCTCTACAACTTCTATGAAGATTGTGGAATCTGAATCAGATCGGAAGGCCTTCGGCCAGCCACATATTTGAGACACTCCGGGTGAACTCTTCCTTCTCTTAAGCTTAATCACTCCAATCATCACAAATGTCTCCAAAACACCTAGAAACACTCCAAATGAATGAAAAAACCGACTAGGACCTAATGCAAATGTCCTAAACTCTAAATGAGACCAAACTGCTAAACAAAGTTATGATAATGCATGCAAATGACTCAAAATGCTAACTAAAATGCAAGCTAGAACATGTAAAATATATGAATATCAACTCCCCCAAACTTATTTCCTTGCTTTCCCTCAAGCAACCAAATAGGAAACAAGAAGGGAGAGAGGTTTAAATGAGAGCTCAAATCCACAATATCATCGAAAAAGTTAAACTCAATGTCCAAGTTGATAATTCTAGGATGCGATCAAACAAGTCTACTCAAAAAGAGTTATAGTCATATCCGTTTCAGCATGAAACAAAGCCCAAGTCTCAACCTACACAAGCCTCCCTATCATCCAATCCTTTGACATTCATTTCATTGTTCAAAGCGAATCATGTTTATGCAAGACAAGTGAATTCATTTGGTCATGGTTAAGGCCTTGAGATTAAAATGATCTCAAATGTATGTGGTTACTCCAATGCAAGGGGTCTCTCCATGAATGAGCAAGCTTAGCAAAATGCTAAGAGTAAAGAGCAATCAATGCATACAAGGATAGATTTACATCTACCCAATGCCTAAAAATGTCTCAATCCCTAGCATTTCTAACCATGAAACCCCAACCTAGGCTACCATTTTCTCACAAGGATTTTTACCTTCTTCTTCCACTTCTTTTTTCTCACTTGGGGGGATTTCTCCTTCTTCATTGACCTTTGTGGATTGGTGCTTCCTTTTGTTGTTTCCTTAGCTCTTATTCTCTTTCTTTTTTCTTTGCCTTGCCTCATTTCTCATCACTTGATGTCTTAGTCAAATTTTGGCTTCTTTCGTTTTTCAAAGAACATTCCGAGGCTAAAACCAATGCATGAGAGTTAACTTCATAACCTTGCACCAAACACTTCACAATATTGCATCCCCTTTTTGCCTTTCTGATAAATAGAATTTGTGTTAAGCTCATATCAATTACTCTAAATACTAGGTAGTATAAGAGGTATCGAACCAAAGAGGTTAAGATTGAAGCACTAAGAATACATGAAACTTCCTAAGCTAGAGCAAATGTTTTGGGTTTTTATATCTTTAGATTATAATGTAAAATGCAAGAAAGAAAACAAAGATATAAGTGTTGGATCATGGAATGAACTATCAAATGAATGATTAACAATCAAATAATGATGACAAATATTGCATTAAACACTATCCTAGATCATGGAATTCACAATTATGACTAATCTACCCTCGTGGCACTAATCACTTTGTTAATCACCAAATCAAGAACAAACCATAGTTTGTGATAAGATGATTAACAAGCATTAATCTCCAATCCCACTTAGTTCACTAATCACCCAAGACATCAACTCTCGTTGGCTAGGCAAGAAAAGCTCACAAAAGGTTCGGTTCAAGCAATTCATTTAAACTCGGGTTAGGAGTGAAATGCCTAGGTTCAAGACTCGAATGGATAAATCTAATCTAGCACTAACACCGTTTACTCGAATCTCTCCCTAATGCATGGGATGAGACCATAAATCCTAGGGTGTAGTTCTAGATTGGTTTTTCACACTAACTAGAACTACCTACTCTAGGTGCAGTTCTAAACTTTGGTTTATCTTATCAAATCTAGCATTAAGAACCAACCTAAGTGAAAGATTTAACAAAGATCAACCTAAATCATCATCATCTAATCATCAAGACAATTAACTAATGATGCTAATACACACAATCAATGCTAATCCTTAGGTTAAGATCACTAATCTTGATTAATTCTTTTTCAAGCAACTAATCACTATACTAATCACTCAATCCATTAGCAAACTCTCATTTGTGGATCAATGATTAGAAAGCATTAAGAATATAAAAAAGATCAACCAAAATACACCCTAGACAACTAATCTCTTAGGCTAGGAGCATAAATCCATTGAATAGTTCATCAAGGCATTTCATCAAACACTTGGTGTGCATGAAATGCCTTATGATCTAGATCTACTTTCTCAAACTAGATCTAGCATTAGGAACACTAAACAAGAAAGGAAAGCAAGGATTAAGAACATAAGCATCAAGAATCAATCACCAAATCATCAAAATCAAGCTAAATCCAAAATCCAACAAAAAAGGGTCTAAAGCCTAAACATGAAGAACAAAGAAGAACATAAGAGAAAAAGAGACATAAAGATAAAGAACAAATATTAAATAAACATAATATAAAGATAGGTTGAAGAATCCTTCACTAGAGTGGCATGAATGATGAAGATCCATCCAATATCATCATAGGAAGAGTTTGAGAGAAAACCCAACTATAGGAAAAGAAAGCTTAGATCTAAAAAATTAGGGTTTTCAATATTTAAATGAGTTTGGGTCGGATCGGGTCAACCAGGAACGAACCGGGTTTTGACCCGGTCAAGTCTTTGATACGTATTCAGTGAATCGGTCATAACTCATGAACCTAAGATCCGAATGACCTTAATCAAACTCATGTAGATAGCTAACTCGTCCCTCTACAATTCGTATGAAGACCGTTTGAGTTGATTCATACCGGAAGGCCTTCGTTTTTCCGGTTCTTTGGACGGTGTCATCTTCTCTCGGCCAGACGGATATACCTTCACTAAATCCGTCTTATCTCCCTATCAATACGTCCAAATAACTAGATTCAAACTACTGTATAAACCTGATTCACTCCTCTACAACTTCCATGAAGGCAGTTGAAGCTGAATCGGATTTTAAGGTCACCGTCTAGCTACATCATGTAGCACCGGGCGGCTTCTGGCCGGGATGGGAGGCCGGGAAACTCCATGGTCAGGTGATGCTCTGGCACCGGGCGATGCTGGGCCGGTGCATGGGTCCGGGATTCTCCTTGTCCTTGGCAAACTCCAACACCGGGCAATTGCATGGTGTTGTCCCGGCCGGTGCATGTTCTCGTCCATGCGGAGACGTATTCAGTAAAACTGCGGTAACTCACGAACCACTCGTCTGAATGGCGTAATTCAAACTTCCCTGGACAGCTTACTCACGCATCTACAACTTTTATGAAGGTCATCCAAGCTGATTCAGATCGGAGGGTCTCCGTCCAGCTACGTCTTTCCGGCCTCTCGGATGGACTTTGCATTCCACTTTGGTCCAACTCTCCAAATATGCCCAATTATCTCCAAATCACCTAAAAACACTCCTTATGCATGCTATACTCACTAGAACCTAGTGCAAGCACCTATTACTCTAATTTAGACCTAAATGCTATAAAAACTATGCAAGACACAAAACAGTAACAAGAATGCATGCTACAAAGTGGTAAAATATGGGAATATCACTTTCCATTCACCTTTGGATTCGCTTCTCTTTTCCACCACAATCTCATCGATCATATATCTTCTTTCATACCAAACCCCAAAACTTCCCTTCCTAGCTAGCCTAGCCTAGTCTAACCCTTGATGTTGGCCTAGATCTACATGCAAACCTATCCTTGTCGCCCTAAACTCAACACTTTTTGTCCAGCTTACTCGAAAAATTAGGCCTCACATCCGCACACTAAATATTTGGCTTGAAAGGAGGGTAAGTTAAAGGTATGGTTAACCGTTCCAATGATGGGAATCGGCTATTTGAGCTAACGAGAGGGTGGTAAAAAGGATAAGAAAGCCCAAATATGTGTGTGGTATCCATGAACTCACTATGAGATGCATAAACATGATAATTAAAATGTCAAGATTACGGTTCTCACTTAAGTAGGATTAGACTCAATTAGTGACTCACTTTAGCTAAGACCCGAGTAATGAAACATGAGATCAAAATATGGTTCATCCTTGATTTCAAACTCAATCAAAAGCATCGAACAACTAAAAACGAGGGCAATAAACCGCGCTCTTAAAATGATATTATACATGGATATTACATCATTGCTCTCAATGCAAATGCAAATGCGACCTATATGCGTTCTTTTGTGTTCACAATTTTCAAGTATGCAAAAAAGAAAATAAGATCACAAAACACAATGTCAAATGACACAAACCCCTCCCCCAAACTTGAACAACAAAAGTCAAAGAGAGAGTAAAAATATGCAAGAATGTATATACAATGAAGTGGAGTGAGAATCATATCTTGGAATTGAATCGAGGAGGAGAGGAGTGGGACAAGTTGAGGTCTAACCATCCTTTCAGCACACACTACGACCTTGGACCTAAGAGACCAATCTTAGACCGATCCGACCCAAATTTGCCATCCTTTATTGTTGAGGAGCTTGGTCCTCTTATTCATTGCTTGTTTTGTGTCGCAAGCTTGACGAGGGATTGGCTTGGGGAGGTCCCCAAGGGTGCGTTTAACGTCGCTACCTTGACGGTTGCTTCTTCATTTCACTCCCTTCATGAAAATCTCAAGAAAAGTGAAAAGATTAGCAACAAAAGAGAATAAAATCTCTAGTCTCAAGAAAAATGTAAACCCTAATGGTTATTGTTATTGCCTCCCCGGCAACGGCACCAAATTGATGAAAGACTTTTTGGAGTCTTAGTCAATTAATCAATTCTACTCATATCATTGTAGTACAAGAGGATCAATCCAAGGAGGCACAAAGAACAACACACTAGGAATGCATGAAATGACTTAAGCTAGAGCAAGTGGTTTTGGCTTTTTATGTTTTCGTTTTAATTTAAGAAAGTAAAATGCAAGAACGAAAACAAAGATAGAAATGTTGGATCATGGATTAAAGAAGCAAATGAATGATTAACTATCAAATAATGATGACAAAAAGTGTATTAAACACTATCCTAGAACATGGGATTCACAAATATGACTAATCCATTTCCATGGCACTAATCAGTTTGTTAATTATCTAATCAATAACAAATTTCCATTTGTGATTAAATAATGAACAAGCATTAAGAAACAATTCCAATTAGTTCACTAAACACCCTAAACATCAACTTCCGTTGGCTAGGATATGCAAAACTCACAAAAGGCTTAGTTCAAGCATTTCATCGAACACCTCTCGGACGTGAAATGTCTTAGTTCTAGATTTGATCTCTCAATCTAAATCTAGCATTAAGGGCTAACCTATGTGAAAGAACTAACAAGAATCAACATAAATCATCATCATCTAACCATCAAGACAATTAACTAATGATGCAAATGCACACAATCAATGCTAATCCTTAGGTATATAACACTTAATTAAGGTTAATTCACTCTCATGACACTAACCTCTTTGTTAATCTCTTAATCAATATCAAGTTCTCATTTGTGATTAAATGACTAACAAGCATTAATATAAAGTTCTAATAACCAAAATACACCTTAGACATCTATTCTCATGAGCAAAGATATGTAAATCCCTTATTTTGTTCTTTGGAAATTTCATCAAACACTTGGTGTGCATGATTTTTCCTTTGATCTAGATTAACTTTCTCAAACTTAATCTAGCATTAAGAACACTAAATAAGGAAGAAAAGCAATGATCCATAACATAAGCATCAAAGATCAACCATCAAACCATCAATAATCAAGCATAATCCAAAAACCCAACAAAAGGTTATAAAGACTAAAGAACATGAAGAACAAAAGGGAAAAAGACATAAAGAAAAAGAAGATGCATTAAATAAAAGATAAGGTTAAAAAATCATTCACTAGAGTGGCATGAATGATGAAGATCCATCCAAAATCATCATAAGACGAATTTGGGATAAAACCCAACTCTAGAAAGAAGAAAACTTAGCCAAAAAAATAAGTTTCAAGAGTATTTATACAAAAGTGGGTCGAATGGGAAAGGATGGATCGATCCTTTTTGCTTCTGGTCGATCCTTTTTGCTCTTGGTCGATCCTTTGAGCTCCTGGTCGATCATTTGTGCACCGATCGATCGATCCTTTTGAGGATCGATCGATCATTTTCCTCGTGGTCTGTATGCGCGCCAGACAGACAAGTCTTCAGTAAAGCGGCCATATCTCTCGAACCACACATCCGAAGACTGTTGAAGCTGAATCAGATCGGAAGGCCTTCGACTAGCCACATATTTGAGACACTCCAGTGAACTCTTCCTTCTCTTAAGCTCAATCACTCCAATCATCCCAAATATCTCCAAAACACCTAGAAACACTCCAAATGAATGCAAAAACCGACTAGGACGTAATGCAAACGTCCTAAACTCTAAATGAGACCAAACTGCTTAACAAAGTTATGATTATGCATGCAAATGACTCAAAATGCTAACTAAAATGCAAGCTAGAACATGTAAAATATATGAATATCATACCCTAGGTCAAGCGATTAGATACAACACTTCTGTGGCTCTAAAACACCTAATATATATCGATTGCTAAGACGGTTAGTCAAGCAACACATTAACAACAAGGATAGAACGAAGAACCCTAATTAATCGGTATACTAGACTAAAAACCTAATAAGAATCAATCCCTAAGCTCCCCTTCAAACCCATATGCCCAACAAGGAGATTACTCAGCCATAGCTAAGGTAATCATATTCAAAAAATCAAATAAAAACAGTACGTAAAAAGGGATGAAGAAAGCTTCTCTATCGAAGAACACGAATCGAGAATCCTTTGCTCCATACCAAAGAAAACAAGTGCACAAGTCACAAGAGCTTTTCTTTTGCCTTCAAGCGTGAGAATAATGTAACGTGTCTATATAAGAGGCATAAAATAAGTATTTATAGAGCTAATCTCCTTTAGGGTTTGATGGGGAAAAGACAGTTTTGGCATCGGGTGAAGAAACAAGTCGATTTGGTCGCGCAGGGAGCTGGCCACGGGTGGAGTAGCTCCAGGGGCGGCGGAATGGTGCTCGGCCACGGTTCCGGCTCCTCGAGGCGCAGCGGCTTCATCTTCGGGGCAGCTTCATCTACCTTCAGTGCTTCAGGTGTATTTAAGGATCCAACCATTGGATTGCCTCCAATCCAATTGCATTTGAAAGTTGGTTGTCTCTACTTTGTTATATCCAAATTTGGGGATGATCAAACGGTGAAAAGGTCTCCATTAGATGCAAGATTTCTTGATGATCCAGGTTTATCCAAAAACGTACTTTTGCTCCGAAATGCACTCTTTTATTCCGAGTTACCTGAAACGTCTTTCAAATCTCTAAAATATGAAAATTACTTGAAAAACCTTGAAAACGGAGTTAAAACACATGCAAAAGAATATGAAAGTGATCCATAAAAACGGTCAAAAACCAGTGTTATCAAGGTGTGCTCTGGTTGAGCTAAGATTGTATTCCAAGTGGTCATTGGGCTGGACCAGTTAATCATGACTTTGTTCGTGCAGCACAAGTCACATGGGCCTTCTTGGATGATTCCATAATCGCATCACTATGAACCGCATGGAAACTGAGTTCACTGAGCTTCGTCAAGGAAAAATGACAGTGCGAGAGTATGAGGAGGAGTTTGACTGGCTGAGCAGGTTTGCAGGTAGATTTATGGGTGGTGATGAGTTGGTTCGAAGGTTCTTGAGAGGCCTAAGAATTGACCTCAAGAACCCTTGTGAAATACACGATTACGATAGTATGATTGGGTTGGTGGAAAAGGCTGCTACATTGGAGATTGGGTTAGAGCAGGCTGAGACAGACTAAGGCGGCACCGAGAAAAGGATTGAAGAAATGAAAGACTCTTAATTCAATTAAAAAGCAGAGTCAAGTGGCATGAGTTATTGTTGAGGAATCGTGAACTTTAAGATGTAATTAAATAATGAACCAGTTGGATTTGGGCTAGCCAATTAAATCGTGATTAATAATTTGATTTAATTTTTGTCTGGTTAACCTAAATCGTTGCAGACCGAGTTTGTTGTTGAATTGTAATATCTTTCCTGCATGTCCTAAACCGTGAATTCAACCCGAATTGTGAGGAACGAGTTAATGTTTTCTTCATATACACAAATATCCCGTTAATTACTTAGTCTAAGGTTAAGCCAAGTATACATGCGGGTTATATGCTTTATAAATACTATGTATCTGTTTGTTGAGTGTATAAATAAGTATATATATAATTAAATAAAGATATGTATGTAAGAAATTGAAAGAAATAGTATCTCAAGAATATAAGTTATAAATATTTATCGTGTGTTCCTTGTTGTGTGAGATGCATGTTATTGTGTGTTAAATAAATTATTGAATGCGGAGAAATGTTAGTGTGATCTAGCACAAAAATGCGGGAAAGCCACGGTAGGACCTGCAAAGAAGGTCACTCCCATGGCGTTAGTCGTTGAGACCCGTCCATCTGAGCATGGTAAAACACTTCTTTGTAGTTATGTGATGACCTATGGGAGCGAGATGCTTGATAGGAAAGTGCTGGAAGAAGTGCTTAGGCACGAGGGATCTTGTAAGCACTAAAAATGGCGTGTGTTGACACATGGTATCCAGGTCCGCGTTCTCGCGGTGGGATATGGGATGAAGTCTCATTTGTTTGTTGGGTGTGCGTCGTTGACACATGTTTGCATTGTCTTAAGTTTAGACTTTGTGATTTTCTTGATGTGTTTGTGTATGGTGAATTCGTGAGCCCTAAGGCTTACCCTCGCTGAGTAATCCCAAGTACTCACCCCCTCTCTTCTTACATGTGAGAACGAGTAGTTGTTCGTGCTGAGTTCGTGTGGTGCTGGATTTGGGGAAATCGGGATTTATCTTATCGTTTATTTTGTTTATTAAATTATCAGAATGACTATTTGAATTTTTAGTTAAAATAATGAATTGGTTTTTGTCGTAAAACGATTAAGTTGGATTAATGAAATTTATTTGAGTTTCTGGTTAAGAAATAGAGTTACGTGTGGTAGAAGTTATTTTGTGTGACATGCCGTTTTGAGCAAGTAAAAGACAGGTGTTACATAAATCTTTTTCCTTCTCTTTTACTTTCTTGCACAATAAAGCTCTATGAGCTATCTATTTTATCTATCTTCTATTTTATGTTAATAAACTCTTTTGAGCATGAATCTCTTGATCTGAGTTTGCTATATGTTGATACTGGGTTGGATAAGGATGTGTTTGTGGCTGCAAGTTCTGTTGATTTCTATGGCGAACAACAAAATTGATGGAACGCTTCGATGATATGCCAACAAGAAAGGCATAATGATTAGAAGCAGTTTATAGTTGGCCTATGGATGAGAAGCATATAGTGAGTAGGATTCAGTATTGTGAGAAGAAAAAAATTTCTTTTCATAAGGCATATTAGGGAGTTAAACGGGTAAAGGAAACCCGAACTCTTAGTGAGACAAAGAGATCAAAAATACCTTTGAGGGAGATCGACTAAGCTCTCCAAATATCAAGAAATACCTCTGAGTGAGCCATGCGATACTCTCCAAGTATAAGCGTGAATAGATCTCACACTAATATTTGTTCTCCATGGTGAAGAGAGTCATCCGTCTACATTGTGATTTTTTCTTTGACTACTCGTGCTTTCAAACTTAGTTTCGCACCCAACGCTAAGTTTGCGGGGAAATATTAACGGAATCCCAACACATGCCCACTAGCCTAATGTTTCTATAAGCCAATCTATGTGTTTTAGGATTCTTATACAAGATATGATTCATATATAAGTAGATGTAATAGAAGTTTGTAAAACCAACTTTTGGCTGTCGTTAGTGCAGCCTCCTTCAACCTTTTACCAATATCATTCTCAAATCTTTGTGTTTTTGAAGACAACTTAAAATTTCTTATTTTTCTTTATTTTCAACACTTGAATAAAGCTCTCTTATGAGATATTTCTAATTTCTGATTCAATTTCTATCTTATTGAGCAACAAATCTATCTTGTTTTGAATCCGCTATCAAAGATGATCGTACGGTTGCCAAGGTGAAGGAGATATTTAGGACCTAAACCCATTCGTGCTGCTTCCATTATTTTGTCACTCTCAAGAGAGATACAGACGAGATAGTCTCTGCTTTGTTCCTTCATTAAATTTTTTAACAATACTTCACAATTAATAATTTAATATATATGGGGAATTACCTGAAATTAAGCAGATCCAATTACACAATCCATCCATATAGATCACGTGGTTCGGGCCCGGGGCCCATTATTTTGCCGCCACTCTTTTCCCGCCAAAACTAATAGTCGAGTAAAAAGCCCTCTTCCCACTCGCATTTCCCTTAGAACATTCCATAGAGAGAGAGAAAGAGATTTGTAAAGGAGACGAATAAAGATGTCTGGGTGGGACGAAGGAGCAGTGTACTACAGCGACCAGCCGCAGTTCCCGGAGGCTGGAGACGCCGCCACCGTCAGTCCCCATGCCGTCTTGACGAAATTCAAGGAATTCATTAGAAATTTCGAGATCGAGCAGAATTGTTTCCCTTATAGGGAAGCCCTCCTCGATAACCCTAAAAGACTTCTTGTCCACCTCGAAGATCTCCTTGCATTCGATTCCGATCTCCCTTCTTTGATCCGATCCGCTCCTGCTGATTTTCTCCCCGTGGTATGACCGCGATTTCCTCCGCTGTTTGAATATTTGCTATTTACTGAAATTTTCATTTTTTTATTTATTTCAGAGGATTAAGGCCCATTTGTACATGCTAGATGCTCGATCTGTATGATTATTTGCTGTTTATTCATATAGATATGATTAAACTTCGGCAAGTAGAAGAAATTATAAGTATTGTGGTTGAGTGTTTCTGAAAATTTCTTAGTGTTGATAGAAGTTGGAATTAATCAAGCTTTGTATTGTAGTTCGAAAAAGCAGCTGGTGAAGTTCTGGCTGGATTGAAAATGAAGGAAGCTAGAGAGACGGGGGAAATAGAGGAGCCTTCACCAAGTGATGTGCAGGTTTTGCTGACTTCAAGAGAGGATCCAGTGTCAATGCGATTACTTGGGGTATGTCTTTTTTTCTAGGTTCTGGTTAAATGTTCTCTGTTTATGTGTTTTCTTGTTTCCCTGGAGGTTTACTCTTAACTTCCCATAGGCCCAGTACATCTCAAAGTTGGTGAAAATATCTGGGATTAGCATCGCTGCATCAAGAGTGAAGGCAAAGGCGACTTATGTCTTTTTAGTTTGTAAGAATTGTAGAAAAACCAGGGAAGTTCCATGTCGTCCAGGCCTTGGTGGGGCCATTGTTCCTCGATCATGTGATAATATTCCTCAGGTACTTGCATGGTGTCTTTCGTTTGGTGATGATTTAAAATTGCATTTATCCTGAGTTTTGATAAGACTAATTGAACTTGTTTAGCCTGGGGAAGAACCTTGTCCTCTTGATCCGTGGATGGTGGTTCCTGATAGGAGCCACTATGTTGATCAACAGACATTAAAGCTACAAGAGAACCCGGAGGTAAAGATTCCGTTTATTCTGTTGTTTACATGGTAAAGATTTTCTTTTTGGACAGTTATATATGATATGCTTCTGACTTTTGAAGGATGTTCCTACTGGAGAGCTTCCAAGAAATATGCTTCTCTCAGTTGATCGGCATCTTGTACAATTAATTGTACCTGGAACCAGACTGACAGTAATGGGTATCTACAGCATTTTCCAAGCTTCGTCATCATCTAACTCGTAAGCTTTTTTAGTTTATGTCAATTGAGACTGTAGATTTTTTGGTAAAGATGGACCAACAATGATTCTGATGTAGGCACAAAGGAGCAGTTGCAATTCGGCAGCCTTATATCAGAGTTGTTGGATTGGAAGACACAAATGAGGCCAGTTCCCGTGGTCCTGCCAACTTCACTCCCGACGAAGTGAGTATCGCGTCATTTGGAACTTTTTATTATCATTTGATAGCCTATGCCATTCATAGTTTCACAACAAACTATTGTGGCTGAAATATAAGAAACTGTGGTACCCCAGGCTGTCAATTCTCTAGTTAAAGTTACCGGAATCCAGGTGTTGGCTTTCTGAAGTTTTTTTCTTCGTGCAACTCCCAAGTGAATGTGATGGTGTTTCAAGAAAAAGACTTTATTGCTTTTAGTTTAGTATAAATCATTTAGGTCTGCTTGAAACATTACTTTATGCAGTTTAGTTGTAAAATTCCATTTATCAGTTTTGCCTTTTCACAATATTACTTTTAGGAGGAAGAGTTCAAAAAATTTGCTGGTAGTCAAGATGTATACAAGAACATTTGCACCAAGATCGCACCTTCTATATTTGGTCATGAGGACGTGAAGAAAGCAGTGGCGTGTCTTCTTTTTGGAGGATCGAGGAAGGTAGGTTACTGCGATTTCAGTTTTCATTTTCTTTGTACTTGGATGCATCTATTAATATATACATCTATATCTTAAATTCAGAGCCTACCAGACGGAGTCAAACTAAGAGGCGATATTAATGTTTTGCTTCTGGGAGACCCTTCAACTGCAAAATCACAGGTTTGTATAGTTGTCTTAGTATCAATGATTTAAAATAACTGTTGTATTTTTTTGATATTTTGACAACCCTTACAAAAATTCAGTGTTATTTACAGCACTTGTAGCTTACATGTTGAACCAATTTGCTTTTCGTTTTTCTAGTTTCTTAAATTTGTGGAGAAGACGGCTCCAATAGCTGTTTATACATCTGGAAAGGGTTCATCAGCTGCTGGGCTCACGGCTTCTGTGATTCGAGATAGCAGCACTGTATGTCTTATATTTGCCGTGTTTTTCTACCTCATTCTCCTTTTCTTGTTCTCTAATATGTTCAAAATCAGTTTGCTATGACTAATTTTCATTCATTTTACACTTTATGTTCATTGCAGCGTGAGTTTTATCTTGAAGGTGGGGCTATGGTTTTGGCTGATGGAGGTGTTGTTTGTATTGATGAATTTGACAAGATGAGACCGGAAGATAGGTAAGTCAAATCTGCATCATAGGGTAGCCGAGTCTAATTTTTAGTGATGTGTATAATTGACAGAAGATTTTGTTCATGTGTCTAGGGTTGCTATTCATGAAGCAATGGAGCAGCAGACCATATCCATTGCAAAAGCCGGTATAACAACTGTCCTTAATTCTAGAACCTCGGTGCTTGCTGCTGCTAACCCGCCCTCTGGTCGATATGATGACCTTAAGGTTTGAAAACTGGTACTCTTTTTTGTCAATATCATAGTTTTCCCTATTCTTGTTTACAATATTCTTAGGGGATTTTTCGGGGTTTGCAGACTGCACAGGACAACATTGATTTGCAGACGACAATTCTTTCTAGATTTGATCTTATTTTCATTGTCAAGGACATCAGGAAGTATTCTCAGGACAAAGTAAGCTGGATCTACCATTCTAAGGCCTAACTAAATGAAATTTTCGCTAGTAAACAGGGAAACAGAGATTAATGATAGACCTTACTGTGATTGTTTATTGGGATAGCTCATTTCTTTGTCTGCTTAGCTAAACATGATTAATGTTGTAATAATTT
This sequence comes from Eutrema yunnanense, assembly GCA_002933935.1. Classification (NCBI taxonomy): domain Eukaryota; kingdom Viridiplantae; phylum Streptophyta; class Magnoliopsida; order Brassicales; family Brassicaceae; genus Eutrema; species Eutrema yunnanense. Next base: position 342,205 of record PKML01005538.1, on the reverse strand, counting down.
GGACAGGAAATAGCCAGCCATATTATAAGGGTTCATGCATCTGCGGATAAAGTTACGGATGATAACATAGATTCTAAAGAAGATAATTGGCTCAAGAGGTGTGATTGCGTTCATCAAAACAACAACGTGTTCTTGCAGTTTTCTATACAAAGTTGTGACTCTAACATGTAATGATCTGGTCACCTTAGGTATGTACAATACTGTCGAGCAAGATGTCATCCTCGTCTCTCAGAACCCGCAGCTATGAAGCTGCAGCAGCAGTATGTCAAGATCAGAGAGGTAATTTGTCATATCTTTAGAACATTTGACAATAAGAAGATACAAAACAAAGTTGGTCTCAAGATGAAAAAATTATCATTTTGTTTAACAGGATATGAAGAGACGTTCACATGAAACAGGAGAGGCTGCACCAATACCTATCACAGTGAGGCAACTCGAAGCCATTGTCAGACTAAGTGAGTCGCTTGCCAAAATGAGACTGTAAGTAATCTTATAAGCATAGAGATTCCTGAAACCTGATGGGCATGTGCCGCGAATTGACATTCTTAAATCTCCCAGGTCACACGAGGCCACAGAAGACGATGTAGGCAAAGCTTTTAAACTTTTTGATACTTCAACCATGGATGCAGCAAGATCAGGGATAAATCAACAGATAAACATCACAAGTGAGATGGCCAACGAGATCAAGGTATATTGTGGGAAAGAATCATATCCTAAATTTGGTTGTACATGTAATAACTAATTAAGTTGGTGTGAAAACAGCAAGCGGAAACACAGATAAAGAGAAGAATGGGGATTGGAGCTCGGTTATCAGAGAGAAGACTTATAGAGGATTTGGCTAGAATGGGAATGAACGATTCAATGGTACTTAAACAAAAGCATTTTAAAATCTTTGTTGTTCAATTTTCACTGATGCAAAATGGAGTTTTGAGTTTGTTTGCATGTTAAAATGGAGTTTTGAGTTTGTTTGCATGTTAAAATGGCAGGTAAGGAGGGCTCTCTTGATAATGCATCAAAGAGGTGAAGTTGAGTACCAGCGAGAGAGACGTTCCATTGTCCGCAAAGCTTGATCCTCAGGGCTCGCAATCTCTCTTCTTTAGTCTCAGGATCTTCAACCAAAAAAAAAAAAAAACTTTTAGTATTTTTAAATTAATTTTTAGGCAAAATACCTTTAAACTAAAAGAACAGAAGCTTATGTCATGTGTATTAAGACTCTTCCGTTAACTTTAAAGTTCGCTTGAAAGTTGAAACTAACATTTTCTCTACCAATGTTTTCTTTTGTTAAATTTGTAACATCCCGGTTTTGATTTTTGGGCCAACTCTCTTCTTTCTCATTTGTCCAAAGGCTCACGTTCTTTATTATTTCTTTTATCGACAAAATAGGGTATATACACATAAGGTGTATGTATCAAAACCATCATCTAAACCTAGCCGCAAGTCGTGAGAGAGAGACGTCACCACCTCGCCTCCTTTTCGTTGTCACGCCGCCGCTCCGCGCCATCTTTTTTTCCTCTCTTCTCCTTCTCTGTTCTTCTCTTCATCTCATTCGGTCGTGTTGCCTCCATACGTGAAGGGGAGGTGCAAAGCCGAGTCACCACCACCACCTTCGTTTGTCACCGCCATTGTTGTCGTTGCACCCGTGAGGAAGAGAAGAGACATGGAGGAGAGAAGATCGCATCACCACCACGTGTCATCACCACCGATCACTGATCTGCGCCACCGGGGGCTGCGAGTCATTAGAGGACGAGCCTCCATCACCGGAGACCTAGATCCATCGAGACGAGTGCAAATCGTGAAGGTTAAGTGTTCCTCTTTTTATTTCTTGCGCAACAAGTTATCTATTCCTAAACCCTAAATGACCGTATGTTCGTGTAGTTGTTACCGTGAGCCATCCGTGTGTGTCGATCAGCTCATCTTTCTCTGCTATGTCACTCATCTTCGATCTAAGACCAGGTGATGGTTCGAGGACACTTTACCGGTTATCGTTTATGTTTATGTTCCAGGTATAGTTTATGGTTAATCTGATCTCCTATATATATGTGATGTGATACTGAGCAGTATCAAGAAGAAGACACCGGAACCAAAGCTTGTAGCCGAGGGGAACCAGCTCGTAGCCGAGGGATACTTGTGTGCGACAAAGATTTGGCTTAGCTCAACAACTACAACAATATTTGATCCAGGCATTGCAAGANATATGTATATAGTTACTTACGATATATAAGTATATATGTGTAGATATGTTGCTTGTATTGTTTGTGATGTGGATGTGAATATTGGGGCAAGTATAAGTATATATATATATATTTATTTTTTTTATTTATATAGGGTTACTTGATAAATGAAATATTATATATATATATATATATATATATATATATAAGTATTCGGGTTATGTTACGGGTGATTGTTGTACTATTTTTTTGTTTGTTGAACGATATCATCGAAATGAACATTAATAAATAAAGGCTTATCAACAGAATACGGTTGTATGATTGCGTGATAAAACGAGACTTGTATGATATTAATCACCTAGATGATGAATGATTAAATGATAGGGTTTAAACCGCCATTGTGTGTTTGGTTGAGGATTAAAATGGAAAAAGGAATGTGAGACGGTTTAAATGGACCGAGGCCCGGTTTAAAGCAACTGGAGGTTTCGTAGCAAGGTGGGGAGTCCCGTTGCTGCGGTTTTGGTGTGCTTTGGGATATCTCGGAGTATGGCCAATATCTCATCGTCTGGGGCTTGACGAGCCTAATGCGTCTTCGGACGGACAGCGGAGCGGCCGCTTAATGCCCGACACCTGGTGTAGTATAGCACTGGGTAGGGCAACGCGGATGTGTGTGCTCTCGGCTGAGTATGTATTCCAAGTATGCCACTGTTTAGGACTCCCATTGGTTGGTATGTGCTAATCGTATCTAGGTTGCTTGTAGGTCGTTTAGTCGAATATTGGGCGTGTGCCATAAGTATAAGTGTAACGGTAATTTGTGGGCCCCTAGGATTCATTCTCACTGGGTAATCCAATTACTCACCCCTCCCAGTTCCCCTTTTTATTTTGCAGGTTAGTCAGATAAAAGCTGTTTTATTTCGTATTGGTGGCGGTTTTGGGCGTCCTGAGATCCTAATAAGGAAGATCCTACGCTGCTTTGGTCGCGCGGCCTTGGTAGGTGTCTAGACACGCCACGGTTCCTAGCGTTGCTGGAGGCGGGTTGTCTCAATTGGTATCAGAGCCCAGGATGTCCACTCCAGTTCTGACCTGGAGGGCCAAGTCCCATATTCTTCAATGCGGTTGCGAAAGTGTTTGGCCAAAAATTTTCTAAAAGTTTCAAACCCACCAGTACGAATTTAAATTAGCGTTATGTCTCTCTAACCTATGTTGTCATTTTTCTCCGTCGTCTGTAGTAAGGAGCATTATCTTCTAGTGGGATAGATGTTCGGTCTTTTCTTCGTGTTTTGGAATTCTTGGCGCGTCTAGCTTTCCCACATTTTTCTTAAACTCTTAGCCGATCATTTATTCCATTTATTATGGCCATCATGCCATGTTTTCAAATGAGAATTTAAGTATTCAAGTTTCAAGTTCGTTCCGAAGGTTGGGGTTACAATGTCGTAAGAACCTGAGGGGTTGCAACGGGAATCTTCCGCCATAGAATTCGGGACTAATTCCGATTAAGATGGGGAGAATTGTAACATCCCGATTTTGATTTTTGGGCCAACTCTCTTCTTCCTTATTGGCCCAAAGGCCCATGTTATTTATTATTTCTTTTGTTGACAAAATAGGACATATACACATAAGGTGTATGTATCTCCACCATCATCTAAACCTAGCCTGATGTGATACTAAGCAGCATCAAGAAGAAGCGACCTGAATCGGAGCTCGTAGCTGAGGTGGAACAGCTTGTAGCCGAAGGAGAGCAGCTCGCCAATGAAAGAAGGAATTGGCGATTCAAAGACACATCTAACCACACCGGTTATGATTCAGGCCTAATTGTTGTGATCAAAACTCAATGCCCATTTATCTATTTTCTTTTTTGAAGCAAGGCCCATTTGTTTTATGGTTTTTTCTTGTTGTTTTCTTTATAAACTCTATTTTCTCTTTGTCGCCACTTATCATAGAATTGATCACAAACTTTTTAATCAAATATCTCTTTCTAAAACAAACTTTGTCGACAATCTCTCATCTCTTCCTTGTGAGGGAATAGTTGCTTTGCAACATCTTCTTCGTTTCACCTATCTCTTGTCCCTTAAGCGATTCGTTGCTGCTGTGCAACATCTTCATCGCTGTGTCTCTCTCAAAACCAGAAGTATTCCGTAGCTTCTGTCTCTATCTCAGTCAATCGAACCAGCTTCTTTGTGCAATCCTTGGGAGAGTCATACTAAGTGATATCAGAGCAACACATCGAAGCCTTGGTAATTTCGTTCCTTATCTATCAATATGTTCATCTTTTGTTTTTGCAATTTTTAGTGTCTGTTCATCTTCTCTTGAGTCGAATCTGTGCTGCATCAATTCCTGTGTGATTTTCGTTGTTAGTAACCTGTTTAGTAGTAGTTTTTGAGTCTTATCATCTCCTAGTTTATGTTGACGCATATGTTCATCACTTGCTTTAGTGATTTTCGTTTATGTTGTGTGTCGAGTCAGTTTGATTTTGTTTCTGTGTGATTTTCGTGCTTAGTAACCTGTTTAGGAGTGTTTGTTGAGTTTAGTTAAGCAAAAAAATAATAATAATAAATAAATTAGGTTTCTTAGTGTCGATCTGTTCTTAGAAATGTGTGTTGTTTCAATTCTGTCTAGTGTGCTGCGTGGTTTGCTAGTGTTTAGGTCGATTCTCAGTTTCAGTTTCAGTGTGAGGCAGTTCTATCGATTTGTGTTAGTTCTAGTTGCACATTGTTTAGCATTGTGTCTCTTGATTGTTTCAGGTCTGTTATCAGTTTTTATTACTGCAGTTTGTGTGTTGAGTCTCTTTTAGTATCTGATTCGAGTCTTTTGAGTCAGCTTGCTCTAGTTCTGTTTCAGTTTGTTTTAGCTTGTCTAGTTTCTATTCGAAGTGTTTTGTTTCAGTCTAATTCAGTTTGCTGTCGATTTATTTTTTTCTTTCGTTTTAAATCTTGTTTCTTCTGTTTCCTGTGTGAACTAGTTACTGGTTTTTGCTTGTGTTATTTGTTTCAGGTACAAAATGGCTGAAGATGGAGAAAACAGCAACAACAACAAACTGTTTATGGAAGCAATGGTAGCTCGTTTTGAGCAGATGATGAAACAGCAAGGAGAAGAACTACATCAGAGAATCAATCAGCTTCAAGGAGAGCCTAATCAGAGGGGAAATCTAGAAAGGAATGCAAATCCTGTTCGTAACCAGCAGAGGCAGCCTAGAAACAACGATGGTGATGGTACTTCTTCTCAAGGCAGTCCAAGGCGTGATAGAGGAGCAAGGGAACATGTTGATGATGACATGAGAAGTATGAAGCTGAAAATTCCTCCTTTTCACGGCAATAACGATCCAGATGTGTACCTGGAGTGGGAAAAGAAGATCGAGATGATCTATGATTGTCAAGAATATTCAGACCTCAAGATGGTGAAACTAGCTGCAACAGAATTCTATGGCTACGCTATCAACTGGTGGGATCAGATCATAACTAGCAGCAAACGCAATAGAGAGCCACATGTTGACACTTGGGATGAGTTGAAAGCACTCATGAGAAAACGCTTTGTCCCTAGTCACTATCACCGAGAACTACATCATAAACTAAGGCGCTTGACTCAAGGAAACATCAGCGTAGAAGATTATTTGCAAGAGATGGAATCTCTAATGATCAAGGCTGATATTGATGAAGACAGTGAAGCAACAATTGCTAGGTTCTTGAGTGTGTTGAACCGAGAGATTTAAGAGAGCGTGGAAATGCAAAGCTATGCTGATCTAGAGGAGATATATCACAAATCCATTCTGGTCGAACAACAGCTCAAAAAAAGGGGATCTAGATCAACTTTTGGAGCAGTTTCATCTACTGCTAGGCCGAGCTATACTAAGGAAGAAAAGGCTATTTATGAGCCTAAGGTGATCCCTAAATCATTCCCTACCAGTTCTGACTTCAAGGTCAAAACAGAAGCTTCTACAACTACTAGAGCACGTGAAATTATCTGCTTCAAGTGTCAAGGAAGATGACACATTGTTAGTGCTTGTCCCGATAGAAGAGTTTTGATTCTCTTAGACAATGGTGAGTATGAATCAGAGGATGAAAAGGAAATCTCGGATTCAACAGAAGAGCATGAGGAGTATGCTGCAAAAGGAGAACTCTTAATGATGAAGAAGATTTTGAACGTGCAAGCTAAGACAGAAGAAGAAGCACAAAGAGAGAATATGTTTCACATTAGATGTCATGTGCAAGACAAAGTGTGCAGCCTCATAATCGATGGAGGAAGCTGCACCAACGTAGCTAGCGAGTACATGGATAACAAGCTCGGAATGACAGTAACAAAGCATCCAAAGCCATACAATATACACTAGCTCAACGATGAAGGAGAGATGCGTGTGAGAAATCAAGTAATGATTTCTATAACCATTGGGAAATATGAAGATGAAGTGCTGTGTGATGTTCTACCTATGGGAGCAAGTCATATTCTGTTTGGAAGGGCGTGGCAGTATGATAGACGCGTTACTCATGACGGCTCCACCAACAAGTATTATTTCGAGTTCAAGGGCAGAAAGCACACTCTTGTGCCATTGACACCATTCGAGATTTACCAGGATCAAAAGAAGAAAGAAAAGCAGGCTGAGAACAACTCAAACAAGCTTGCTAAGTCTGGTAACATCCATCGAACTCTCTTGTCTCAATCTTTTAGTCATAAATCTGTTTTTTAACGAAACTCGTTTGAGTTTATCTAATGATGCACCGAAGGTGCCGAGTGGAAGATCCCTTGTTTTTCAGGATTACAGGGATGAATATCCTAGAGAAAATCAAAAGGAATTGCTTTTCATCAAAGGAAAAGAGCAACATCAGCATCAGAACGACCTGTCCTTGCTTTCTAAGCCAAAAATAGTGAACTATTTGCAAAGGATGAGAGCTGAGCAAAGGCACCGAATTTTAACTGAAGGAGATGATTATATTTGACCAACTGAGCCTCTAGAAGAAAGTAATCGCAGCAGATGACAAGTAGATTGCGTTTTTCATTTGAAAAATCCATCTGAAGACCTTATCTTCAAAAACAAGAGTCTAAAGCTAAAAGAGCTTCTAAACAACCAAACCACTGCTGAATCTTGAAGAACCTTGGACACCGTCTTAAAAGTAGCAAAGTGACCAGCATACTCAGACCCATGGCACTGAAAAAGAATTGCTGGCACCTCAGACTCTGCAACGCATCTTCTGTAGATATCATATGAGCAGTGCTTGTATAGGTAGGGCTCATCCCAGAAGAACCTCCTCATCTCGCGCATAAACTTCTTCATCGCATACTTGGTGGGATGCTTTGGCTCAATCTCTGCAGCAAGGTAGTTTGCAATGTCGGCGTACCATGGTCGTGCATGACTAGAGACAGCAGTTAGGTAGACCTCATAAGAGTTTAAGTGCTCTTCAGGAAAAACAGGTCCAAATCGAGACGGGTATCGATCGACACTATGGGGTATCGATCGATACCGAAGTTCTGCACTCGTGAAAATTGCAGATTTTTGGGACAAAGGTCTTGAAGTTGAGCTTCAATGAAGCAAATACCTTCCTCGGGTAAGAAATCATCAATAGGTACGACTTCATCGACCTTTAATCTCGATAAGTGGTCAGCGACGCTATTCTCAACTCCTCTCTTGTCCTTGATCTCGATGTCGAACCCTTGGAGCAAAAGAACCCATCGGCATAGACGAGGCTTGAGGTCCTTGTTCTTCAGCATGTATTTGAGAGCAGCATGGTCTGTGTGAACAATAACCTTGCTTCCAATCATGTAGGACCAAAATTTCTCAAAAGAGAAAACGACTGCAAGCAACTCTTTCTCAGTGGTGCTGTAATTTCGCTGAGCATCATCCAACGTCCTGCTGGCGTAATAAATAGCATGGAGCTTCTTGTCTTTCCTCTGACCCAACACAGCTCCAACAGCAAAATCACTCGCATCACACATAACCTCAAAAGGTAAACTCCAATCAGGTGGTTGGACAACTTGGGCACTCACCAATGCCTTCTTAATCTCCTCAAAGGCTACAAGGCAATCAGATGTGAAATCAAACTTGACTTCCTTACATAGCAGGGCTGTCAGTGGGCGCGCAAGCTTAGAAAAATCCTTGATGAATCTCTTGTTGAACCCAGCATGACCAAGGAAGCTTCGTATCTCAGAAACGGATCGTGGAGGATGCATGCTCGTCATAACCTGAATCTTAGCTTTATCAACTTCGATCCCAGCCTTAGAGACCTTGTGCCCAAGAACAATGCCATCTTGTACAATGAAGTGGCACTTCTCCCAATTAAGAACCAAGTGCTTCTCCTCGCATCTTTGAAGTACCTTGCACATGTTATCCAGACAATCCTTGAATGACGATCCATAAACTGAAAAATCATCCATGAACAGCTCCATAAACTCCTCAGTCATGTCTGTAAAAATTGCCATCATGCATCGTTGAAAGGTTGCTGGAGCGTTACATAATCGAGAACTGTAGTGACTTGGGAACTCTTTCCTCGATAACCTCACGTGTCTTCTCCGTTTCTGGCTCTTTCTGCGAGGGGTATCGATCGATACCAGGCTGGGTATCGATCGATACTCTGCGATTTGAATCGTTCCCAGTAGATACATCTTCCTCAGAAAGAAGCTTCTTAGGAATCTTGTTGAGCAGCATCGCACTGTACTCAGCTGTGATCAACAAGACACCTTCCTCGATGCTCACGTTGCTAGAGACCATCTTCTTCACATATCTCCTGAAAGCTGGACATGTCTTGATAGCTTCAACAAAAGGGAGCTCCACAACCAACTTATCTAGCATGGCCTTGCATCTGGCATCTTCCCATTCCTTCCTTGTCAGCTTAGGAAGTATAGGAAAAGGTGCCTTGGGTGTGGGTGTATACACTCATTCTGCAACTACCTTAGGCATCACAGTCGAAGTTTCAGTTGTCTCCTCCGAAATCGCCTTGGTATCGACCGATACCAGTGTGGTATCGATCGATACACGGGTTTTTGAAGTATCCCGTTTCAGAATTGTAACCGGCATCGATCGACACTTAGGGGTATCGATCGATGCCCTGGCGATTTCATGATGCTCATCGAAATTTCCTACACTTGAGATGATGGCATTGATGTGTGCCCTTGGATTTTCAATTTTCCCGGGAAGAAAACCTTCCTGCCTCTTTATGGCTGCTGCTGTCTGAGCCACTTGGGTTTCCAGCTTCCTATGGGAAAGGTTTATGGCCTCGATTTTCCCATTCAGATCAGAGTACAGATGGTCAAGCTTCCCATTGAAATCCACTTGTAGCTTCTGTTGTCCCAGAAGAATCTGTTCCATCATGGATTTCATCTCGTTATCTGTGGATTTGGGAGGGATGGGCTGGTATGAAGAGTTCCCATAATTGCGATTGTTGTTGCTGAAGTTACGGTTGTTGTTGTACCCAAATTGTTGACCCTGAAATCCAGAACCACCAACGTAGTTAACATCCACTTCTTCTTCTTCCACATTCGCAACTTCATCAGCAAAGTGCACAGATTTCTTCTGCTTTCCGACCAGGAAATCCAGCTTGGCCTGCATGTCAGCAATCTGCGATCC
>PKML01005538.1:317107-330278 GCA_002933935.1 Eutrema yunnanense | reverse complement strand
CACTTTATTTTCATGACCATTTCCACCGACTTCAGATGTTTTGGGTGGTTCTGCATGCCTTATACGCTCAAATAGAACTTGTTCGCCAGTTAAAGATTGTGGTGGGTAGTCGTTCAATGCGTGTTTTTCCTTCAAAAAGTTTATTTTATTCTTTCGTAACTAATGACTTACAGGAAGAAATCTTCTGTGACAGTCAAACCAACATATCTTCCTACCAGCCGGAAGATAAAAAAGCATTTGTATCATCCATACAAATAGGATACGATAGTCTTCCATGTGTCGTCCATCACGACAACATACCATATACTGGAAAATCGCTTATAGTCCACAAAAGAACAGCTTTCAGGTTGAAATTTTGATCTAATGACACATCATATGCCTTAACTCCGTTATACCATAACTCCTTTAACTCTTCGATCAGCGGTTGGAGGAAAACATCAAGACTGGCTTGTGGATGATTTGGTCCCAAATTCAAAATCTGGCGGTAAGTTGTATGGAGTCATGATCACATGCCACAACGAGTGATTTTTTGACATACCAAAAGGATTAAAACGTCAGTAAATAACCCAAGATATACGTTTCGCGTTTCTTCTGCAAACGTTGGATGCAACTGTTGGAAATTCTTCCACTCCGCAGCATCAGATGGATGACACATTACTCCGTCTTTTGAATCATGCTCAGCATGCCATCTCATCGATGACGCAGTCTTCTCTGATTGGTACATTCTCTTTAATCTGTCAGTGATAGGTAAATACCACATACGACTAAACGGGATTTTAGTTCGTCTCTCACTAGCCTTATATCTTGGTTTTGCACACACTACAAGAAAAATGGGTATTAATAGCAATTCAGTATAGCGGTTTATGTGTTTCTGCTATGGTTGACTTGTGCCTGACTTTTTAATAGCGTTTCTAAAATGATAAACGCAATGATATATTGGGCGGCAAAAAATATGTGTTTGCGCTTAATTTTTGGTTCTCCAATTGTTCTGTAATAGCACTTATGAATTATAAAACGTTATCATAGGTTAACCGCGAAAAAAAAAAATGTATTGCCCGCCTAAGTAAATAAAAAAAGTGTACCAAGTTAATTTTAAGAAAAAATTGATACGAACTAAAAAAAAATTGATCACACAAAGGGTTTTCACAAAATCCCTTTTTCTTCTTTCTTCTTTCTTCTCTCGATCTCTCTTCTTCTCTTTCAGTCTCTATCTCTCTTCTCTCAGTCTCGATCTCTCTTCTCTCAGTCTCGATCTCTCTTCTCTTTCAGTCTCGATCTCTCACACTCTTAGCCATCCAAGTCTCCAAGCTTCTCTTATCCTCTCTGATATCTCCTCTTGGTAATCTCTTTTCATCTTCTTCCATGTCACCTTTATTATCTACTTCTTGTTCATGTTAAAACCTTAATTTATGTTTCTTATTGTGTTTCTGTGAGTAGGTGCTAAGTAAGGCTCGAGATCGTGATTCTCGACTAGTCCGATAGATCGATGAAGGTACAAAAACCTCTTTGTTGCTCTTATCCTTTATACAATTTAGTTCCTCAAACTGCTTATTAGAAGCAGAGAGGAGAGCTCGAGGAATTTCAGCTCCCTAATGCTTTCATTTTTCAACATTGTCAACAGTTTATTGACTTCCCTGAAGCTGTCCACCTTTTGGAACAAATGTTAGTTTAGTTTCTATTCTTCGATTCAGAATATTGAGAAGGTGATGAGACTTCTGGCTATTGAGATTCGATTATGGAAATGTTGTTTTCCTTGGTTTTATCTTCCTGCATTTGGCTATTTCTTTCTTTAGAGGGATCAATCAAGAGCAAGACTGTTTTAGGAAGTACTAATCTACGAACTATTCAGTGTAGTCACTTACTTATCATAAGAGAAATAACAATCTGATCAAATTAGAACTCATTTGCTGTGTTTTTTGCTTTTTAATTCTCTAAAATTTTGATTCTTAGAGACTCCACGACTTGTATTGTACATTGTTACTGTTTGTATCTTTTCGATGGTGTTTTGGTCAACATTCATAATCTTTTGGTTGGATCTTCCATGTTGTGAGTTTTTTTAGCCATGTTCCGGTTGATTAGTAGCTGAAAGTTGTGGAAAGGCATGTTTTGTTATATATTTCTTAACAAAAATTAAGAGTTTTTGTTAGTATTTTTGTGGAAACTCAAAGTTATCGAAAAGATCACAAATAACCTTTATCACGGACCGACAAGTTGTTGGTTCTCAAAGATAGACAACTGAATATATATTGGAGGAACGAAAAGGTTTAGACAAAGATATGATGGATGAATCTAGCAAAATGCACAAGGCCGTGAGAGTTTGGTAAGACGGAACGCAAGATAGTTGAGGTGAATCACAAGATTCTCAAGCTGCAGAGGCAAGAATCAGCGACAAAAGAGTAGAAAGATGCAGCCTACAGAAACATGTCATATGGAGTCCTGTTCAAAAGATATTGGTGTAGAGGTTGAAGATGTTGGGTTTGATTTTGAGACAATATTGTGGGCTCCCTGGTAAGTTAAGAAAAACCAAAACTATATATGATGAGCTCTCTCTCTATCTTGACTCAGAGATTTGTCTGAGATCGTTGTCCCTTGTGGATTTTAAGCCATATCTAAAGTTCATTTTCCTTTGCTGTGGATTTTAGGTAAAAAAAACAAACAAGAAGAAGGAGAAGAGCAAAGACTTGTGAGCAAAAGGGGTCTTACTCCTACAGTACGATATTGTAGAGAGAAAAATGAAGACTGAAGCTAACTAACTAGTAAATTAAAGCCTTTGTGGGTATTATTAATCTGATCTTAACAATGTTAATCGAATTGTATTTTGTTAATCTTAACTTAAGAAACGGTAATCTCAAGTTAGAGCATATAAGGAGTGTTTGATTTAGCGTATATGGGTTAACACTTGTAAGATATTTTTTATATTTTTCAATTGAAAAAAAAAAACACAACAAATTATTGCTACATAGTAAGAAAATAAAATAGAATAGAAAAAACTATTACAAAATTAAAAATAAGAAGGAAAAATTAGTGTCTTTGATTTAGAGTTTAGGGCGTAGAGATTGGGCTTTAGGGTATAAGGCTATATGGTTTGAAATATTTTTTTTTCTAGTTCTATTAACAATTACAATAAATTTGTCTCATAATCTGTAAATAACAATTTTAAAATTATAAATAAAAGAAGAATTAAGTATTGAATGTTTGTAAAAATGTATAATTTTCATGGTTTTGATTTCATGGTTTTAATTCTATAAAGCATTAATTTCCTTTTTACAAAATAAAAAGAAAAGTTATGATATTTAATTTAGAATTTAGGGCATAGGGTTTAGGGTATAAAGTATACGTTATTGCTATCCATAATCAATTAAGAGAACATTATCAATACACAACTAAAAATTAAAATTTACAAAACAAAAAGAGAAAATTATGATCATTGATTTAGAGTTTAGGGCATATAAGGTTTAGGGTATAAGGTATAAGATTTGAAATATAGAATTTATTGTGTGAAATATAATTTCTTTGTAATTTCTCAATTAACAATAGAATATACAATAAATTTTTATCTCATATGTATAACATAATATATATATAAAATATTTTTTTAAGATAAAACTAAAAAGAATTAAGTGTTGAATATTTGATTTAGGGTTTAGGGTATTGGTGTTTAGGGTGTACAGAACTTGCAATGCTCCAACTTCTCATCTTCTTTCCATAAGAGCATACAATTATCTATAGATACATCAAATGTATGGTACGGCAATCCTAGCTTTCGCATCAAACTTTTTGTCTCGTAGTACGAACTAGGTGCTTGATTACCCTCTGGTAAATACTCCGTAAATAATTCAGACCATTAGTCCATACAGCTTTCAGCCATATTATGCTCTGACTTAATGTTCATGAACCGAGCAGCCAAAGATAACTTTGACTGACCTTCACGACAACCATCATAAAGTGAAGTATTTGCAGCATCTAACATGTCATAAAACCATTTTGCATCTTGGGTAGATTCTTCATGAACATGATCATATCCACTTTCATCATGTTCATGATGATACCCATGATGATTAAATGGCGTAGCACCATGAAATGCATCATTCACCATCCCAGCATATACATTCCCCCTATCATATGTTGTTAGTTGATGATTACCACTAGTATAATCTACATTATCATAATTATGACTATTTGATCCTCCCCCAACAACATCATAATCTTTACCATGTTCACACCATACATAATATCCTGGCATAAATCCTCTACTATGCAAATGTTTCGAAATTGTACGTCCTTGCAAAAATTTGGAATTTTGACATTTTAAACAAGTACAGTAAAATTTACCTCCACTACTTTGCGCTAATGGCTGACTATTAGCAAAATTCATGAACTGATCTACCCCCGCCAAGAATTCACTGAAGATATTATTTGTGTGTGGATCGATTCTATTATAAATCCACTCTCGTGACGAATGCCACATTGTTTTTTTTAATTTTGACTCACTTGTTTTTTTTTATGTTTTTCGTTTGTGTAAAATGTGGAGTGTGGGTTGCTATATTTATAGAAAAATTTTGTGACTCTTTTGCGACCAAAACAATCAGTCACAAAATTTTGGTGTACCAAACCAACAACTCTCATTCTCCACGTTTTATACCAACCTTTTCCGACCACATTTTCCAAAATATTCGGTTACAAATCAGTCGCAAAAATAAGACTACTTTTGCGACTACATTTCTTAGTCGCTAATTTGGGACGGCATTTGCGACCACATTTTGCAGTCCCAAATTTGGGACTACTTTTGCGACAATATTTTCCGACTTAAAGATTAGTCGCTAATTCGTCGTACTTTCTGACTCTTTTGAGACTACAAATAATTCGTCGACGAACAATCATTAAACAGTCGCAAATAAGCGACTCTTTTATGACTAAATAGGTTCGTTGGTAATATGCGACTATTTTGCCTCTGCTTTAACAAGAGTCGCAAAATGGTCGCAAATTGGTCACAATTTAGTCGCAAAATTTTGCGACAAAAAAGAGTCGCAAACTGAGGTCGCAAAAGCTGTTTTTTCTTAGAGTGCAAGCCAAGGCTCTTGCGATGGATCTTGTTACTTCAAGAATTTGATATGGAGATTGTCGATAAGAAGGGTATTGAGAATGGAGTTGGGGATCACTTGTCTAGGATGCGCATTGAAGATCTTGTGACAATCGACGATTCACTCCCCGGACAGCAATTGATGTTAGTGGGCGTTTTGAGAAGAGGAATTGAAGCCGTGAAAGGTTTTGAGGACGCTATGGGATTGACGGATGGAAAACTACCTTAGTTCGCGGATTTGGTAAACTACCTAGCTTGTGGAAAAAAGCCGCCTAACTTGGAGGGCTACAAGAAGAAGAAGTTCTTTCATGACGTCACGAGGTACTATTGGGATGAACCGTTCTTATAGAAGTTGTGTTCGGATGGTTTATATCGAAGGTGTGTGGTAGAGGAAGAAACGACCGAGATCTTGTTTAACTGCCATGATTCGACCTATGGAGGTCATTTTGCTTCATTCAAGACGGCGACAAAGGTTCTCCAATCCGGTTTTTGGTGGCCTAGCTTGTGATATGCTCAAATTAATACCCTAACAGTACTAAAGCAGTAGTCGTAGTATAGCTAGGGATCGAATCCATAAAGACTCAAGGAAACACACAATAGATTCTAGATGCTGAATTACGCTAAGTGAAACAGATGTAATTGAAAGCAGTGCAGAAATTTAAAAGGGTTGTAATTCAATTGGGAAAATATAGGCCCAGGGTTTTTCTTAGGAAATCAATGAATGCAGACTAACTAACTAACAGTATTCAGTTTACGCACGGTTCTTGAACTCAAATCACTAAAATATAGCTAACAAACTCTCGTTGCGAAAACTATATAAATCTAAATCCTAGGAATTCCAAATCTCTTTGCGAATCCTAAAGTCTAAATCAGCTTTAAAGTTCAGGTTTGATATGTTCACAAANCTAAGTTCCAGATTCGTCAACCTAGAATTAACTTTGAGAACAACCTATGGTGAAGAACTAATTCAGATAGTGAATCCTAAACAGATAATTAACCTAGCATTCAAAGAAATCCTTTATGAGAAAACCCTAAACCTAAAGTGGATCTACTCAGACATGGAGAATGAAACAATCAACATAACTGAATAAATCATCAATAAAATAGAAAGAGTAACAAGAGGTTTTGAGATCTGATCTCAGACGAAGGGAGATTCAGACTTGTTTTTCTCAACCAAAGTAAAATCAAAGTATCTAAAGCATCGCCTAAAAGTGGCTGTAAAAACCTATAAATAACCTAAAACACGAATTGGGTCTTCTTGTAATTATTAAAGACTTCTGGACCAAGTTGCAATTCTTCAACTCTTCATCAAAGTCGCATGTCGTGAAATCAGGTACTCAGCAACACGACTTCAGCTTTTTCTCCAAACTGCTCCAGAAAGCTCCAATAATTCCAATAATGCTCCAAACGTGCTATAACCTGTAAAAGACTCTAAAAGACTACAAAACACTAGAAAGACTCTATAAAAAGGACTTATATCATGGCTTAAATAGGGTAAAAACCATGATATATCAACTCCCCCAGACTTAGCATTTGCTTGCCCTCAAGCAAATAAAAGACTAAATAGAGAAAGAGGTTTGAAAACGCGGAGACTCACCTGTTCACGAACCATCGGAATGACCTTTTTCCTAAGTATCCAAATGTTACCAAATCAGCTTTTTATCTAAGCACCATGTACTTCTCCGTAGACATTCGCAGCTTTCCCAGACTCCAAACATTATCCCACAGCATTGTTCAAACAAAACCCTCATCGCCAGTTTCATCGCTGCAGATAATGTTCAAGAACCTTCTAGATTCTTTACCAGACAATATCATGACAAGGAACCACCCTTTTTCACACTTTTTGTATCAATTTCTCTCCCCCAGACTTATTTCTTATTATGTTCTTTCTTTTATTTTCAGCTTTGCATATACACATCAAGGTATGAGACGCGAGTATTGATGGTGTTTGCCACCGAATCCCCGGATCTTCCCTCTCTATGTATCAAAGGATGTAGGCGAATAATGGCATCATAGGAAAATCCTAGCCTCGCTTCCAATCCTTTATGTGATCATTCCCTCTTAAGTAGAATAATGGGATCGCTGGAAATTTTCATAACCCTCTACTCAGAAGAAAATCATTTCATCTTTTATGCTCTTATTTATCAACTTATAACAGGGGAGATATATACTATTAATCTAAACATATGGGTTCCTTTATCAGATATGAATGATGAATCAAACTCTATGAACACTAAGCACATCGATGAAGTGCAAAAATTTGGCTCAGGTTTCAGAAGAACTCTGCTGGAAACATGGATGTTTTCTAGTCAACTGGTCAGTCTTTGGATTTTTCATTAGTCGATCTAGAACCGATCCTGTAACACTGTTCACTCAAAAACAAAATCAAATCAATAGGTTCAAGCACATGATCATTATCTCCAACAAGTTTTGACTCAATAAAACGATTTTGACTCAATAAAACGACTGACTCTAAAAAAAACAAACACAATGTCAGCAGACATTGAGTCATAATCCCCCAGACTTGAACAACATTGTCCCCAGTGTTATCTAGCCTAAAGTTGGTGAACGAAAACAAATGAACTGAGTGGATTATGAAAATTAGGAACCGTACCTTTACAGGATATCGATCGATACCAACTGTATGTCGACTCAATGATTAAAAATCAAGAGTGACGAGTTGCTTAACCAGGGAAAGCGTTCCATTGTGTTAGAAGTTAGCACTGTTAGGAACACTAAAAAACAGGTTAAAAGCAACATGATAGATCAAACATAAATCCAAAGAAGTTCAAGTGCAAAAACAGATACCGACATAAGTTCAACAGAAAAAGAAAAAGAAAAAGAAAAATGAACCAGATAGAACAAAGGACTAATCCTCATTAGAATCATCATCTCCAGCGGTGTGAGATGGTCCCTCTCCGGATGGTGAGCGCGGGCGAGATGGAGCAATGCAACCGCAACGAGAGAGTGTCGAAATTGCGTTCCAGATGGTCTGGAAACTCTCAGTCACGTACTTCTGAAATGTGTCAGTATCCATCGGAATCGCAGGTGGTGGAGTGAGAGTACTCGCGGAAAGTTGATGATGATGCGCACGTCGAGATCGATCTCCAGCAAGGTCAGGTACCGGCTCATCATCAGCAGTAGCAGGAGCTCTAGTGACAGGTGCACGACGTCGAGTAGCAGGTGCAGCTATCAATAGATCCTCAGCAGGCTCAAAACGCAGCTACTGTGGAGTGTCACCAATCTCCGTCAACCCTCTGTTGGGCAGCTGAACCAGAAAATCTCCACCAGGTGTATAGAAAAACCAACGTCGCTGAGGTTTCAACCACCTCAGGTTCTGCAAATGCTGCTCATCCATGAGAAGGCGTGTAGTGGAGATAGAGCAACAGGTTTGGTCTTCAAGGAGACCAGGTGATGTGCAAAAAGAGCTCCTAGGTTGACCTCTGTAAGCTCAGGCCACTCATAATCCTCTGCTGGAATGACGTCTCTAATAGCCAAGGCCAGCACCAAAACTCAGAGACTCGCATTTTGTTGGGCTCCATCTTGCACAGAAGGGTGTTGCTCAGAATCCGAACCAAGAAACGCAGGACTGGGTGACGCACATCCATCTGAGTGGATGTCCGAGAATGATAGACACCAGTCCCAAAATGCGCCCAGAAGCTGTGTATGTCAGGGTGTGATGCAGGGAGCGCAACCCTCCGAAAGGCTTTCTGAAAGCCATAGATATCAGATAAATCAGGAATGGGCAGCCTGTACCTCACTCCCCGAATCATGAAGGTCAAGACACCCTCCTGTGCGTCCCTGAGAACCTCGTCTATGTAGTAGACGCGAACTGTCGCCATGAACTGACGAACCAAGTCATGGAATAGATCGTACTGCTGTGTGGCAAGAGTACCTAGACCTATCCTCCCAAGTAGACACTGGAGCTCAACATCTATACCCAAGCGACGCATGGCGACTCCATCAACGAATCGAGTGGGTTGCACATCAATGCCAAGCCATCCGTTGTAATGCAACGTATCGTAGTCATCCCAGTCATCAGAAACGGGCCTGTAGATGCAGTATGTGCTCTCAGCGATTTCCCTGTCCGTTCCTTCCCAAACTCGATTCAAGTGATGTTAGGAGCCACAGGATCGGTAGGAGGTAGTGAAGGCCCCGTCTCTGGTAGTGGTGCGATTTCGCGCAAAGAATCATGTGGAACCTCAATACGTTCTGAAGCTCCATCAACCTGCACTTTGTAGTGGTCATCGCGTAGGCAACCGTGCATTACACCCATCCGCCAATGTCTTCCATCCCAAATCTTGACACGTTGAAACATGTTGTATTCCTTTGGGCGTGGGTTGGAGCTTGATGCATCATCCGTTCGGTTTCTCTTTCGAGTATGCATCTGCAATCAAAGACAAGGAACACAACAACAATCAGCATCAAATTTCTCAAGATCCCATATCTGCACATAGAGTATCGATAGATACCATCAGGGTATCGATCGATACACTGGCGATTTGCGAACCAAAATCTCAAAATCCATCAAATCCGTCCAAAATTCCAACTAACTAGCACAAAGGGGGATCGATAATCTGCTCTAAACACTTATCCAGCACGCACTGCTCAAGAAAAACGAGTGAAAAGAGATAGGAACAATGAAAACCAAACCTTGTGCTCTTTTGACATAAAAATGAGGAATTAGTGTGCCATACCTTGAAGATCGGATGGACAGATGATAGAAATAGATAGAGGATGAAAATCCAACGAGATTAGGCACTGAAATCAGTCAAATCCGTGAAGAAACGAAGATTTGGTGATTTTGGGAATAGGTTTCGGTAGTGTATCGACCGATGGGCACTGGTGAGAAGAAAAGAAAACCCAAGGGTTTTAAGGAGGGACTTACCTGCGCGATGAATATCGATCGATACCATCTGGGTATCGATCGATACAGAGGGGATCTGCTCGATGTAAGTTCGTTTCCCTCGTTTATCTGATTCACTAAATACACAAAACACAAGAAATAATTAAAAAAAAAAAAAAATTATGTACAGACTCACCAGTGGGTTGCCTCCCACCAAGCGCTTGTTTTACGTCACGAGCTTGACTTTACAGGCGATCACTCAGGAGAAAAATGAGAACTTGCGCCGAAACAAGCTCCACAATTTGACATCGCCAGCGTCAGAGATCTGCTCATCATGTTCTCCACAAACTCTTGTCCTTTTTCTTTCAGCTCCGAAGTGAGAAGAATTCGTGCTTTGGAGAATGGTTTCGAAGTTCCCTTGCACTTCACCTTATATTGAATTGAATCTCCATCGCACTTTTGAGGGGTTAAAGTCACAGAGAGAGCATCTTTCACTTCTTTGCTCTTCACCCTCTCCTTTGCCTTAACTGTTTCGACGTCTTCCTTTGTGAGGACAGAAGGACTATCTAGAACGTCTGTGACAGTTGGCTCGTCAGGAGGTTCATCTAAAAGATCAATTACCAATGTCTCTCCTGTGAATGCAGGTTAAGCACGGTTCTCGAACTCAAATCACTAGAAGTTAAGCACGGTTCTCGAACTCAAATCACTAGAACATAATTAACCAACTGTCGTTGCGAAAACTATCTAAATCTAAACTTCAGAATCCCAAATTTCTTTGCAAATCCCTAACAATAAATCAGCCTTAATTTCAAGTTTGATATGTTCACAAATCAATTAAACCAAATTTCTTTGCGAGTAATCAATTTGCTCACCTAAAGTTCTATCAGGTAATTAATTGCATTGTCGTGCCTAATCAATTATCCTAAGATCTAAGTTCCAGGTGATCAATCTAGAATTAGCTTTGAGAACAACTTAAGGTGAAGAACTAATTCAGATTATGAACCCTAAATAACCAATCAACCTAGCATTCAAAAAAATCCCTAATGAGAATCCCCAAACCTAACAAGAGATCTACTCAGACATGGAGATTAAATTAATAGACATGTTTGAATAAATACTTTATATAAAATCAGAAAGAGAAACAAAGGTTTTGAGATCTGATCTCGGACGAAGGGAAATCAGACTTGTATCTCTCACCAAAATCTCTCTTAAACTAAAGCAAAATAAAGCATAGCCTAAACAAGTGGCTGTAAAATCCTATTTATAACATAAATCACGAGTTGGGGTCTTCTTGTAATTATCAGAGTCTTCTGGGCACTTTTGCAATTCTCCAAAACTTCATAAAAAGTCGCGGCCCATGATTTCTCGACGGGTGTCGAACGATACCAGGGGGTATCGATCGATGCTTGTCGCTCAGATCGGGCACTTAGTCATCAGACTTCACTTTCGTTCCAGAATGCTCCATAGAGCTCCAATATCTTCAATAATACTCCAAATGTGTTAAGACCTGTAAAAGACTCTAAAAGACTCCAAAATACTATGAAGACTCTATAAAAAGGACTTATATCATGGCTTAAACAGGGTAAAAACCATGATATATCAACTCCCCCAGACTTAGCCTTTGCTTGCCCTCAAGCAAATGGAAAACTAAACAGAGAAAGAGGTTTGAAAACATAGAGGCTCACCTGTTCTTGAAACATCGAAATGACCCTTTTCCCAAGTACCCAAATGTCACCTGATCAGCTTTTGATCTAACCACCATGTACTTCTCCGTAGACATTCGCAGCTTTTCCAGACTCCACACATTATCCCACATCATTGTTCAAGTAAAGCCATCATCGCCAGTTTCATCGCTGCAGTTAATATTCAAGAACCTTCTAGACTCTTTACCAGACAATATCATGACAAGGAACCACCATTTTCACACTTTTTTGTATCAATTTTTCTCCCCCAGACTTATTTCTTATTATGTTCTTATTTTTTTTATATTTTCAGCTTAGCATATACACATCAAGGTATGAGACGCGAGTATTGATGGTGTTTGCCACCAAATCCCCGGTTCTTCCCTATCTATGTATCAAAGGATGTAGGCGAATAATGGCATCATAGGAAAATCCTAGCCTCGCTTCCAATCCTCTGTGTGATCATGATGTAGCCATGAATGGAATTGAAGCAACATATGAAGAACTTGTAGCCGAGAAGCTTGATTCAGCACAAGAAGATGATGTGGCCATGGCCAGCGCCCAGAAGGAGGAACTTGAACCTGAGTTTGAAGCGGAGCTTGAACCAGATGATGAGCTTGTAGCCAAGTGGAAACAGCTTGAAGCTAAAAGAAAACCGTTCGAGATCAAGAAAACACTGATGTCACATCTTGATCGGTTACTAACCGATCGCATGATCGATCAAGATGCTTCCACACCATTTCAAGAGGAGTTTGAAGCAGAGGAGCATGCAGATGAGAAGCCTCTGATTATTCCTAAAGGTCCATCGATTCAAGATCAAGAAGCTACACCAACAAAGACCAAAGTTCAAGGAGGTTAGTGAGCTTGTGGTCTAGCTTTGTACTCTTTTTCCCTATCTCCGTTTTTGTCCCACTGGGTTTTGCGGAGTAGGTTTTTAACGAGGCAAAGCTAGATCACTCCCCCCTTTGCTCACTCACCAAATTGAACCCATGTCAAGCCTCTGCTCATACGAAGTCTAAAGGCCCAACAAGCTCAAGACTGAAGCGAGGCCCACTCACTACTATGGCTTTTTCAATCAAGTGTCGCTGTTAGCTCACAACGCCCCAGAAAACATAAAATATATGGATCCAAAGCCCCGTGGGTCTAGTTTCCAAAACAATCAAGATCTCGGCAATCGGCCCAGTGAATCGCTCAGAAATGGCCCAACAGTGGATACGCGTCCAACGGAACAAGTTTTCCTTTTTCTTTTATTTTTGCCTTTCTTTTATTTTTCCTTTTATTTGGTCGAACCTTAGCCTATTTAGGCACTTGTATGTCGACACAAAAACTTTACCCTACCTTTTATTAAAAATCGGCGCAGCCACCTTCTTTGTTTCTAAGAGACGAGTTCTTCACGTTCTTCATCTCTTTGATTCTGCTTAGTGTGTGATATCTAAGCTTGGTGATCTAGTTAGGTGTGTAATATCCTAAGTAGTTCCCACGGTATATCAGAGGCTTACCATCACCTCTGTGCGACACCAATCATTCCCCACGCCTTGGAGCAGCAGCTTGCAAGGATTATCC
>PKML01005538.1:281034-312920 GCA_002933935.1 Eutrema yunnanense | reverse complement strand
TCACTTTGCCTGCAGATACATGAAAGTTTTGAAGGATTATGTAAGAAACCCTGCAAGACCAGAAGGTTGTATTGCTGAAGCGTATCTCGCCGAGGAATGCATGCGGTTTTGCAGTCAGTTCTTAAAAAACACAACAAGTGTTGAGGATAAACCTGATAGAAATACTGAGTTTGAGAGCAGCTCTATACTGGAGGGTCGTCCAATATCCGCAGCCACTTCCTGTGATCTTACTGAGAAGGATAAGAACATTGCCCATCTTGCTGTGATTCAGAATTTGGCAATGGTGGAACCTTATGTGGAGTAAGTTCTACACAGTTTCTTATCTTATTTTTTTAATTTGTATTTCCTGCTGAATGTTCACACTTTATGTTAATCCAATTTAAGCATGCACCTACAACATCTACAAGACACTAGAGAAAGATGTAGACATGATGCGACAACGTTATGGAGTACGCATATTCAACAATTTGCATCTTGGTTAAAAGATCAGGCAAGTTTTTAATTTGATGTTATTTTGTGTGGTTGATACAGAATTGTCTTAGTATATATTGACATTTTACATGTTATTTTGTAGATACCTCTAACTTCGGTAAAACATGAAGAAACGCTGAAGTGGTTGGCCTACGGTCCTCGTGTTAGCACAAGGTCTTACACAGGTTACATAATAAATGGGATGAGGTTTCACACAAACTCAGTTGACAGGCAAACTCAGAACAGTGGGGTTTTATATGAGGCCACGACAATGTGTAGAGCTAGTGCAAAAGATTCTTCTCATATGGTTGACTTAGTATCATATTATGGCAGAGTGGTGGAGATTTTACTGCTTGATTACAATACCTTCTACATTCCTGTATTCCGCTGTCAATGGGCAAATAGAGGCAACGGAGTCAAGGTAGAAGATGGCTTCACTCTTGTCAACCTCAACCAAAGTCAAGTGTCAATAGCACAACCAAAGTCTTGTCCTCCACACTGCAGTTAAAGAAGCTGAAGTGTGGAGGACAACTTCTGAGATCGAGTATATGGAAGATGCACTTGGAAGTGCTATTGCTTGGCCAGAGGATAAAGTGATTATGGTGAGATCTTCGGTCATTTGGTTATTATTTGGATTTATATAAGTGGGCAAATTTATGAAACTAAACTAGGATATATTTGTTTTCAGGTCTGAAGTCATACCAGAAAGAACCTTGCATTTTACTTATTCTACGACAGAACTTTGTGTTTCAGAACATGGCTTTATGGTTTGTTATGACTTGGTTTTTTTTGGTGCAAACTTTGTTTGGTTTGGATCTTGTTTTCTATGCGCAACTTTTGTATGAGACCATGTGTTTGTGGTGTGTTAAAACTTTTTCTCTTCTCCAATTCATGTTTTTTGTTTATATTTTCACATAGAGTTTACAAAAACGGCCTCATTGACAAAGTCCAAAAAACTAATGTAAACCAAGCCAAAACATGAACAAGATTTGAAATATAATTTAATTACAGTAGAAAATAACACAGAAGAATTATTGAGTTTGATTTAGTGTATAGGGTTTAGGGTTTGATTTACAGTATATGGTTTAGAGTTTGATTAGTGTATATGTTTAATATTTGAAATATGATTTCCTTGTAATATTGTAAGAAAAAACTTAAAAAGAATTAAACGTTATTTTAATTTTAGGGTTTAGGGTATTGGCGTTTATAGTTAAGACCGTGTTGATGATTTAGGGTTTAGGGTTTTGGTTATGTTGTCAATTAACAAATGAAAATGATTGTCAATGATTGGAAATGATTGCAAATTAAAATGATTACAAACATATATACAAACCTTACAAACTAATGATAAGTTACTAAGAGCTTAAGGGTTTGATGTTTAGTACATAGGGTTTGAGATTTAGGGTTTAGGGTTATGATATTTTTTCTTGTTTTACTAACTATATAAATTTAATTTTAAGTATTAATGAGTTTAGGGTATAAGGTTTGAGATTTAGGGCATAGGGTTTGAGATTTAGGGTTTAATGTTATGATATTTTTTTTGATCTACTAACAATAAAAAATTAATTTTAAGTATTAATGAGTTTAGTACATAGGGTTTGAGATTTAGGGTTTAGGGTTATGATATTTTTTCTTGTTTTACTAACTATATAAATATAATTTTAAGTATTAATGAGTTTAGGGTATAAGGTTTGAGATTTAGGGCATAGGGTTTGAGATTTAGGGTTTAGTGTTATGATATTTTTCTTGATCTACTAACAATAAAAATTTAATTTTAAGTATTAATGAGTTTAGGGTATAGGGTTTGAGATTTAGGGTTTAGGGTTATGATATTTTTTCTTGTTCTACTAACAATATAAATGATATTTAAGTATTAATTAGTGTTATATAAAGCCAAATCCATGCCAAAACACAGATTTGAATCTATAAAAGCTGTTACCAAAATTAAAAAAAACAAAAAAAAATTTTTCTCAATCGAAACATTTTAGCCGGGAAGCCAAAAAAATTGCCGGGAACCCAAAAAATTTCGTGTTTGGAGGCAAACATTTTAGCCTATTTTAATATAAATCCAAAGGTCTTTTAGGTTAACAGAGAAAGACAGATCTCTCGTTTTCTCTCAAACCCTCAATCTTCGTCGCCATCACAAATCCATATCCGGTCAACTCTTTCCATCACTCCCGTCGATTCCCCTCCGTAACTCCGTAGACTCGATTTTCATCCGTCGCCTCGATTCCCATCTTTCTCCGTCGCCACGAATTCCCTACGTCTGTGGGTCGCATCGATTTCCCTTCGTCTCTCCGTCCCGTCGATTTACCTCTGCGTCTCCATCGAACTCGTCCACCTACAACTTCGACGAAGAAAACCAGGACAGGTAATCGAGCCCTAAACCCTAGATTTTATTCCTCATTCTAAAAGTCTTAGATTTCTCTAATTACTAGATTGTCTACCTAAAGTCTTAGATTTCTCTAATTAAATAGCTTGTATACCTAAAGTCGTAGGAAGATTCGAAGCCCTAAAGATCTCGGAGGGGACCTAATACGAAGATAAACAAGAGAGTCAATATCCTGTACCATCTTCAGGTTATGCTTTTCGATTTCTTTTTCTCAATCGCTTCAAATCTGTGTTATGTTGCATTATAACACGCATTGCATTGCATCAAATCTAACTTGTGTTCTTTTTGGCATGTAGAAACTCAAATGGAAGCAACGAAGGGCATCATCTGCGGACTCCCAGCCTTCGGACTGAAACCACAACTCCAACAACAGCCACAGCAGTCGCAACTCCAACAACACCCACAACAACATGCACAAGAAGCAGAAGATGATGTGGTAGAGATCAGCGAAACCGAGTTTAGATGCTCTCAAGGCAACTTGATTCGCGTTGAGGTACCTGAAGAAGACATTGAGCCAATGTTCCGTATAGGTATCAGAAACATGATGGAGAATGCACGCAAGTCAGCAAAACGCCCAAAACAGGAACAAGGACAGTCCTCACGAGGCAAGGCTGCTCGTGTAGACTAACTGCATGGTACGAACCACTCCATTGTAAAAACCATTTTTTTGCTTTTGACTTGGTTTGATGGTTACATTTGAACCTTCTGTTATGATGTTTTCTTTGTCATTACTTTCTTTGCTATGGATCAATTACCATTGTATGGCATTTGTACTTTGTCTCTCTTAATGTGTTTAATTAGAGTCAATTATTTTTAGTATTAATACTATATGAGTATATAAATTATTGCAATTCAATGATCCAATTAACAAAATAATACCACAAAATGACCATTTAATGTGTCATTTTACAATGTAATAGAGCACAATAAAAACCCATGAAAACGAACATCCTGGCACGAAAAATGTGCTACTTAATATTGTCATATGGCATATGATACATGCTATAATAGGTGCTCAATTCGACAATCAAAAACGTCACAAAAACATATGATACTGGCACTTGAAATGTGTTATAATAATTTATACTACAACACGGAAATTTCGCCATGGAAAACAGCATTATAGCCCTGAAAATATGTTATTATAATATATACTACAGCAAAGAAATAAAGCCATGGAAAATTGCATGATAGCAAAAAAAATGTGTCGCAATATCTTATACTAAAGCACGAACATATCGCCATGAAAAACTGCATGATAGCACGAATCATGTGTTTTAAAATAATTTCCTATGGCTTTTATATAACGCTACAATATGTCAATTTATTATAGCGTTAAATAAAACGCTATGGTAGGGGGGGGGGTTTATTATAGCTGCGGCTGACATAGCGTTCATGGAAACGCTACGAAAACCATATGGTAGCGTTTTCAGTGTGCTATTAATGCCGATATTTCTTGTAGTGACCTCAAGGATGAAATTTTGTGGCATCTCATGTCTCTTACTGATCTTCCCCCTCCTCTGACAAGCATCACACTGTGAAACGAAAGTGTGAGTATCCTTAAACATGGTAGGCCACCAGAAGCCTGCTTGTAGAACCTTGGATACCGTCTTGAAAGTAGCAAATTGACCAGCATACTCAGACCCATGGCAATGAAAAAGAATAGCTGGCATCTCAGACTCTGCAACGCATCTTCTGTAGAGACCATCTGAGAAATGCTTGTATAGATAAGGTTCATCCCAGAAGAATCTCCTTATATCGCGCATAAACTTCTTCCTTGCGTATTTTGTGGGATATTGTGGCTCAGTCTCTATAGCAAGGTAGTTGGCGATGTCTGCGTACCATGGACGTGCAGCACTAGAGTCAACAACTAGATAGAGATCATAGCTGTTCAAGTGCTCGACGGACAAAACAGATTCAGGTCGCGACGGGTATCGATCGATACCAGGTGAGTATCGATCGATACCGAAAGTCTGAATTCGTGAAAATTGCAGATTTTCGGGATAAAGGTCTTGAAGGTAAGTTTCAATGAGGTAAACACCTTCCTCTGGCAAACAATCATCAATAGGGACGAATTCATCGACCTTTAGTCGCGATAAATGGTCAGCAACACCATTCTCAACCCCTTTCTTGTCCTTGATCTCGATGTCGAAACCTTGGAGCAAAAGAACCCATCGGCATAGACGAGGCTTGAGGTCCTTGTTCTTCATCAGGTATTTGAGAGCAGCATGGTCTGTGTGAACAATGACCTTGCTCCCAATCAAGTAGGACCGAAATTTCTCAAAAGAGAAAACCACTGGCAGCAACTCCTTCTCAGTGGTGCTGTAATTTCGCTGAGCATCATCCAACGTCCTGCTGGCATAATAAATAGCATGAAGTTTCTTGTCTTTCCTTTGACCCAACACATCTCCAACAGCAAAATCACTGGCATCACACATAACCTCAAAAGGCAAGCTCCAATCAGGTGGTTGGACTACAGGAGCACTCACCAATGCCTTCTTGATTTCCTCGAAGGCTACAAGGCAATCAGATGTGAAATCAAACTTGACTTCCTTACATAACAGGGCTGTGAGTGGACGTGCAAGCTTAGAGAAATCTTTGATGAACCTCCTGTAGAACCTAGCATGACCAAGGAAGCTTCGAATCTCAGGAACAGAACGTGGAGGTTGCAAGCTTGTCATGACTTGAATCTTAGCCTTGTCGACTTCGATTCCTGCCTTAGCAACCTTGTGCCCAAGAAAAATGCCATCTTGTACCATGAAGTGGCATTTCTCCCAATTAAGAACCAAGTGCTTCTCCTCGCATCGCTGAAGCACTTTTCACAAGTTATCCAGACAGCCCTTGAATGACGATCCATACACAGAAAAATCATCCATGAAGACCTCCATAAACTCCTCAGTCATATTTGTGAAAATCGACATCATGCATCACTGGAAGGTCGCTGGAGCGTTACATAATACGAACGGCATTCTTCTATAGGCGAATGTGCCATAGGGACATGTGAAGGTCGTCTTTCCCTGGTCCTCTGGATGTATAGGAATCTGGAAAAAGCCTGAGTACCCATCAAGGAAACAGTAGTATGGGTGACTCGCTAACCTCTCCAGCATCTGGTCAATGAATGGCAAAGGGAAGTGATCCTTCCTTGTGGCTGCATTCAGCTTCCTGTAGTGAATGCACATCCTGTGACCAGTGATTGTCCTTGTAGGGATAAGCTCGTCCTTTTCGTTCTTCACCACAGTTATGCCTCCTTTCTTAGGCACAACGTGAACTGGACTAACCCAAGAACTATCCGAGATGGCATAGATGATCCCTGCTTCCAACAGCTTCATCACTTCCTTCCTGACCACTTCCTTCAGGTTCGGATTCAGCCTCCTCTGACACTCAATATAAGACTTTGACTCGTCCTCCAGGTGAATCTGATGCACGCACAAGTCTGGTGCTATACCTGAAATGTCAGCAAGAGAATAGCCAAGAGCTTTGCGATACTTGCCCAGCTTGCTCAGCAGTAAAGCAACCTCTGTGGTATTCAAAGAAGCATTAACGATAACTGGGTATGTTGAATTAGGACCAAGAAAACTATACCTCAGGTTCGCTGGAAGTGGTTTTAGTTCCACTTTAGGAGCATTCTCTGTACTCCAATCTCCAAGCCCAGCAGCTTGCTTAGAACTATCGACCAACTTTCTTTCTGGCCGTAGGGTATCGATCGATACTAGGTGAGTATCGATCGATACCGGTGATGCAGAATCAAGCATCTTCGAGTATCCAGCAGATTCGTCACATGAACGGTCCTCCGAAGTGGCTGAACAGACCAATGCTCTCTCCAGTGGATCCTCAGGATGCATCTCCAGGAAGTACTCTTCAGCTATGTCACTGAAAGTGTCCACATAGAACGTCTGCCCATCGATGGTTGGCCTTTTCATCAACTTTTCCATGTTAAAGGACATCACCAAGTCACCGATGTTGAGAGCGATCTGTCCATTCCTGCAGTCAATTAAGGCTCCAGCAGTTGCAAGGAATGGTCTGTCCAGGATAAGAGGATCCTTAGGCTCAGCATCGTACTTCAGGACGATGAAATCTGTTGGGATCAAGCAATTCCCAATCATGACTGGGACATCTTCAAGTAGTCCCTCTGGAAGTCGCACTGAGCGATCAGCAAGTACCAGCGAAATCCTTGTAGATTGGAAATCTGTCATCCCCATTCGCTTGGCAACTGAGCGTGGTATAAGGTTCACACTCTACCCAATATCGCAGAGAGCTCGCTCAAATCTGTCTGAGTAGATAGTGCAGTCGAAAACAAAGCTCCCTGGGTCTGGTAGCTTCTTAGGAATCTTGTTGAGCAGAATCGCACTGCACTTAGCTGTGATCATCGTGACACCTTCCTCTATGTTCACGTTGCTAGAGACCATCTTCTTCACATATCTCCTGAAAGCTGGACATGTCTTAATAGCATCAACAAAAGGAAGCTCCACAACCAACTTATCCAGCATGGCCTTGCATCTGGCATCTTCCTATTCTTTCCTTGTCAGCTTAGGAAGTTTAGGAAAATGTGCCCTGGGTGTATACACCCTTTCCTTGACAATCTCGGGCTCCTTCTCTGGTTGTGTCTCAGCATCGATCGATACTTGAGGGGCATCGATCGATACACGGGTTTTAGGATTTACTCGAGTGGATGTCTGGACTGGTGTCGATCGACACAGACCAGTATCGATCGATACCTGGGGATTTTCAGAATCCCAATCGTCATCTCCAGCAAGATCGACGAGATTTCCTGCATTTTGGCTGTTCTTTACTCCTGTAAACACCTCTTTTCCACTCCTCAAAGTGATGGCGTTAATGTGTGCCCTTGGATTCTCAGTTTTCCCCGGAAGAAAACCTTCCTGCCTCTTTATAGCTGCTGCTGTCTGAGCCACCTGAGTTTCCAGCTTCTTATGGGAAATATTTATGGCTTCGATTTTCCCATTCAGATCGATATACAGAGAATCAAACTTCCCGTTGAAATCCACTTGTAACTTCTGTTGTCCCAGAAGAATCTGTACCATCATGGATTCCATCTTGTTATCTGTGGATTTGGGAGATGCTGGTTGGTACGAAGAGTTCCCATAGTTGCGAGTGAAATCGCTGCTCTGAAGTGGTTTCTGAGTGAACTGCTTCGCTCCGAAACCAGATTGGTTCCCCTCTAACTTGTACCCACCTTGCTGATTGTTGTTGTTGAAGTTCCTGTTGTTGTTGTACCCAAATCGCTGACCCTGAAAACCAGAACCACCAACGTAGTTAACATCCTCTTCTTCTTCTTCCACATTTGCGACTTCATCAGCAAAGAGCACAGATTTCTTCGACTTCCCGACCAGGAAATCCAGTTTGGCTTGCATGTCAGCAATCTGCGATCCCTCCGTTCCTCCAGCTTGCTTTTTCCTTTCGAAATCAGCATTCTTAGTGCTATTACTAGACGCCAAGTTCTCGATCAGCACAACCGCATCATCCGGATACCTGGTGAAGAAGTTCCCATTGCTTGCAGCATCCATACCCATTTGGTATCTCCAATCAACCCCTCTGTAGAAAGTGCCCAGCAGCTGCACCTGAGTGAACCCATGGTGCGGACAGTCTCTCTGATAAGACTTGAAACGAACCCATGAAGCCTTGTATGCCTCTGTCGGACCCTGAGCGAACTGAGAGATCTTGTTCCTGAGCTCCTCGGATCTTGCTTCATCGTAGAAATTTATCAGGAATGCGTTCTTTGTCTCATCCCATGTAGTTAGAGAATCAAGGGCTAGCTGCTTCAGCAAATGAGCAGCATCCCCACCAAGAGAGTACGTGAAGAGTTTGCAGAAAAGGAACTCATTGGGCACTCCATTGTACTTCATACTAGTGACCAAGTCCTCGAACATTTCGATGTGATCCATGGGATGCTCATGAGGCAGGCCATGGAATGGGTTCTGACTTACGAGAGCGTAATATGCAGGCTTCAGCTCGAAGTCATTCCTCTGAAAAGTCGGGATGCGAATCGCAGCTCGATTGGCAAAGAACTGATCAGGCCTGTTGTGCTCGCCAAGTGTTCTAGCTCGATCACCTGCAGCATTCCCAACGTTGGCGCGCCCAGCTGGCGTGACAATCTCAACAACAGCAGCAGGGGCAACGACGTTTCCAGCTTCATCAAGTCGCTGCCCTCCTTCATTGCACACATGACCCTGTTGGTCTCTCAAGACACCAGCTTCATCAAGTCTTAAAACTACTGGGTTGTTCATCCTTGATGTCTGCTTTGTCTTTCTGTTTGTGCGTTCTAAACGTGCTAGTTTCTCTAACGAAAGATTGACCAGCGGAGTGCTCTTGTTTCTTCTGGTTTCACGATTAGGCATGCACCTGAAACACCAAGATCAAGAACGTAAGTAACCAAAGACACGATGAGTATCGACCGATACTGAATGGTATCGATCGATATCAACAAAGAAAATCGCCTCGGTATCGACCGATACTAGGTAGTATCGATCGATACAGACGGACTTAGTCAAAACTCGACAACTAAAATTTAATGGTGAAATTGAATCCCTGGCAACGGCGCCAAAATTGATATGCTCAATTTAATACCCTAACAGTACTAAAGCAGTAGTCGTAGTCTAGCTAGGGGTCGAACACAAGGACTCACAGAAATCACACAATAAATTATATAGGATCGAGCTAAGCTAAGCAATTCAGTTTAAAACAGAAAACAGAAAATAGTAAACGAGTTGTATTCGATGGGAAAGAGATAGGTTCATGGATATTTCTCAGGAAATCAATGAATGCAAAATAAACTACCTAATCAGGGTTCAGGTTAAGCACGGTTCTCGAACTCAAATCACTAGAACATAATTAACCAACTGTCGTTGCGAAAACTATCTAAATCTAAACTTCAGAATCCCAAATTTCTTTGCAGATCCTTAAGAATAAATCAGTCTTAATTTCAAGTTTGATATGTTCACAAATCAATTAAACCAAATTTCTTTGCGAGTAATCAATTTGCTCACCTAAAGTTCTATCAGGTAATTAATTGCACTGTCGTGCCTAATCAATTATCCTAAGCTCTAAGTTCTAGGTGATCAATCTAGAATTAGCTTTGAGAACAGCTTAAGGTGAAGAACTAATTCAGATTATGAACCCTAAATAACCAATCAACCTAGCATTCAAAGAAATCCCTAATGAGAATCCCCAAACCTAACAAGAGATCTACTCAGACATGGAGATTAAATTAATAGACATGTTTGAATAAATACTCTATATAAAATCAGAAAGAGAAACAAAGGTTTTGAGATCTGATCTCGGACGAAGGGAAATCAGACTTGTATCTCTCACCAAAATCTCTCTTAAACTAAAGCAAAATAAAGCATAGCCTAAACAAGTGGCTGTAAAATCCTATTTATAACATAAATCACGAGTTAGGGTCTTCTTGTAATTATCATAGTCTTCTGGGCACTTTTGCAATTCTCCAAAACTTCATAAAAAGTCGCGGCCCATGATTTCTCGACGGGGGTCGATCGATACCAGGGGGTATCGATCGATGCTTGTCGCTCAGATCGGGCACTTAGTCATCAGACTTCACTTTCACTCCAGAATGCTCCAT
Organism: Eutrema yunnanense; assembly: GCA_002933935.1. Taxonomy (NCBI): domain Eukaryota; kingdom Viridiplantae; phylum Streptophyta; class Magnoliopsida; order Brassicales; family Brassicaceae; genus Eutrema; species Eutrema yunnanense. The sequence goes on along the minus strand of PKML01005538.1, from coordinate 302,463 downwards.
AGAGCTCCAATATCTTCAATAATACTCCAAATGTGCTAAGACCTGTAAAAGACTCTAAAAGACTCCAAAATACTATGAAGACTCTATAAAAAGGACTTATATCATGGCTTAAACAGGGTAAAAACCATGATATATCACTAACACCGTCGCCGACCCTAATTATCACCTTCTCCATCGCGATTGAGCTCGTCTCGAAGGTCAGCAAGTCTATTACTTTGATTTCTCTCTTTCTTTTTATGCATACCTCATTTCTTTCCTTTGAACTGTGTTGGATCTACACGACATTTAATGGGTTTTTCGTTTTACTAGTTTCGATTATAGGGTTTAACAGTTTCGAATCCATAAAGAGTGGTTCTTTATGCATGCCTTTGTTCTTTGCGGATTTTGAAAAAAAATAATTCACATTTCGGTTTGTGGGTTCTGATTTAGGCGTTGCTAGTTTGTTTATCTTCATCTATTTTCTCTGTTATGTTTTTTGGATCTATCTTCATCTATTTTCACATCTGTTCTGATTTTTTTTATCTTTCTTCATTTGTTATCTGATACTTTAGAAGCAACTCTTTTAAAATAAGTTAGTTTGTTTAAGCACTGAATCTGTTCTAAGCATTACATATGTTCAAAGCACTGTGTCTTACTGAGAATGCATCTTTTAGAGCTTCACGTTCGTGAATATCCTTATACTCATTTTGTATTTTTATTTTGCAAGTGATTCTGAGTGCAATTGTGAGAAACTTGAAGCTTTTCTTTGGCTCTTACCCGAAAACAGGTATGTACCATCTTTCCATTTCCTTAAAGCTAATGTGAATGTTGTTTTGATCAATGCAAAATGTTCTTTGTTTGACATATGTGGAAGCTTGATTTATTGTGCTGATTAATATATATTCCGTTGTATATCTCTGTTTCATTGTGATTGTGTCCTCTTGGTGGTTGTGAATGTTTCACAGTTTATTATGAAAGTTTTTGGTTAAATTGGTTAATTATAAGTAGATAATTTTGCTTATGGGTTTGAATTGTTTTATCAAAGGTATAAATTAAATTAGTACATAAAATGGTGGAGAAGGCATGGGTTCACCTTTGCAGGTATTACACTAAATCAAGATAAGTTAAGTTTCTCGTGAGAGTTTGTAGACTTTAAGTTTTTTTTTTCCCTGTACTTTTCCCTTTACTTTTCCCTTGAAGAGCTGATCCTGCATACGAAAGAGGGGCTTCAAATTTTGTACGGCCTGTGGCTGCTGCGTTAGGAGACTGCAATCTGATCATATGTCCTTGGGTGTTGAAATATTCTTCGGCAATCAACTACTATTGTAGTTGAGCATCTTGTAACCAGGGAAATGGATGAGGGTTAAAAGATGTCTAGGGACTGGTATCATCATGGGGAAGTTAAGGAAGAGCATGAAGATCTAGTGCGAAAGATAAATCACAAGTATTCGATTTGGTGAAATACTATGGGAGAGTCACTGACATTATATTGATGGATTATAATGTCTTATATGTTCCTTTATTCTGGTGTCAATGGGCAGTAAGAGGCAATGGAGTAAAGGTTGAAGATAGCTTCACTCTAGTTAATCTTAATCAAAGTCAAGTATCCTTCTTGAGAGATCCGTATATATTAGATTCTCAAGCGAAACAAGTGTTTTATTCAAGGGAGGATGATGCATCAGATTGGTATGTTGTTATGAGAGGTCCTTCAAGAAGATATAGTAAGGAATATGTTGCAGATGGAAATGCAGATATTGGGCCCTTACCTTCAAATGTCGACATGGATGTTGACTTGGATGAATCTGCAAATGCTCGAACTCATTGTGAAGGCATCTATGTTTGAAATGTAGCTTATTATCAGTCTATTCTTATCTTTGTTTTGTCTGATTTCTGTGTGGTCACTTATTGTTCTATATGCTTTGTCTTATGTTTGTGGTGAAATCGTGTGATTGTTCTTTATGTTTATTTGAAGTCCGATTGGTCATTGTGATTGTTGTGTAATATATGTTTGTATTATTTCTGATTGGTTGTTATGTCTTATTTTCAGGTGAATTAAGATGGCACGAAAAAAGAACAATCGTGATACAAGAAGGAGTAAAACTCATGCGTGCAACAATCAGGTGGAGTCAGAACAACATTTGGAAGAGCCAACGGAATTGGAAGAGCCAATGGAATTAGAAGAGCCAACTGATTTGGAAGAGCAAACGCGTTTGAAAGATACCCAGCCTGTAGGTCCTTTGGTACGGGAACACGTCCCAATGACACTTGAGGGTTGGAAGAAACTAAGCGAAGAAGTACAAACACTTCTCTGGAGATCTATCCAGGTGAATATTTATATCCATTTACACATTGCATTGTGAGTAACTCATTTTATATATGTTTATATATTGTATGTTTATTGCTGATTGTTTGTGTAATCTGATCATAGGCAAGGTTTGAACTTGATCAACCGTATCAGAAGTAGGTTGTTTTTAAACATATGAAGTGTTTGTGGCGGTCATCTAAATCACACCTTGTATATAAGGTTATTGAGGCAAAGAATAACCAACAAAGGATGAATCTGCGACCTACCAATGTTTTTCCAACAGATTGCGTAAATTTGTCAAAGTCAAAACTAGCCCATCATTTAGGGTAATTTGATTTCAATTACTTATTGTGGGATTGATATTGGATAATAGACTTTTAAGTTACATTCATCTGTCAGGTTCTGAGTGATTCATTCAAACAAAGAAGGGCCAAACAGATTCCACACACATGTAGCCGTAAAGGAATGGTGAGATTGACAGAAGAAATGGTAAGTATATTAGCTATATTATCATGCATCTATAAGTATAGTAGACATACTACATGGAAATTATCATATATGTTGAATGATTTTGATATTTTGTTATAGAAACAAAGTAGTTCAGACCCCTCAGAAGTGAACATGCTCAATGTTTGGGTCAAATCGCGTACCAGAAAGGATGGTACGCCAGTGAATACGAATGCCGTAGAGAAATTTGTAAGTACAAAATGAATGTCGTGTTGGTTTTCTGTAACATATGAGACTCTTATTTTGTATTCTATGTTTTCCAGTTAAAGGCTGCTGAGTTGGTTGATAGGGGTGCTCCATCAACTGAAACGAACCCTGAAGACGATATACTTAACCAACTTCTAGGACCTGATAATCCTGGTAGGCTGAGAGCAATGGGTAGAGGCATGAGTAAGACAAAGTTAGAATGTTTTCAGGTGAAGCAAAAGTGTATAGAAGACATGGAAGCGAATCAAGTTCGTTTAATACAAAAAGTCAGTGAGTTGCAAGATGAGATTGTTAAAATGAAGAATCAGGTTACATATTTACTTCTCATGTTCCTTAAATGTTCAGATAGGTTATTACATCTATTTTACCTTCTCATTTTGTATGTTACAGAGACAGGAACGTGAAGTAGGAGAAAACTCAGCTGTAAGAGTAAGTAATTTAGTTCAAGGTTGTCATTTCCTTATGATTTATAACTTTTGACAGCAATACATATTTAAACATTGTATAGAGTGTGAACAAGCGATTAGAACCTAAGTGTGTGCTGATTGATTGGGATGGTACTGATGATCATGTTGCTGAGGGCCGTATAATTCCATCTTCTCCGGAAGACTTAGTCAATGGCACTCGCTTAGGCCCTATTGATGTAAAAGTCTGTATTGACTATGTCATCAAACCAGAAGCCTTTCTTTGGAGACCTGCTACTTACATGTACACAATTAAGGAAGCAGTTGGAGAGATTATTGCATGGTTTACCAATCACTACAACGTTATAGACCAAATGGTACAACCGGAAGATCTTGATCTCTAGGTAAAGTCTTTGGACAAATGCAAACTACTGGATTTGGGTGCAGATGATGTAATTGTTGATGAAGGACTTTGGCAAACAGATGAAGCAGAAGCATTGGTTAATGGAATCCCTCTCGGACCAAACGCAGTTAAAGTATTTGTGGATGCAATACTTCAACCTCAAACCTTTATATGGCGGCCTACTAAGGATATCACATACCTAGAGGACTGTTTTAAGTCGTTTGTATCATGGCCTGCCAGAAAGGTTGTGTTAGAAAACACCACAGCTGCATCAGGTAACAAATCATCTGTTCAGAAATCTCTAGTATCTGAGCAAGCATCAGGTCGAAAGTCTCCAATTGAGATATCTCAAGGAACATGTCCAACAGCTGCAGCAAAAGATACTCTATCTCCTATTGAGAAGAGTCCAGCCGGAACAGATTCAAAATATCATACTGAGAAGTCTCATGCCTCAAAAGATCCAAAATCTCCTAAGAAAAAAATTCAAGCAATTGCGGTTTCCCATATTCAAAAATCTCAGGTAATTTTATTGTCTCCATATGCTTATTTTGAAGTTTATTCTGGTTATTAGTCATAATGTAATGAATGGTTTGTATTCTTGAAATGGCAGCGTAAGAACAATCCCAATACAATGGTGGTGAAGGAAAATCAGATGTGCAGGTTGATGGATGTTGCAAATGGGAAGCGTGTTGTCGCTGAAGGACTCTGGATTTCAAATAATCCAGACCAAAATGTCCACTTTGTTCGTTTGGGGGATAATGCAGTCAAAATTCTCGTTAAGCTAGTGGATGTACCCGATGCAACAGTATGGAGACCGTCTTCTACAGTCGAGTGTATGGAAGATGCACTTGGAACATATATTGCATGGCCAGAGAATAAAGTTTGCATGGTTTGATAAGTTTAACAAACTCAGGTAAGTGTTGTGATTAGTGCATGCTATTTTTATTTTACAACTTCTACTATTATTGCAAACTGATATAGACATGGGTGATTGTTACAGGGGATGAAGAAACCTTGGTCCGGATTAGCTACCTTGCGTTTATATCACTTCTTTGATGTATTTTGGATCCAGACTTGTCTTTTGGACTAGTATGTTGGATTGGAAATCTAAAGTATGTTATGACTTGTGTTTTGTATGTTGGATAGGATATCAGTTATGTTATGAATTGAATGATACTATTTCTACTAAAACAGGGTGTCTTTTTTAATAATTGCAAAGCCATATTTGTGGTGAAATCATATATCATAGCAAATACGAATGAGCTATTACCTGTCGGAAAAGAACATATTATAACAAACACGAAAGTACTATTGTATTATTTCATGGCACATAAAATTTGCTAAGAAATAGTTTATTATAGCAATTCAGAACGCTATAATAGTAAAATTTATGACATATCAGAATTGCTATTGTAGATGTATCTATCATAGCGAGAAACATCGCTTATTACAAAAAAAAATAGTTCCTCCGATTAGACAAAATACAGCATCTGCATATTGCTATTGTATCACGACCTATTATAACATACCAAAAAATCACTATCGTAGAGGTGAAACGTACGATAGCTTGGGATGTTTTAGCGTTTATGAAAACGCTATCAATGACATATTATAGCATTTTTTACGTGCTAATAATGTGCATATTTCTTGTAGTGAATTTTCACTGGGATGTTTGGATTCATCATCGTTCTAGACATTTAATCACAAACCCCTAAGGTATTTCATCCCTTCACTCTTTGAAAACCCATGAATTTTTTTTTGAGTGCAAATTTCGTGTAGGTGGTTAAACATTGCGTTTCACTTGTGCATAGACCTTGGGGCTAGGTTCTCTATGTCTAAACTTGTTGATTCATGTGCTTACTTTCGGTTATTTGGAGAAAATTTTAGAATTTAGAATTTTGAGATAGATTGAAATTGGAGATTGAAATTTGAGGAATTTGATTGTGTTTCTTGTAGCCAAGTGAGTTGATATGCAGATTTTGCTTGCAAATATTGTTGAATTTTCCTTGATTGTTGAGCATCGGTTTGAAAAACTTTAGTTTGATTTTGAAAAAAAAATCGTTGTGCCAATGCTCACAATTTTTCTCTAGAATATTTGTAGGCACAATGACGGATAAATGTGCTCCATCAACTCGAGCAAAAACCAAAGCTTCAGCCGCCGCAAAGGGCAAAGCTGTTGCCAAGGCTTTTATTGCCAAAGGAAAGGTTGCGGTTAAAGGCACCAACCCCAAGGGAAAAGCCACGACATCGACGTCTCTACCTCGCGTGTTGACGCTTGTTCATGCAAAATAATCAAACAAGAAGGGTAAAGGGAAGAGAGTTGAGGAAGACGAAGATGAAAGTGAGAGCTCGGACGAAGGAAGCTCAAGTGAGAGCTCGGACGAAGGAAGCTCGGACGAAGGAAGCTCAAGCGCGAAAATGCAAACAGCAAGGCCGAACGAGGGAGATTCTTTTTCCAAGTTTTGCCAAATGAATTTTTAACAAGGAAAATTCATTGACTCGGAGATATTGGATAAGATGGGGATAAACGAGGATGTGTGGATGCTGATATGCTTGGTTTTTACCGTTTTTTAACACATGTTTTGGTGTTCCTTTTGAGTCTTTTTTTGAGTTAAAGTGTGTTTTTAGAGGTCAAAGTGTGTTTTTAGAGTATTTTAGTCTTTTATCAATTTTTTACAGGTTTTAGGTTGATTTGGAGGAAAACAAGGCATTTTGGTTGCAAAAGGTGAAACTGGAAATGCAGAGTCATGCAGAAGCGTCAGATGAATGTCATTCTTTAAAGGACTTCACACCGATGGATCGATATGATATTTTACACAAGATAAGGCTGTGAATTATCTTTCATTTGCAAGTGGTTTGAAGGAAATCCAAAGGTGAGATCAAGAGTTATACCCGATTTACTGAAGACAGGTTAATCTGCCTCGCAGAAGAAGCATGCGCAGAACATGGAGGGTTGCATCGGTCGATTCTAACTCTCTGTGTGGGTTTGCATCGACCATCTGCATCGACCTGTGCATATTTGCATCGACCTGTGCACTGCCCAGACGAGAAAAAGGCAGTTTATGCAGTTTCAAAACTTTCAATTTTGCGCCAAAATCATCCTAACTTAACCTAATTCGACCCAAGACCTATATATACTTATTTTTGAGCCTCTTTGAAGGCTAAGCTTTATTTTTTAGACATCTTTCATTTCCTTCAATTGTATGCTTGGGAGAAGATCTCTGAACCAATTCTGACAAATTTGGAGAAGATTTATGAACCCTATTATTATCTATTGAATTTCTTTATGATTTCTCTCATACCTCCTTGCTTATTCTCTGCAACTATGTGTGAGTAGATTTCATAGTTAGGTTTAGGGTTTCGAAGGGATCCATGAATCATTGAATTAGACACAAATATGGATTTATCTTTTGTGGTTTTCGCTTATTTTTGTGTTTATTGCTTAGGCTTGAGCTAACCGCTAGGTTTATGAACTAGAGTGCGGCTTGCTCTATGAGCACGAGAGTGGATTAGGGTACAATTAACCTATGAGCGCGAGAGTGGATTAGGTTGCATAGAAAGAACATAAGCGAGCGAATCATCCTTAGCTTGCGAGAGTTGATGCTAAGGCGATTCGTGAACATATTGAACCTGCTCCTTAATGCTGACCTAGAATTCTATGAGTACGACAGTGGATTAGGTGCTAGGTTTAGTAGACATGAGCACCAAAGTGGATTGGTTAATATTTATGTTTGAGTTTGAAACTTGTGTTTATATTATTTCCTGAATAGTTGTCTGATTCGTGATCTATGGATTCCTAAGAACAAACCCTTGACCTAACGCTTTCCTTTTATTGAAATTACATCTTTTAAATTGCATTTGTTACTCTTTTCTAAAACCAAATATAATCTTGTCTTAGCTTAGTTTCATAATTGTGAGAATTGTAGTGTAACCGTGGTCTCTGTGGATTCGATCATAAAGTACCGTATTGACAACCGTTATGATTGCGGTAGTGTGAGCTTTAGTTTTAATTGACTGAGTGGTAAAACACCGAAATCAGATGCTTTTTGAGCATATGGGCCTTAGCAAGTTCATGAGCATGAAGTATGAAGCTTTCAAGGCGCTCTCTAACATGTTCCTAGCTACTCTTCGAGCTAGATTCGACGAAACGGCTGATGCAAATTCTGGGTTTGGGGTCTTGAAATTCAGGATTTGTGACGTCACCTACTCGGTCACTTTCCGCAAGATATGCGAGATATTCGGGTTCAAGGAAGAGGGGACTTACAGTGGGCAATACTTCGACTATCCGAGGCACGAGCTCCAAAATCTTTGGGAAACAATTGCATCCAGTGAATTTGGGGCCGGTTCCTCTAAGAACGCAAGCATACGGCACCCGGCTCTTCGCTACGCGCACAAGGCGTTGGTTCACATGCTCTATTCTAAAGTGGAGATTGACACGGTTACGACGGAGGAAATGGAATTGTTGGGGATCGGTTTAAAGCTCATTCTTCCCACTCTCCACAATGGGAAATAATTCGAAGGACCGGAGAGACTTCCTTGTCTCGCGACGCTCTTATTGAGGCACTTGTTTGCTTATCGGAACTGAGCTTGGAAGACAAAGGTGAAAAATGTCGCCATATGCATCGGATGGATTATCACGCCTATTCTCATGGCAAGGGGTGTCAAACTCTCGGTTAGCGCCAATGAGTGGAAGCTTTTGGATGCAGGCTATCTTGCAAAGACTAGGTTCTACAAAAGGATGATCGACGACAAGTTAGCATACAAACTTTAATTCACCAAGACATCCCCTGCACATGTTTTGTTGCCAAATCCCGTTCTCATCAACCTCCGTGATCCGAAGAACGTCATGTTTTATCCGCCCCAAAAGTATCTTTACACCCAGACCGCCGACCCACCAATGGAAGCAGTCCGCAAAAGAACCAAAAGGAAAAGCACCACCGAAACAAGAAGCAACACCGACGAGTCTTTTGATCTCGAAGAAGAAGTGCCCAATAAACCACCACCCGGAGCCGTCTACAGTAGTGAGCGCTACCATTTTGATCCATATGATGGAGCTATGCCTAACGTGGCAACCAAGCACGCTCATCACCAAACTCGACTCCTACAACGTTGGTGCAAGTGGCAAAACACCAACATGAAGAAGATGGTTAAGACGATCAAGAGTTTGAAAAATATGGTGAAAGCATTGGGTCAAACCATCAATGAGCTTAAGAGAGGCGGTTGCGGAGCAAGCACCTCAAGAACCCATGAAGAAGGAGATGTCGTCATGGACACAAACATCGCGATGCAAAGTGGAGAGATTGTGTTGGCCAAGAGCACTAGCCAACCCATGGCCCGCGCGGAGAAGGCAACAAAAAGGAGAGGAATGAGGTCCCCGTCTCCTGACTCAAGCAATCCGTCATACTCAATGGGATCTTCATACCCGTCTCAAAGTTTCTAGGTACTTCCTGAAACTCTTGTACATAGTTTTTCTTTTATTGAGTCATGCATTGTATAGTTTTCTTTTGTTTTGGGCTCTTCTCTTGAATTTATTTCACACCGGGACGGTGTGATTTAAGTTTGGGGGAGGGGCCGGTATCTAATCATGTTTATTTTGATCTTATTTTCGATTTCGCATTTTGAGTCTCATGTAGTCATGCATCCATTTAAGGCATAGAAAAACCAAAAAAATCAAAAAATTTTGAAAACACAAAAAGAAATCTTGTAGTTGCATTTCATGAGTAGGATCGAGTCTAGTAACATATCGGTTGCATTGCACGTGCATATGGAGCAATGATGATTTTTTCCTTGTAGAGTATCATTTAATGAGCTCGGTCCAATGCCCTCGTTGCTGGTTGTTTCATGCTTTTGATCTCGTGTTTGAAATCAAGGATGAACCATATGTTGATGTCATGTTTCATTACCCATGTCTTAGCTAAAGCAAGTTGTGATTTGATGTCCAATTCTATTTAAGTGAAAATCGTAATTTTGACATCTAAGTATCATGTTTGTGCATTGCATAGCGAATTCATGGATACAGATACACATATTTGGGCTATCTTCCTCTTTTTACCACTCTTTGTTAGCTCGAATAGCCGGTTCCCATAATTGGAACGGTTAACCATTCCCATAACCTAACTGTCCTTCAAGCCAAAAACCATTTGTGAGTGACGTGAGGCCTTTTTCCGAATCAACTAGGCAAAAAGTGTTGAGTTTAGAACAACAAGGAGAAGCTTCCATGTAGAGCTAGCTCTAAGTCAAAGGGCTAGACATAGGTTAGGGCTAGATAAGATGGGAGTTTGGGGATGAAATAAAGAAAGAGAGTGTGGAACGAGGGAAGAATCGGGAGAATAAGTAAGGGATAAGCAAATGCTTGAAATGGTTGGCAAGAAAAGTTTTGAAATAGCTCTAAGTATCAAAGAAAAGTAGTCTCTAACTTTCAAATAGAAAGAAAAGGAGCAAAAAAATATTGGCTAAAGCAAAAGAAATTGAAATAAGGGAGACTAGAGAAAGTGAAGGAATAGCTAAGTAAAAGAAAATGTTGAAAGACAAGCCATTTGGTGAAGAAGGAAAACCCCTAAGTACTTAAGTGAAAGAAAGATGGTGAGACAATATGGGTAGAAAAGGCAAATGGCCTTGTGAAAAAAGGGTAGCTTAAGAAGGATCTTCATTGGGGTTTAGAAATTAGGAGTTGAGATTGATTTGAGGCATTGGGTAGATGGAAGTCATCCTTGTATGCATCTATTGTGCTTTACTCTTAGCATTTTGCATTAGTTGATTCTTTTTGAGAGATCCTCCTTCCTTGGAAACCACTACTTGTGTTGAGATCACCTTTATCACAAAACCATCCCATAGCCAAATGAATTCACTTGCCTTGCATAAAACATGATTCACTTGAACCTATTAAATAAATGTCAAAAGATTGGATGATAGGAAGGCTTGTGTAGGTTGAGACTTGGGCTTGATTCATGTACGGATAGATATGCCTAGCTCTTTTTGAGTAGACTTGTTTGATCGCATCCTAGGATTTGTAACTTGGACATTGTGCTTGAATTCTTTTTGTGACACTTGTGGATTTGAGCTCCCGCTCTCTATCTTCTCTCTCTACTTGCTCGTGTTTGTTTGCTTGAGGACAAGCAAAAGGGTAAGTTTGGGGGAGTTGATATTCTCACAATTTACATGTTCTAGCATGCATTTTAGTTTGCATTCTCTAGTCATTTACATGCATAACCATAGTTTTGTTTAGCATTTAGGTCCCTTTTAGAGTTTAGGATGTTGCATTAGGTCCTAGGAAGTTTCGCATATTTCGGGACGTATTTTAGGTACTTTGGAGAAGACTCGAGACTTGGGACGTGAGGCCGATCGGATTGGAAGCAAGGAGAGGAAGCCAAAAGCATGAAGAAGGCTTGGAATACTTCTACACCGATGTCACAAATCGGTGTGACTCATCGGTGTGGAAACAGAGAGAAATCGACCTTAACACCGATGTCTAGCACCGAGGAGTGACATCGGTGTTGGAGCTTCATGAGATTACACCGACGTCACAAGTTGGTGTAACTGATCGGTGCCACTCCTCCGAGCTTGCTTCACCTCAACACCGAGGTCACAAGTCGGTGCAGCTCCCGGGGGAAATCATCCTTAACACCAATGTGCAACACCGACGTATGACATCGGTGTGTCTCACACGAACCACCAAGCATTTTCCACTTTTACACCAAGGTCACAAATCGGTGTGCTTCATCGGTAAACAAACCCATGCTCAATACCGAGATGTTGCACCGAGGAGTGACGGGTTGACCTCTGTTACACTTTTACACAACTCAACCGGGTCGGTACCTGGTTTGTCCCGGGTTGACCCGGTTCGCCACTGTTCAATATTTAAGCCCATAAACCTAATTTTCATGGGTCAAGTTTTTTCTTAAGCAAAAACCATAGCTAAGTGTGATCTAGAGTGGTTGTAAGAGATTGATCTTTTTTATTTATGCAAATTTGAGTATTGTTTTCTTGGATTGATTCTTCCTATCTTCTATTTTCTAATAACCCAATCCTTTGACCATGTGTTTTAACTTTTCTTTTATGGGATTTGTTGAAAGAGGATTAGTCACACTTAGTGATCATTGCCTAGGAATAGCTTTGTTTGTTCATTGAGCATCATGAATTAGTCTTGGATCATCTTAATTCGATTATCCCATCCTTGAATTCGTTTATATTTCTTGCATTACAACTAGTTTACGATTTAGTTTACTATTTCTTGTTCTTATTTTAAGTTGCTTAGTTCACTAGTTAAACAACAACTCTTGCTTATTTTGCTTAACTTAAGAAGTGCTTTGTATTCTTGGTGCCTTGGAATCTCACCAATTGGATTGAACCTCTTATACTAGCAATAGTATATCGAGTAATTGATCTTGAGACTTGAAAAAGTCCTTTCATCAGATATGTAGCTAGACATTTTGTTGTGGACGCACAACCCAAATTGTCTAAGGAGATATCCAAAGCCATTTCAAGGAGACACTTACCAAATAAATAAAACCGAGGACACCAAACCAAGGTAATAGAACCCAAGGGCGGGAAAATAGACTTGGTTGAATGAGAAGTAGATTTGGTCGAGCCAAATTTCAAAAGAAACCAAGGACCCTCACGAACCGTCTAACCGACCACCCGAGGAGCCCATTCACCGACCAGCCAACAAACGGTACGTCCATTTGCTCTTAAACTTTATCACCTAACATAAAACATGCTCTTGGTCGACAGATTTTCAGTATGGTTCGGGAGATTCTTCACGGATTGAGCTATGATCGAATGACCACCTTCTACTCGGCCATAACGACATCCAACAAACGGTATGTCCAACTGCTCTTAAACTTTATCACCTAACAGAAAACATGCTCTTGGTCGACATATTTTCAGTATGGTTCGGGAGATTATTCACATATTGAGCTATGATCGAATGACCACCTTCTACTCGGCCATAACGACCATCGACTATACCAAAGAGAATCTGCACAGGAAATTAAGGATTCATCGACCAAACCTAACCAATAAATATTCTGGTCGAGCTAATTTAACCCAAATTGGATAAATATCCAAATTTCGTCGAGAACCTCATCCTCGGTATGCCGATAACCCAACGTTTATGACGTTTTGTCCTACCATGGTACCATATTTCTATCTTTATATTTCTATTTATTTTTCTATTATATTTCTCCCTTAATTTTATTTGCTTTCACACCGGAATGGTGCGAAGTAAGTCTGGGGGGGATTATGTCGTTTACTAATACGTTTGTTCGTTTTGTTTTAATCTTTTTATTTTTCTCGAGTCATTTTGTTGAGTCAAAATTTAGTCGGGAACAATGAGCTTTTCTAGGAACTAACCAAGTTGTACTAATGATCTAATGACCATGATAACAGTTATTGAAACAATTGTTTTCTAGGAAATTGTTTCTCTACTCTTGTTTCATAATAATATTTTAATGATAATTTATGTTATAAAATTGTTTTCAAAACTAAATGAAATAAAGAGTTAATTTTCCATTTTAACATCACAAAAGAAATTTGTAAAATATTTTTGGACAAACATCACATAAGAGTCAATATAAAATCCATAATTTCAGCACAACACACTAGTGACATAATGATAACAAGGTATAAAAAAAAACAGCGAATATGAAAAATACGACATCTGTTTTAATAAGAGTTTATTGTGGAAGAAAAAAAGCAAAATACATATTCAGTGATGAAATTCAATTTTTGCTCTAGGTGTAATCTGCTTCAAGTTTAATAGTTGTTAGTGATATGATTTAACTGGCTGTAACTCTGCTTATTTATGTTTTAAGACTCGGGTTTTATATTTGGGAAACGACGTCGTTTGATTAAAAGACAATAATTAATCGGTGGCTAACACCACATACACTATTGTACTTTGCTCGGTGGTATTTTATTATGAACGACAATAAATATTATGAACGATTTTAATGATATTTTAGACCAGTTCTCTCTACTCTTGTTCCATAATAATATCTTAATGATAACACTTGTTATAAAATTGTTTTCAAAACTAAATGAAATAAAGAGTTAATTTTCCATTATAACATCGCAGAAGTAATTTGTAAAATATTTTTGGACAAATTTCACATAAGAGTCAATATAAAATCCATAATTTCAGCACAACACACTAGTGACATAATGATAACAAGGCATGAAAAAAAAATCGAATATGAAATGATACGACATCCGTTTTAATAAGAGTTGATTGTGGGAGAGAAAAACAAAAATTGAATATCATCACTTAATGTAGATAAATATTCAGTGATTAGATTCAATTTTTGCACTGCGTGCAATTTGCTTCAAGTTTAAGAGTTGTTACTGATTTGATTTAATCGGCTAAAACTCTGCTTAGTTATGTTTTAAGGCTCGTGTTTTATGTTTGGGATAGTCGTTTGATTAAACAACTATAATAAATGGGTGGTTAACGCCACTTACACAACTGTACTTTACACCGCGGTACTTTATTGTGAACGACAATAAATATTATGAACGATTTTAATGAGATTTTAATGATAGTTTAAACCAGTTTTTACTCTTGTTCCATAATAATATCTTAATGATAATGTATGTTATAAAATTGTTTTCAAAACTAAATGAAATAAAAAGTTAATTTTCCACTTTAACATTGTAGAAGAAATTTGTAAAATAATTTTGGACAAATTTCACATAAGAGTCAATATAAAATCCATAATTTCAGCACATCATACTAGTGACAAAATGATAACAAGGCATGTAAATATAAAAGAGTGAATATGAAATAATACGACATCTGTTTTAGTTGATAGTGAGAGAAAAAAAAAGCAAAAATTGAATCTCATCACTTAATGTAGATGCATATTCAGTGATGAGATTCAATTTTTGCTTTGCGTGCAATCTGCTTCAAGTTTAAGAGTTGTTAGTGATATGATTTAATCAGGTGTAACACTTCTTAGTTATGTTTTAAGGCTCGAATTTTATGTTTAGGAAACGACGTCGTTTGATTAAACAACCACAATTAACAAGTGGTTAACGGCACTTACACGACTCTAGTTTACTCTACGGTACTTTATTATGAACGATTTTAATGAGATTTTAATGGTATTTTAAACCAGTTTTCTACTCTTGTTTCATAATAATATTTTAATGATAATGTATGTTATAAAATTGTTTTGAAAACTAAATATAATCAAGAGTTAATTTTAAATTTTAACATCGCAGAAGAAATTTGTAAAATATTTTTGGATAAACTTCACATAACAGTCAATATAAAATCAATAATTTCAGCACAATACACTAGTGACGTAATCATAACAAAGTATGGAAGAAAACAAATTGCGAATATGAAACGATACGACATCCGTTTTAGTAAGAGTTTATTGTGGGAAAAATAGCAAAAATTGAATCTCATCACTTAATGTAGATACATTTTCTGTGATGAGATTCACTTTTTGCTCTGCATGCAATCTGCTTCAAGTTTAAGAGTTGTTAGTGATTTGATTTAATCGGCTGTAACTTTGCTTAATTAGGTTTTAAGACACGTGTTTTATGTTTAGGAAACGAAGTCGTTTGATTAAACAACTATAATTAACGTGTGGTTAACGCCACTTACACAATTGTACTTTACTCTGCGGTACTTTATTATGAACGACAATAAATATTATGAACGATTTTAATGATATTTTAAACTAGTTTTCTACTCTTGTTCCATAATAATATCTTAATGATAATATATGTTATAAAATTATTTTCAAAACTAAATGAAATAAAGAGTTAATTTTCCACTTTAACATTGTAGAAGAAATTTGTAAAACAATTTTGGACAAACTTCACATAAGAGTCAATATAAAATCCATAATTTCAGCACATCACATCAGTGACAAAATAATAACAAGGCATGTA
Organism: Eutrema yunnanense; assembly: GCA_002933935.1. Taxonomy (NCBI): domain Eukaryota; kingdom Viridiplantae; phylum Streptophyta; class Magnoliopsida; order Brassicales; family Brassicaceae; genus Eutrema; species Eutrema yunnanense. The sequence goes on along the minus strand of PKML01005538.1, from coordinate 286,757 downwards.
AATATAAAATAGTGAATATGAAACGATACGACATCTGTTTTAATAAGAGTTGATAGTGAGAGAAAAAAGCGAAAATTGAATCTCATCACTTAATGTAGATACATATTCAGTGATGAGATTCAATTTTTGCTTTGCGTGCAATCTGCTTCAAGTTTAAGAGTTGTTAGTGATCTTATTTAATCGGTTGTAACTCTGCTTAGTTATGTTTTAAGGTTCGGATTTTACGTTTGGAAAACAACGTCGTTTGATTAAACAACAATAATTAATGGGTGGTAAACGCCACTTACATGGCTGTACTTTACTCTGCGGTACTTTATTATGAACGATTTTAATGAGATTCTAATGATATTTTAGACCAGTTCTTTTCTCTTGTTCCATAATAATATCTTAATGATAATGTATGTTATAATTTTTTTTCAAAACTAAATGAAATAAAGAGTTAATATTCCATTTTAACATCGCTTAAAAAATTTGTAAAAATATTTTTGGACAAACTTCACATAACAGTCAATATAAAATTCATAATTTCAGCTCAACACACTAGTGACATAATGATAATAAGGTATGAAAAAAAAAGAAAATAGCGAATATGAAACGATACGACATTCGTTTTAATAAGAGTTTATTGTGGGAGAAAAAAATAGGAAAAATTGAATCTCATCACTTAATGTAGATACATATTCAGTGATGAGATTCAATGTTTGCTCTACGTGCAATCTTCTTCAAGTTTAAGAGTTATTAGTTATATTATTTAATCGGCTGTAACTCTGCTTGATTATGTTTTCAGGCTCGGGTTTTATGTTTGTGAAACGACCATAATTAATGGTTGGTTAACGCCACTTACACGACTGTACTTTACTCTGCGGTATTTTATTATGAATGACATTAAATATTATGAACAATTTAATGAGATTTTAATAATATTTTAGACTACTCATCTACTCTTATTACATAATAATATCTTAATGATAGTGTATGTTATAAAATTGTTTTCATTTTAACTAAATGAAATAAAGAGTTAATTTTTCATTTTAACATCGCAAAAAAAAATTTTAAAATATTTTTGGACAAACTTCATATAGGAGTCATTAGGAGCCGTAGGAGCTAAACAACATTGACAAGTAAATAGGTTTGAGTGAAATGTCACCAGTATTCAAGCATTGAATACAAACAACATTTGACAAAGACAAGGCATTGAATACAAACATCATACAAGTGTTTTTAGGATCTGAGCTTTGCAAAAGCATGCTGTTTCACCAATGGAATATAGATCTAGCATTGATGAAGAAGACAGTTATGTAACACAGTAAAAAAAAGCAGACCATGAATTGCCACATCAGATTAACACACAATTCGCATCATATCAATCCAGTTTAAGAGTACATGATTGATCAGATCTCTCAATCGATCCCAACAAATAAAATCAGTCAAAAATTGAACTCGCGTCTGGAGACAAGCCCAATACAAGTGACTCCTATAGATAAGAGCCAAAACAGAAGAGTAGTCATTACCGGGAATAGGTCGCGATTGATGAACGAGAAGGAGGCTCGCTTGATTCTGTATGTGGTTATGGAGAAAAAAATAGCAAAAATTGAATCTCATCACTTAATGTAGATACATATTCAGTGATGAGATTCAATGTTTGCTCTGCGTGCAATCTTCTTCAAGTTTAAGAGTTGTTAGTTATCTGATTTAATCGGGTGTAACTCTGCTTAGTTATGTTTTAAGGCTCGATTTTATGTTTGAGAAATAACGTCGTTTGATTAAACGACAATAATTAATGGGTGGTTAACTCCAATAACACAACTGTACTTTACTCTGCAGTACTTTATTATGAACTACAATAAATATTATGAACCATTTAATGAGAATTTAATGATATTTTAGACCAGTTCTCTACTCTTGTTCCATAATAATATTTTAATGATAGTGTATGTTATAAAATTGTTTTCAAAACTAAAGGAAAGAAATAGTTAATTTTCCATTTTAACGTCACAGACAAAATTTGTAAATAATTTTTGGACAAACTTCACATAAGAGTTAATATAAAATCCATAATTTCAGCACAACACACTAGTGAAATAATGATAACAAGGCATGAAAAAAAATAAAATAGCGAATATGAAACGATATGACATCCATTTTAATAAGAGTTGATTGTGGGAGAAAAAATCAAAAAATGAATCTCATCACTTATTGTAGATTCATATTCAGTGATGAGATTCAATTTTTGCTCTGCGTGCAATCTGCTTCAAGTTTAAGAGTTGTTAGTGATCTTATTTAATCAGATGTATCCGTGCTTAGTTATGTTTCAATGCTTGGATTTTATGTTTGGAAAACGACGTTGTTTGATTAAACGAAATTAATTAATTAGTTGTTAACGCCCCTTACATGACTGTACTTTATTCAGCGATACTTTATTCAGCGATACTTTATTATGAACAACAATAAATATTATGAACAATTTTAATGATATTTTAAACAAGTTCTCTACTCTTGTTCCATAATAACATCTTAATGACAATGTATGTTCAAAAAAATATTTTCAAAACTAAATAAAATAAAGAGTTAATTTTCCATTTTAACATCGCAGAAGAAATTTGTAAAATATTTTTGGAAAAACTTCACATAAGAGTCATTATAAAATCCATAATTTCAGCACAACACACTAGTGACATAATGATAACAAGGCATGGAAAAATGAAATAGCGATCATGAAACGATAGGACATCCGTTTTAAAAAGAGTTGATTGTGGGAGAAAAAAAAAATTGAATCTCATCACTTAATTTAGATACATATTCAGTGATGAGATTCAATTTTTGCTCGGCGTGCAATCTGCTTCAAGTTTAAGAGTTGTTAGTGATCTAATTTAATCGGTTGTAACTTCTGCTTAGTTATGTTTTAAGACTCTGATTTTTTTTTGTTTGGGAAACGACGTTGTTTGATTAAACGACAATATATAACGGGTGGTTAACGCCACTTACACGACTGTACTTTACTCTGAGGTACTTTATTATGAACGACAATAAATATTATGAACGATTTTACTGAGATTTTAATGATATTTTAGACCAGTTCTCTACTCTTGTTCCATAATAATATCTTAATGATAATATATGTTATAAAATTATTTTCAAAACTAAATAAAATAAAGAGTTAATTTTTTATTTTAACATCACATAATAAATTTGTAAAATATTTTTGGACAAACTTCACATAAGAGTCAATATAAAATCCATAATTTCAGCACAACACACTAGTGACATATTGATAACAAGGCATGGAAAAATAAAATAGCGAATATGAAACTATACAACATCCGTTTTAATAAGAGTTGATTGTTGGAGAAAAAAAACAATAATTGAATCTCATCACTTAGTATAGATACATATTCAGTGATGAGATTCAATTTTTGCTCTGCGTGCAATCTGCTTCAAGTTTAAGAGTTGTTAGTGATCTGATTTAATTGGCTGTAACTTCTGTTTATTTATGTTTGAAGGCTCAAATTTTATGTTTGGGAAACGACGTCGTTTGATTAAACGACAATATATAACGGGTGGTTAACGCCACTTATACAAATGTACTTTACTCTACGGTACTTTATTATGAATGACAATAAATATTATGAATGATTTTAATGAGATTTTAATGATATTTTAGACCAGTTCTCTACTCTTGTTCCATAATAATATTTTAATGATTATGTATGTTATAAAATTGTTGTCAAAACTAAATGAAATAAAGAGTTAATTTTTCAATTTAACATATGGTAGAAAATTCGCAGAGAAACATCACAGAAACCTCACATTAATGAAAGTTGGGTCCTCGCAGATGCAGGGTAGAATACATTAACTTAACTATGTTTCAATTAATTTTCCATTTTATCATCATTTTTGTCTAAAACCGATTCACAAACTACCGAACTGGTCTAAATGAATGTTGCATAGATTCGTAGATAACTGTGATGTTTATTAAAAAAATTTATTACTAATTATTAATATCAACAAAGATTTTCTTTAAAGTTTATAATTTTCTAAAATTTACATATAAAATTATAGATGAGCTCCAAAAATATTACAATTAAAAAAAAAACATCACTAATCTCGTAGTTTAGAGGCATATCTTAAAACAAACAAAGGCATAATTTAATTAAAAGCCCAATTAACTTAATTTAATTAACGGAACAGTTGAGATATCTCCGGAGTACAAGGTAAAATAGACTAAAAGACGAGCTACAAGGGAAGCTCAGAAGAAATAAACAAACGAGGTAGACGAAACAGCCAAGAGCTCAATATTCGATCCAATAAAGATTTTATCTCTTTGCCTTCTCATTTACTGCTGAAATCTTCTTAATTGGAAAAGAAAATAATCAATTTTTTTTTTTTGTGTTTCGTTGGTAATTATTTCCGCAAGAGCTTAAACTCAATGTGGGAATGTAAAAATGAAGGAAAAACCCTAACTTTAGTTTACTATTGTTTTTTCTGTTTGATTAGTTAATTTTAGATTTTTCGAAAACCCTAAAATTACTACAAGAAATGTGCATATTCGTAGCGCGCCATATTCGCTATGGTTGAAATCCATAGCGCTTTTACAGACGCTAAAAAACTTTGTACTTTTGATAGAGTTTTTAAGAAATACAATTATATATGAGATTTAATATAGCGTTCTTTTATATGTAATAGATATATTTATAATAGCGGGTGTTTTTTGTTATAAAAGTTGTATGCATAGCGTTATTGATTTGTTATTATATAATATTTAAAATTTCTTAGCGTTTGTTTTTGTTTTTATAGCGTTTGATTTTATAGCGTTTGTTTTTATAGCCTTTGTTTTTATAGCGTCTGTTTTTATAGCGTTTTTGATTCATATATTTTGTTTGTTTCGTATTTTGTAATTTTAAATTTGCATTTGATCAAAATTTGAAACCTGATAAAAAAATTCCATAATAATAATATATTAACAAACAAACAAACAAACAAGGTAAATTACAATACAAACCACTGAACCATATACTAAGACAAGACTTTGAAAGTTAAATAAGTTCCAAAAACAACCCAAAAACTAAGACATGAAAAGTGTTTGCATCACACTAATTTAAGTTTGTCATTAGGCCAAGCAACCATCGTACCTATAGCATCAGCAACATATTGGACTTCAGAATTTGGTCTCCACACTTCAGCATCTCCAATTTTTGACACATCTATCCAAACCTTGATAGCATTCGGACCTAAAGGTACGAAGTGTACTCAATCAGCTAGATCAGTAGAACAAACACGACCTTCTGCAACAATTTTTCCGGAGCCGCTGCAATCAAACAAGATACACTTCTTCTTGGTACCTTTGCTGCTACCAGTGCTTCTACTTGTACTCTGACACTCAAATTGTAAAACACATTCATCAGAAATCCATAAAAGAAACATAAAATGATCGATAACAAGCAGAAGGTTTAGACATTTACCACATGTGATGTTTTTGGTGTAGTGATATATCATAGTTTTTACCCTGTTTAGGCCATGATATAAGTCCTTTTATAGAGTCTTTTCTAGTGTTTTGTAGTATTATAGAGTCTTTTATAGGTCATAGCACGTTTGGAGGATTATTGGAAGTATTGGAGCTTTCTGGAGCAGTTTGGAGCAGAGCTAAAGATCGTGTTGCTGAGTACCTGTTTTCACGGCCAGTATCGATCGATACCCCCTGGTATCGATCGATACCCATCACAGCA
>PKML01005538.1:244215-267867 GCA_002933935.1 Eutrema yunnanense | reverse complement strand
AAAAAAATATTTACATATTAAGAGACAAATTTCAGAACAACATGCGTTTAATAAGATTGATAAGACAAAGAAAACTATGTTTTATTGAATTATCAAAGAGAGAACAATCTCAAGTCGAGATATGGTCACAGACAGTACGAGGTAGATTATCCCAATATATACAAACCAAAAACAACACAAATCTAAAGCTACACTATCATGATACCAAGGAGAAAAGCTTTGACACTCCTTTGCGAGCTCTCTAATAATCACATGCGTCAAAAAAACAAATCAAAAGGAAAAGAATAAGAAGAAAGACTAAATTGCAGTCAACAAACCAAGCTAGAACAGCTCTATTGTTTCAATTCAAATAGCAATAGAGTATTCTTAAAGATGAAAATACCATGCCTTAGTCTCGACGACGAGCCTTGCCTCGTGAGGACTCTCCTTGTTCTTGTTTTGTCCGTTTCATTGGAGCGGAGTTGCGTTCTTCGTTTCTAAGTTTTTGGACAAGTCTCCAGACCATAGGTTCGATGTCTTCTTCTGGTTCCTCAATACGTATCAAGTATCCCATCGAGCGTCTGTACTCTAGTTCTGTGATCTCCTCCACATCAGTTCCTTGATCAGCAGCAGCTTCTTGTCGTGGTTGTTGCTGGAATTGTGGTATGATTCCATATGCTGGTAGTCCGCAATGGTCTATTTCCTTGCTTGCATTATGTCCTCCTTTTAGTTACTAGTCCAAAAGGCAAACAAAGATCATAAAGGCAGAATTAGGACTTTCGCAAAACAAAAAGCTTGTAATCATCTCAAGCGCGATGTAACCAAAAAGCTACCAATATTAAGAGGTATACAAAAGCACTGAACACATTCCAGAGATCTGCCTGATGTGATGAAATCTCAGTCTTCAAGGTGTTCAGTGGTTTTGTAGTACCTCCTAACAAGAAGAGAGCATCACATACACAAATATGTATTTGAACACATCATAATCAGAACCTAAAGCAACCTAAAGCAACACTCAAATGCAGAACATAATCAAACCAATGCACATACAAAAAGATGAAATCGGAGTTAAGTATCTAAACCCCTAGATGTTTTAGGTATCTAACACATATAGAAATCGAAACAGCAAAGATATTCTACAAAATAAGAGATGAAAAATCAATGAATAAGAAACTAATAAATCAAGTTAACCTATATCAACTTCAGAGTCAGTAATCCAAACAATAATATACATTGATGAAGACAAAATCTCCAAAATAACAATCTCGAAATTGATAGAGATGGATAGAGGAACGAACGACGAGCTGAATCTACTAAGTGGTTTAAACAGATTATGAATTAGAGTAAAGCAAAATAACATCTACAAATGTCAAAAGTCGAGTGGAAAATTGATAGGTTTTGAGACCAAACAAGTTAGCGAGATTCTACAAATTGTTAAGCAAATCCGAAACAAACGAGCAAGGATTACAAGACGACAAAACAAAAAGGGGTTTTTTGAAATCTTTTTACAAGGAGAGATTAGAGACAAAGGGTCTTCGATTCTGGAGATGCCCAAATGAAATGGACAAGAGGAGATCTGGGTTCGTCGGAAAAGCCAAATGAAGAAAGAAAGAGGATTTAGGGTTCTTGAGTTTCGATTCTCGGTAGAGAGAATCAAGTTTTTTTTTCTCGTCGAAATGAGCCAATATTTGAGACAAGAGATTAGGTTTAGGACTTAGAAAGTTTTGGGAGCACATCGACCAAAAACAAAAAAATAAGCGGGCAAAAAAATTAAGTATCCCAGTTCACCTAACATATCACTAATCAAATGACACATGCAATTAAAAAGGAGGATATGAGCAAAAAAATAAAATAGATGTAACACTTTTATACGCGACCACTATTTCATAGCATTGGCAATTTACAAACGCTATGAAAGAGTAGCGTCTATAACATTTATTGCAGAGTTTGTAAAACCGTTATGTTTTAGTGCTATCAATACTTCAATTTCATGTAGTGAATGCTCTCTAGTTTAGCGACGGCGACAACGATTTGATAAGAAATGGGTTTTGACCCATCCAGAGGTGTTTCGGTATTATGGTTTACATCACGGTTTCTTCTTGGTCGGATTTGGAATCGGGATAACAGAGGTGTCAATTTCGGGGATCTACTAACGGGAATCTCTAGGGAGCAAATCCAAAAATCAATGAGTGTATCGTCGGGGTTCATGGTATGGAAATCGGTTTTAAGCTGGGTCCTCAATGTCGGAAATCTGAAATTCAATGAGTGCATCCTTTGGGATATGGAAGGGAGCTGTGCGGCAAATCATAATCTTCTTTTGTGGAGATTAAGAGGGATCCTAATATTGCAACGGAGAACGCGGATTGGGGCTTTGAGAAAGGAGAATATTGTGGATTGGAGAAAGGAAAATACTGTGGATTTGATGCTCCGGCGATCTGGCGTCGCACACTACGGGAAACTCTCCAATAGGCTAGTGATTCAAATCTCGAATCAATTACGGATACGCAAGGTTGAGTTGGATATCATCACGAAGATATCAACAAAAGATTTATGGGATCAGATATGGATTGGTCTATCAATACGGAGTGAGATCAACAACCAGATCAATCAAGGGGAATCAACTAATTATTTGGCTGATACGGTATTCATTTGGAGAGTATAAAGAGGCAAGGCATGACAAGCTTTGGAGGCACAATCAATCTCGCAATTTCTTTTATATAGCTTCTGCTAATCTTCTTTCGGCCATTACGAACCAAAGGATGACGCAGAGCAACCTTATGATTAAGGCTGGTTCGGGGAACAACGGTCAACTCAACGTGAAGCGGATGAAGATAGTTGTCCCAAAATTCGACAACTCAAGCCTCATTGCGGGTTACTCTCGGACTCTGATCGACAGATGTATGAATCCGCATATGCAAGACATGAAGACCATGTTGTTCATGTTGCCACGCATCTGGAATGTAAAGGAACGAGTGGCCGATACAGACTTGGGCCTTGCACGGTTTCAATTTGATTTCAACAAGGAGGAGGACATAAAGGAGGTAATGGAAATGGAGCCCTTCCATTTTGATTACTGGATGTTATCTTTGGTTCGATGGGAACCGGTAGTGGATCGTAACTATCCATTAGCCATCACGTTTTGGATTCGTGTGCTGGGTGTGCCTCTCCATTTCTGGGCAGACCCAACTTTCAGAAGCATTGGGGAGGCCCTTGGGACGGTTAAGGCGGTGGATCTTGAGGAAGGGAGAGTTCAAGTGACGGTAGATGGCTATCAACCGCTTGTCTACTCAACTATTGTGGAATTTGATAGCGTGGAAGAGACAACGGTGTCATTGAGGTATGAAAGACTCTTCGGCTATTGCCGGAATTGTCATAGCTTATGTCACGATCATTTCAAATGCCCAGTTAGAGGTGAAACGGAGATGAAAACAGAGAGTGACATTCCAGACTTCAAGGATCCGAGGCAGTGTCCAAATGTTACGAGTTTTAAAGCGGTGGTTGCTTCGGGCGCGGAACGGTATAATGAGAGGACTCAGAATGGTCACGGTGCTAAGGAGCGCAAGGGGGGCTATAAAGGTAAAGACATCAGCCAGGATGTCAAGGATAGCACGAAACAGATTTGGGCAGGAAAGGATCATCGGACATATATGAGTAGAACTGACATGAGATATGGGGAAGGAGCATCAACATCAAGGTACAACAAATTCCCATGGTATGTCCCTCCACATGAGCTCAAGCAAAGGTATGCGATCTCTAACAAGGGACCAAACGACTTGAAGCTGTGTGATAAGGGTGAGGAGATTGCGGTTAATGAGAAAGATATGGATGCGGTTGGCACAAGGGGGAATCTGACTACGGACGATGCTGCAAATACCAAGAAGGAAGGGTTCACGGCTCCTCCATCATCTAGTAAGGTGCGCAAGGAGCTAATATTTTGTAGTGAGGATATATTTCCAGAGAACGGTCAGAGTGATGCGGTTATGGAAGAGGGAGAAGTTGAGACTGAGGGTAATGTACTGGATCAGGAGAGTGAGGAACGAGACTTGGCTGGGCTGGAGGGTAGTATAATGGACCATGAGAGTGAGGAAGGTGATATTGCAGCCACTGAAGGACATGAGGAGGAGACACAAGGGAAACAAGACCTGCTGTGCAACCATATAACGGTGATAGCAGGTGACCCCGAAGGTAATGTTGACGATGGTAACGTTAATAAGGTGATGCATAAATTAATCCTACATGAAGAAACAAAAGCTGATCAGGATAAGAACCAAGGAGCAAGGAAGAAAATCAATAAAACATGCTCAATGGTTTATGGTGGTGGATCAAAGAAGAGGATGGTCCAAGCGATGATCTCTCCGAGGAAGAAGATGACGGCGAAGGCTTCGGTTCGTATTGGTGATGAGGCGAAGGGGATAGGTTCGAAGGTCTCATTAAACCTGAAGACCGGTTCAGCAAAACCAAATTAGTTAATTTATGAGAATTATGAGTTGGAATTGTCAGGGTCTGGGGAATAAGTACACAATAGGTTATCTAAGGGAGGTTTGGAAGAAACATAAACCAGAGTTTTTATTTCTTTCAGAAACTAAGCAAGAATTTTCTTTTATGCAAAAATTTCAATTTCATTTTGGTTATAACAAATTGTACACGGTTGAACCGCGTAGTGCGAGTGGTGGACTCGCTTTATATTATGATGATTCATTAGATGTTAATGTTTTATTCTCAAGTAATCAGATAATTGATATTGAGGCGAAAATACAAGGAAAAAAAGTTTTCTTATTGTTTATTTATGGGGAAACTGTACCGAAATTTCGAGATCAAGTTTGGAAACGGTTAACACGGACAAATTTATCACGATTGGAACCGTGGTTTATAATTGGTGACTTAAATGAAATCACGGGAAATAATGAAAAGCAAGGAGGCAATTTAAGGCCTACATCGTCTTTTATATCCTTCAATCTCATGATACAACGCTGTGGTTTTTTGGAATTTCAGTGTTTCGGTAATACCATGTCCTGGAGGTGAAGACGGAAGTCGAAAATTGTTCGGTGTCGTCTGGACAGGGCCCTAGCAAACGAAGATTGGCACGACATTTTCTCACATTCATATGTCGAATATTTAGAAATGATTGGGTCGGACCATAGACCAATCGTTTCCACTATAGATGATAAAATCCCCGGAAACGGGGCCAATTTCGGTTCGATAAACGGTGGATTGGACATGACGGCTTAATGGAAACAATTTCAAAGGGCTGGGAAATTAATCCAGGCGGAAATCGGTCATCAATTATAGAAAAGATAAAGAATTGTCGGCGAGAAATATCAAAATGGAGGAAAAATAATTTACCATACGGCAAGGAGAAAATTAGGTATTTACAACAAGCGTTAGAGGAGGTCCAGAATGATGATAATAGCACACATGAGGAACTGATGGATATTACACGCAAACTAAAAGAGGCTTATTTAGATGAGGAATTATTTTGGCAACAGAAAAGTCGTACTTTATCGGCAACGGCGGGGAACAGAAACACAAAGTTCTATCATGCGCAAGTTAAGCAAAGACGGGCGATAAATTGGATTACTGGTCTACACAATGCATCAGGATCTTGGGTCACCTCAGATAAAGAGGTAGAACAAGTTGCGGTAAATTACTTCGAGGAATTATTCACCTCAACTTCTCCAACGGAATTTGAGAATGCGCTAAGCGAAATCCCGACTCTAGTTTCGGAACAGAATAATGATATGCTCACGGCAATGGCCACGGAAGAGGAAGTTCGTAAGGCTCTATTTATGATTCACCTAGAAAAGGCTCCGGGCCCGGATGGAATGACGGCACTATTTTTCCAACAATCATGGCAGATTATAAAGGCATATGTAGTAGGATTGGTTAACGGTTTCTTGGAAACGGGGTTGTTTGATCAACGGCTGAATATGACAAATATTTGTCTTATCCCGAAGACAGGACGTCCTACTTGTATGACGGAATTAAGGCCTATAAGTCTGTGTAATGTGGACTATAAGATTATTTCAAAGGTTTTATGTCAGAGGTTAAAGAGGTTGCTACCGGACCAGATTTCAGAGACTCAATCAGTCTTTGTATCAGGGAGATTGATCTCTGATAATATTCTGATTGCCCAGGAGATGTTTCACGGCCTACGAACAAATAAATCTTGCAAAAGTAGATTTATGGCAATTAAGACAGATATGAACAAAGCATATGACCGGGTAGAGTTGCCATTTATTGAACATCTCTTGAGAAAATTTGGTTTCGCGGAAAAATGGATATCATGGATGATGTGGTGCATCCAATCGATACAATACAAGATACTTATAAGAGGCCAAGTCCATCACCGCAAAACTAACTAGTGCGGCAGCGCGGTTATGGTGGAGCTCAGACGGACAACAGAAAGGAATGCATTGGATAGCATGGAGGAAGATATGTCAGAGTAAATCAGATGGTGGAATTGGTTTTCGAACAATAGAGGATTTCAACACAGCACTACTGGCAAAACAATTATGGCGGTTAATGGATAAACCCGAATCGTAATTTGCTCGAGTTTTTAAGGGTCGTTACTTTCGGAACACAAACCCATTAGATCACATAAGATCATACTCCCCGTCTTTTGGATGGAGGAGCATTATTTCGGCTAGACCTCTGGTTGCAAAAGGGCTCATTAAAAGAGTTGGATCAGGTGGTTCTCTCTCAGTATGGAACGACACATGGATACCATCTTCTTTCCCGAGGTCAGCATTATGTAAGGGGTATAATTATTACCCAAACCTTAGGGTCAATCATTTGGTTGATCCAACGACACAAACATGGAATATGGAGTTGATAAATGCAATCATCGACCCGGCCGATGTGGAAATTATTCGTAGTATACCTATTAGTAGCATTTATCGGCAAGATATCCTTGGCTGGCATTATACAAAAACATTGAAGTATACGGTTAGGTCGGGATACCAGATCGAGCAAAAAATATCAGCCAACGGAGAGAATTACCTCTACGGGCCGGATGTGAAGAAATTACAAGCACATACATGGAAATTAGCTTGTCCACCGAAATTCTGACATTTCATTTGGCAGGCCATTTCGGGATGTCTCTCGGTTTCAGTGACTTTACGCGCTAGAGGAATTAATTGTCATAGACAATGTGCACGGTGTGGAGCGGAAGGAGAAACGATTAATCATGTTCTTTTTGAATGCCCACCGGCATTAGTATGTATAAGTAGGATGTATAAGTAGAACTCATCCCCATACTCACTCGTATTCAACCAATACATCAAGATTAGGCATAAACAAGCAATAAAGCATCACGCCCTAGAAGCACCCACACAACTACCAAACAAGAGGTTGTCCAATTAAGAATATATATTATGGGCCTTAGCCCACAAGTTGTGAATACAAGACTCAAGTCACAAATGGCGCCAGGGTTCGCTCACACCCCTACTGAGCGTTGGGCTGGCATCAGGTTCAACTGTCTCCGCCTCGAATGACGTCTTCCGAACGGAAGCTACCCTCGCCAGGTACCATCAAAGAAGTGAGTCCCAGTTTATTTCCAGTTACACCCGCCTAATCCCTCTAACGAGACTCCGACGTCTAATGTAACCGCACCGTTCCTCGACACACAGTTCGTACCATAGGTTCCTCGTCACATGTGACGAATACCTATAGTGCTCTCACACCATCTAGTTACTTTACAACCATTAATAATACGACAGGTTATCAAACAGGTATGCTGGTTCCTTCACTTATGAATTCCTAATCCATATTCGTTATAAGATGTAAATCAAATAAATCGTGCCCGTACTTCGTAGCACGTAGCATACCTAAGTATACTTAGACTCAATACACCAGAAAAAGACAAGAGACAATAGATAGAAGCCTAGATCTAATCCTCACCTTAGATATATGTAAGTTATGGTTCTAGAAAGAGATGTCACGGATCAGATCTGAACTAACGACGGCTAGAAGAAACTAAATCGTGGAGGCGATGGCTAGAAGCACCCTCGCGGCGGCTTCTCTTCACGGCGGCAGTGTTCGGCAGCGACGGCAACATGGTTTCACGGTGGCGGTCGGCGGCTGGCGGCTCTAGTCGTCGACGGCTAGGGCTTTCTGTTGGCAAAACTCCTTCTCCTTTCTCTAAACACTTATTTATATAGGGACTAGGGTTAGGGTTTTCTGGTTGGGCGTTTCCTTGTTAGGCTTTTTCTAGTTGGGCTGGTTTAGGGATGTTACAACTCCCCCCTCCTTGAAAAGAATTCATCCCCGAATTTACCACTACATCTCCAGTTCCACTATTGTCCTTAAAGAGCTCGGGGTATTCATTTCGCATTTGTTGTTCCGGTTCCCACGTTTCCTCGCGGATACCATCTCTATCCCAACAGACTTTAACGCACTGCGTCCTAGTGCCACAGATTTCCAATTCCTAGCTCTCTAGTACTTCCACTGGTGTACTTCGGACCGACAAATTCTTGCCCAAATCAGTTGGCTGTTGAGACAAAATGAGCTCAGCCCCCCTTACTACTTTTCTTAGAAGTGAAATGTGAAACACATCATGAAATTCTGACAGCTCTTGCGGTAACTCTAACCTATAGGCCACTTCTCCGATTTTTTTCAACGATAGGGTACGGTCCCATGTACCTTGGCTTAAGCTTCTTCCGCTTTCGGTGCCTTTTATGCCCTCTGAAAACTCTCAGCTTTAAGTACACCTCATCACCTACTGCAAATGTCAAGTCTGTCCGACGTTGGTCCGATTAACTTTTCTGACGGTCATGGGCTTCCTTTAGCCTCTTCTTAAGCTATTCCACTTGCTCGGTGGTCTCCCTCACCACTTCTTGTTCCAAGTCTCTTCTTTCTCCGACTTATGTCCAACAAAGGGGCATATGACACGGTCTTCCGTATAGAACTTCGTACGGTGCCATTCCAATACTGGCGTGGTAACTATTGTTGTATGCGAACTCTGCTAAGGGTACGAACTTTCCCCAGCTTCCTGCCCAATCCAAAACGCATGCTCTCAGCATATCCTCTAAGGTTTGAATCGTCCTTTCCGATTGGCCGTCCGTCTGAGGGTGGTATGATGTACTCAAGTGTACCTTTGTTCCCATCTGTTTCTAAAAGGCTTGCCAAAAACTAGCTGTAAATTTCGGGTCTTTGTCTGACACAATACTCACTGGTACACCGTGCAGCCTCACAATTACGTCCAAGTATATTTGCGCCAATTGTTCTACTCCATCCGTTTTCTTAATTGGCACAAAGTGAGCTGATTTAATAAGTCAATCCACGATTACCCAAATCGCGTTCTTCTTATCTAGGGTCATAGGCAGTCCAGTCACGAAATCCATAGTCACCATGTCCCATTTCCATTCTGGTAACGACAAGTTCTTGAGTACCCCGCTAGGTGCCATTTGTTCTTCTTTCACTTGTTGACACATCGCACACTGTGCTACCCATTTAGCAATGTCTCGCTTCATTCCTCCCCAATGGTAGTACTTCTTCATGTCCTGATACATCTTGGTATTTCCGGGATGAATCGAAAATCTTGACTGATGAGCTTGACTGAGCACTTCTTTGTGTCGTTGGATCACTTGCTTATCGACTAGCTCCTTTAAAACAAGTTCCTTTTCTTCTGCCTGTCGAATTCTCTAAAGTAGGTCAGCATTGTCCAATCCTTCCAACCCCGCGGTATTTTCCTCTACATGCGTCACACACAACCTCAAGATGGCCAAAGTCGCTATCAGCGTTTGCATTTCCTTGACTTCTGAAACATCACTTCTGCGATGACTCATGGCGTCTGTCACCGGGTTAACCTTTCCTGGGTGGTAAGCGATATTCATATCGTAATCTGCCAACAATTCCATCCATCTCCTATGTCTCAGATTTAAATCCACTTGAGTGAATACATACTTCAAACTCTGATGATATGTAAATATATTCACCTTCTCCCCATACAAATAAGCACGCCAAATCTTAAGAGCAAAACCTACTGCTGCTAACTCCAAATCATGAGTGGGATAATTCGTCTCATGTATCCGTAGTTGTCTAGATGCATAAGCTACGACTTTCCCTTCTTGCATAAGCACGCATCCTAACATGGATCCAGAGGCATCGGTGTACACGTCATATGGTATACATGTCCTTGGTAATACTAACACCGATGTTTGAGTTAGGCGCTTCTTCAACTCCTCAAAATTCTTAGCATGGGCTTCTGTTCACTCGAACATTACATCCTTCCCAATTAACTTCGTCAGAGGCCTAGTCTGACTAGCAAAATCTGGAACAAATTTGCGGTAATATCCAGCTAGACCTAGAAAGCTACGGACTTAAGTAACATTCTCAGGAATAGGCCATTCCGTCACGACGGCTATCTTTTCGGGGTCCACAGCCACTCCAGCCTCCGAAACAACATGACTGAGAAATCCTATATTTCTCTGCCAAAAGCTACACTTGCTCCGCTTAGCAAAAAGTCGATGCTCCCCTAGCTTTTAAAGTACCGTTCCCAAATGCCATTCATGTTCCCTCTCACTCCTTGAGTAGACCAAAATATCATCAATGAATACGATCACACACTTGTCCAAGTGCTCGCGGAAAAGATTATTCATTAGCTTCATAAAAGCAGCATGTGTGTTCGTCAGACCAAACGGCATTACCACGAACTCGTAATGTCCTTATGTCCCCTTCCGCTATCCGAATCTAATGGTAGCCTGATGCCAAATCGATCTTAGAAACCCATGAACCTCCTTGGAGTTGGTCCAATAACTCATCGATTCGTGGCAACATGTACTTGTTCTTAATGGTCACTTTGTTCAATCCCCGGTAATCGATGCATAGGCGAAAGCTTCCATCTTTCTTTTTCACAAACAGCACCGGTGCTCCCCACGGTGAACTGCTTGGTCAGATGAATCCTTTGTCCGTAAGGTTCTCCAATTGCCTTCTTAATTCTGCCATTTATGCTGGCGCTAGACGATACATAGCTTTTGAAACAGGGGCCGTCCCTGGTTCTAGCTCGATGGTGAAATCATCTCCTCGTGTCGGTGGTGGTCATGTCAATGGTTCAAATACGTACGTGTATCCTCCATTACAATCATAGTTGGTCCCATGCTTCCAAACCTTATGCTCTCTTTGGCGTTATCCGCACACACGATTACAAGTGAGTCAGTCCGGTCCCGTAAAGACTGATCTCCCTGGAAAGGTAAAACAATAAGAACTGGAGGTCTCATCTAGGTGGTGGTTTTCTAACTTTTGAAAAATCCCCATTTGAAAACTTTGAAATCCGATTTTTTTCCAAACTCACTGATCTAGACTTATCCTCTCACCCGAACCTAGAGCTCTGATACCACTTGTAACATCCCGACTCAACCTTCCATTAAAAGGACCAGGGGAGTCGGCAATGCCACCCTCGACTCCGCCTCTTTATCTCCGTAAAGAGGACGTGTCGGACAACGTAAATTAATCAACAACAATCAATCCTGAATAATACTCTCATTAAATCCCAAATAACGTCTTACAAATCCCATCTGAAAACATAAATCAACTGAAGCAAATAACTAGTAATTGTCTTTAAATCCAAAGTAACAGAAAGCTAATAAAACCGAAAGAAACTCCCAATTCCCAAAACATCGCACCACACTGGAATTACTCGTCAATTTCTTCATAGTCAACACCATCATCATAATAATCATCATCACCTACAAGAAGAGAGAGGGATGAGTAATTTTGATTACCCAGTGAGAGCTAAACCTAGAACTCATCCCCATACTCACTCGTATTCAACCAGTACATCAAGAATAAGCATGAACAAGCAATCAAGCATCACACCCTAGAAGCGCCCAAAAAACTACCAAACAATAGGTTATCCAATTCAGAATATATATTTCGGGCCTTAGTCCAAAAGTTGTGAGTTCAAGACTCTAGCCACGAATGGCGCCAGGGTTCGCTCCCACCCCCTACTGAGCGTTGGGTTGGGATCAGGTTCAACTGTCTCCGCCTCGAAGGACGTCTTCCGAACAGACGCTACCCTCGCCAGGTACCATCAAAGAAGTGAGTCATGGTGTATTTCCAGTTACACCCACCTAATCACTCTAACGAGACTTTGGCGTCTAATGTAACCGCACCGTTCCTCGACACACAGTTCGTACCACAGGTTCCTCGTCACCTGTGACGAATACCTATAGTGCTCTCACACCATCTAGCTACTTTACATCCATTAATCATACGACAGGTTATCAAACATGTATGTTGGTTCTTGCTCTAATGAATTCCTAATCCATATTCGTTATAAGATGTAAATCAAACAAATCGTGCCTGTACTTCGTAGCACGTAGCATACCTGAGTACACTTAGACTCAATACACCAGAAAAAGACAAGAGAAAATAGATAGAAGCCTAGATCTAATCCTCATCTTAGAGATCTGGAAGTTAGGGTTCTAGAAAGAGATATTGTAGATCAGATCTGAACTACCGACGGCTAGAAGCAACTGAATCGAGTAGGCGACGGCTAGGAGCAACCTTGCGGCGGCTTCTCTTCATGGCGGCAGTGGTCGGCGGCGATGGCGGTCGGCGGTTGGCGGCTCTGGTCGTCGACGACTAGGGCTTTCTATTGGCAAAACTCTTTCTCCTTTCTCTAAACACTCATTTATATAGGGACTAGGGTTAGGGTTTTCTGGTTGGGCTTTTCCTTGTTGGGCTTTTTCTAGTTGGGTTTGTTTAGGGATGTTACACAAGTTGTGTTCGGATGGCTTATATCGAAGGTGTGTGGCGGAAGAAGAAACGACCGGGATCTTGTTCCATTGCCATGGCTAGGCCTATGGAGGTCATTTTGCTTCATTCAAGAAGGCGACAAAGGTTCTCCAATCTGGTTTTTGGTGGCCTAGCTTGTTTAAAGACGCTCACGCTTTTGTCATTGCTTGTGATGCATGCCAAAAGAAGGGTAACATTGTTAGGAGAGATGAGATGCCCCAAAATCCCATTCTTGATGTCGAAATTTTTGACGTATGGGGTATAGACTTTATGGGACCATTTCCTTCTTCGTATGGGAACCAATATATCTTGGTAGCGGTGGACTACGTGTCTAAATGGGTTGATACGATTGCTAGTCCAACTAATGATGCTAAGGTAGTTCTCAAGCTCTTCAAGTCCATCATTTTTCCGAGGTTTGGGATTCCAAGGGTTGTGATAAGCGATCGAGGGACCCACTTCATCAACAAGGTTTTCGAGAGTCTACTCAAGAAGCACGGGGTTAAGCATAAAGTGGCCACACCATATCACACCCTCAAACAAGCGGCCAAGTGGAGGTTTGAAACTGACAAATCAAAGCCATATTGGAGAAGAGCGTGGGTAGTTCGAGAAAGGATTGGGCTAATAAGTTAGACGATTCATTGTGGGCTTACCGGACGGCGTTCAAAACACCTCTCGGGACTACACCATTCAATCTTCTCTACGGGAAGTTATGCCACTTACCGCTCGAGCTTGAGTACAAGGCCATGTGGGCCGTGAAGCTCCTAAACTTTGATCTCAAGACAGAACAAGAGAGGCGTTTGATCCAACTCCAACAACTTGATGAGATTAGGCTTGAAGCCGATGAGAGGTCCAAGATTTACAAAGAAAGGATTAAGGCGTTCCACGACAAAAAGATTGTGCACAAGAACTTCAAGGAAGGAGACCAAGTTTTGCTCTTTAAATCGTGTCTCAAGTTGTCTCCCGCTAAGCTACGGTCTAGGTCCGGTCCCTTTGTGATCAAATAAGTGAGGTCTTATGGAGCCGTTGTTCTTGTGAATAAGAACGGGGAAGAATTTGTTGCAAACGGCCAAAGACTCAAACCGTATCATGCCAAAGAAATCATTAAGGAGGGAGTCTCACTTCCCCTTGATGATGCTTCTCACGCTTTAATGTGGTAACCAACATCGAACTTAGTGGCGTTAAACAAAGTGCTCTTGGGAGACACCCCAAGCTTATCCTTGTATATACTCTTCATTTTATGTTTCTATTTCTTTTCTAGATCATTTTAATGCTCTTTGGTAGATGTTCTTCAGGTCTTGATGGGGTAAGAGGTCTTGGATCGTGGGACAAAGAGATGGGCAATGGGAAAAACCAAAATATGGAGGACTGCAACAACCCATTCTGGATCAGTGCAATTGATCGGTGTTGCGTCCGAGAGTTTGCATCGCTCAGGCCTGTGAGAAGGAGGACCACACCGATCCAGGATGGATCGGTGTCGACACAGAGACTTAATTCTTTGAGATTCATCTTCTGCACCGATCACCAGCGCCGAGCCAGGGTCGATCGGTGCGAAAAATAAGATTTGCACCGATCGACAGCACCGAGCCAGGACCGATCGGTGCAAAGAAAGTCAACGGAAGTCAACATTTCAAAGCTGATTTAACCCGGTACCGACCCGTTGACCTGACCCGATCCGCCCGCTTCTCCTTCCCCTGCGATTAAAATCCCGCGGCCGTACCCTTTCTTCTTCCTCTTCATCTTTTTGTTTTCTCCATAGATTTCTCTCTACTTGCTCAAATTTTGTGATTCAACTTGCTGCAAGCTCGATTTTTCTCTCTCTTTTTGGATTCACCATCGTTTTTCTTGCTTGTGCACTCACCCCCAAGGTAGTTGACTCATAATTTCTTTGGAAATTCATGAATTTGTTCTTGAGTGAAAATCCCATGGAATTGTTTGGGTGATGCATTTAGCTTGATTTTGGCCTTGGGGTTTGCTAGAGAATGATTAAATTGCTAGTTTCTTGAACCAAATTGTGCTTTTGATGAAAATTTTAGAAATTGTGTTCTTGACTCTAATTTAGCTTTCGATGGAAATTTTCTTGAGATTGTAGCCGTATAATCGATGAACTTAAGTTAATGGAAAGTTTGTTTTTGTTGGATTAAACCACCTCTATCTCATGAAATTCATTTCTTCTCAATTGCTCATCCTAGAACTTCTTCGATTTTGAGAATGTGTTTCAATGAAACTAATGGTTCTTTTGAGAATGTATAGGAACAATGAGAAGAACGAAGGCAACTACAAAGGACGATGAAGCTCAAGCTCGAGCCACGGGTAATGAGATAGTTGAGGCATCCGGTTCTAGAGCCAAGAAGACGGTTGATGCAAAAAGTGCTAAGGCTAAGGGCAAGCAAGTCGCGAAAGACAAGGGCACTGCGGTTTCCGGGAAGAAGAAGAGCACGGCTAAGGACAAATGCAAAGCGGTTGCCACGCCGGTTCTTCCAACCTCGGAAAAATGCTTCGACAAACTCATAAGTATGGATTTCGAGCAAGGGAGATTTGTGGACGTTTTCATGCTAGAGAATATGGGGATCCTCGAAGACGTGGCAACAATCTTTGACAACATTGGTCTTGGACGGTTTTTGCACATGAAGGATGTAGCCCACTAAGAGCTCACATGCCAATTCCTTTCTTTCCTACGGGTAGCTTTCTACGACGAGCATCACAAGAAAGTGAATGCACAAACCAGATTTTGGATAATTGAATTCGAGGTAAACGGCAAGGACTATAGGATGACCTTCCACAAGATTTGCCAAGTGTTTGGTTTCCGGGAAGAAGGAACAAGTGGAAGCCCGTACTTTCATTACTCGAAGAATGAGCTTAAACGATTATGGGAGACCACTGGCTATAGAGACTACCGTCCGGGCAACAACAAAACCACTCACATCCGCAACCCGGCGATTCGATATGTCCACAAGGTACTTGCCCACATGTTCTTCGCGAAGATAGAATTCGGGTCGGTTACCCTCGACGAACTAGAATTTATTACCCGAAGAATGAGCTTAAACGATTATGGGAGACCACATGCTGCTTATTGGCTGAAACAGTTAGCTCCTGATTCTCTAACTACATGGGATGAGACCAAGAATGCATTCCTGTGCGATTTCTATGATGATGCGAGATCTGAAGAGCTCAGGAACAAAATTTCTCAATTTTCTCAAGGTCCAACAGAGGGACTCAAGACTGCTTGGATTCGCTTCAAATCATATCAGAGAGATTGTCCGCACCATGGGTTCAATCAGGTTCAGCTGCTGGGCACCTTCTACAAAGGGATCGATTGGAGGTACCAGATGGCTTTGGATACTGCGAGTAATGGGAACTTCAACACCAGGTATCCAGATGATGCAGTCGTGCTGATTGAGAACTTGGCGTCTAGCAATAGCACCAAGAATGCTGATTTCGAGAGGAAGAAGCAAGCTCAAGAATTGATGGGTCTCAGATTGCTGAAGTTCAAGCGAAGCTGGATATTTTGCTTGGAAAGTCGAAGAAGACTGTGCACTTTGCTGATGGAGTCAATAATATCGGTGGAGATGAAATGGAAGATTGTAACTACGTTGGTGGTTCTGGATTTCAGGGTCAGCAATTTGGGTACAACAACAACCGGAACTTCAGCAACAACACTCGAAATTACGGGAACTCTTCGTACTAGCCCATCTCTCCAAAATCCACAGAAAATAAGATGGAACTCATGATGGAACAACTTCTTCTAGGATAAGAGAAGTTTGACTCAATGTACATGGATCTGAATGGGAAAATCGAAGCCATCAGTCTCTCCAGAGAAAGCTGGAAACTCAGGTTGCTCAAACAGCAGCAGCTGTAAAGAGGCAGGAAGGTTTTCTTCCAGGAAGAACTGAAAATCCAAGAGCACACGTCAATGCGATCTCCTCAAGTGCAGAATATTTCGATGAGGATCCTGAAATCGTCAAGGCATCGATCGATACTCTAATGTATCGATCGACACCAGTCCAGACACTTGCACGAGAGGATCCAAAATCACAAGTATCGATCGATGCTCCTTCTGTGTCGATCGATACTGAGGAGCAGGTTGAGAAGAAGCCTGAGATTGTCAAGGAGAGGGTGTATAAACCCATGATGCCTTATCCTATACTTCCTAAGCTGACAAGNAGCCCATCTCTCCAAAATCCACAGAAAATAAGATGGAACTCATGATGGAACAACTTCTTCTAGGATAAGAGAAGTTTGACTCAATGTACATGGATCTGAATGGGAAAATCGAAGCCATCAGTCTCTCCAGAGAAAGCTGGAAACTCAGGTTGCTCAAACAGCAGCAGCTGTAAAGAGGCAGGAAGGTTTTCTTCCAGGAAGAACTGAAAATCCAAGAGCACACGTCAATGCGATCTCCTCAAGTGCAGAATATTTCGATGAGGATCCTGAAATCGTCAAGGCATCGATCGATACTCTAATGTATCGATCGACACCAGTCCAGACACTTGCACGAGAGGATCCAAAATCACAAGTATCGATCGATGCTCCTTCTGTGTCGATCGATACTGAGGAGCAGGTTGAGAAGAAGCCTGAGATTGTCAAGGAGAGGGTGTATAAACCCATGATGCCTTATCCTATACTTCCTAAGCTGACAAGGAAGGAATGGGAGGACGCTAGATGCAAGTAATTGCTGGATAAGCAGAATGTGGAGCTTCTTTCTGATGATGAGGTATCCGCCAGGGACGATTCAACTGCACTAGTATCGATCGATACCCTGCCTAGTGTCGATCGATACCCATCGCAGAACGAGCCAAAAACTGTGGAAACACCAGAGTTGATCAAAGAAAGAGTTCGTATGCCCAAGAAGCTGAATCCTGTTCCTAAACACCTCAGAGATCCCATCTCTCCAAAGCAGCTGCATGGCTTTGAGAAGATGGTAAGAAGGATTTCCCCTGAATCGTCTTTTGAAGAAGCTCTAGAACACCGTCCTCTGCTAAGTCACTTCAAAGATTGCAGAGAAACTGAGGAAGGGATTAAGGCACTCTTCATTAAGGCTAGAGGTGCACCACCTCCACTGAGACAGTTGACCCAAAGGGAAGATCCAGGGAAATTCGTGGTTCCATGCTCTATCTCTGGAGTTGATTTCAAAGAGTCTCTCGTTGACTCAGGGGCTAGTGTCAATGTCATCTCAAGGGCAATTGCAGAACGGTTGGGCGCTGATACTCGATCTTCAAAAGTATCTATCACATTCGCAAACGACTCCATCTCACTTCCATAAGGTACAATCTCTGCCTTGCCGGTCAAAGTAGGAGATTGTCTGGTGCCGACTAATTTTCAGGTTGTGGAGATGAGTGCGATATCTCGTATGCCTATACTCCTGGGATGACCATTTATGGCTACTGATGGCGCAATCATAGACACGCCTAATAAGAGAATCTCTTTCTCTTACATTGACGGAGGGGTCTATTATGATATCATTCCCCCTAGGAGTACTCCCACACCTGTCTCTAGCATCGAGGTTGTCACAGGAGAGTCGCTAGCAATTGATATTTTGGAAGAGCCTCCTGATGAGCCTACTGTCGCAAACATTTCAGCTGAACCACCCAGCATCCCCAAGGAAGTTGTCAAGAAGGCTAAGGCAACAAAGAAGAAGAAGGCCAAGAGCAAAAAAGTCGAGAATCTCCATGTCACTTTAATCCCTCAGAAGAGTGAAGGGAATTCGATTGAGTATAAGGTTAAGTGCAAAAGAGCTTCGAAGCCATTCTCTAAGGCTAGAGTTCTTCTAACTTCGGAGCTGAAAGAGAAAGGAAATGAGTTTGTGGACAGCATGATGAGCAAAACTCTGAAGCTAGCAATGTCAAGTTGTGGAGCCTGTTTTGGTGCAAGCTCTCACTCTTATCCAGCCTGAAGGGCATTACAGTTAAGCTACTGATGTTAAACAAGCGCTTGGTGGGAGGCAACCCACTGGTGAGTCTTTTATTTTTGTATTTTTTTCGTTTTTGTGTCTTGAATCAGATTGGAGCAAACAAGGAGGAACTGAACTGGCAATCACGAAATCGCCAGGGTATCGATCGATACCCTGTTGGTATCGGTCGATACCCTGCGGGCAATGAAATCTCTTGTATCGACTTAAGCCTAGTATCGATCGATACCAGGCTGTGTGTCGGTCGATACTCAATGTTCCAGCAAGTTAACTTCTTGTTTTTCCCAATTTTGTTATGTTCTTTTGTTTTCTTTCACTGACTCTAGGCTAAATAACACAGGGACAGTGTTGTTCAAGTCTGGGGGAGGTGTCTGCTGACATTGTTTTTGTTTTTTTTAGAGTCATAAAATAAAAAAAATTGTCGTTTTATCGGGTCAAAATTGTTTTTATTGAGTCAAAACTTGTTGGAGATAATGACACTATGCTTGAACCTATTGATTTGATTTTGTTTTTGAGTGCACAGTGTTACCGGATCAGTTCTAGATCGACTAATGAAAAATCCAAGGACTGACTAGTTGACTAGAAAACATCCATGTCTCCAGCAGAGTTCTTCTGAAGCCTGAGCCAAATTTTTGCACTTCATCAATGTGGTTAGTGTTTTTAGACCTTGATTCATCATTCATATCTGATAAAGGAACCCATGAGTTTTAAGTTATGGTATCTCTCTCCCTTGTTATAAGTTGATAAATAAGAGTATAAAAGATTGAAATGATTTTCTTCTTAGTAGAGGGCTAGGAATATTTCCAGCGATCCCATTATTCTACTCAAGAGGGGATGATCACACAGAGGATTGGAAGCGAGGCTAGGATTTTCCTATGATGCCATTATTCGCCTACATCCTTTGATACATAGATAGGGAAGAACCGGGGATTCGGTGGCAAACACCATCAATACTCGCGTTTCGGACCTTGATGTGTATATGCAAAGCTGAAAATATAAAAAAAGAGAACATAATAAGAAATAAGTCTGGGGGAGAGAAATAATACCAAAAAGTGTGGAAAAGGTGGTTCATTGTCATGATATCGTATGGTAAAGAATCTAGAAGGTTCTTAAACATTGGCTGCAGCGATGAAACTGGCGAAGATGGCTTTATCTGAACAATGCTGTGAGATAATGTGTGGAGTCTGGGAAAGCTGCGAATGTCTACGGAGAAATACATGGTGGTTAGATCAAAAGATGATTAGGTGACATTTGGGTGCTTGGGAAAAGGATCTCTGCGATGGTTCATGAACATGTGAGTCTCTACGTTTTCAAACCTCTTTCTCTGGTTTAGTCTTCTATTTGCTTGAGGGCAAGCAAATGCTAAGTCTGGGGGAGTTGATATATCATGGTTTTTACCCCTTTTAGGCCATGATATAAGTCCGTTTTATATAGTCTTTACTCTATTATAGAGTCTTTTATAGGTCTTAGCACGTTTGGAGCATAATTGGAGTTATTGGAGCTTTCTGGAGCATTTGGAGCAAAGCAGAAGTTCGTGTTGCTGAGAACCCGATATGAAGCCCTGGTATCGATCGATACTGGCTAGTATCGATCGATACCCATTGCAGCAAGACACGACCCGCGAGTTTTCCAAGACTTGAAGAATTGCAAAAGTGCCCAGAAGTCTTTAATAATTACAAGAAACCCCAATTCGTTTTTAGGTTATTTATAGGGATTTTTATAGCCACTTTTAGGCTATGCTTTATTTTATATACTTTATTTTACTTTGTTTTGAGAGAGACAAGTCTGAATCTCCCCTCGTCCGAGATCAGATCTCAAAACCTCTTGTTACTATATCTATTTTATTGATGATCTATTCAATCATGTTGTTTTCATTCTCCATGTCTGAGTAGATCCACTTTAGGTTTAGGGTTCTCATAAGGGTTTTCTCTAAATGCTAGGTTGATTAGTTTATTAGGATTCACCATCTGAATTAGTTCTTCGCCTTAGGTTGTGTTCAAAGCTAATTCTAGGTAGACGAATCTGGAACTTAGATCTTAGGATAATTGATTATGCACGACAGTGCGATAAATTACCTGATAGAACCTTAGGTGAGCAAATTGATTATTCGCAAAGAGATTTGGTATAATTGATTTGTGAACATATCAAACCTGATATTAAAGCTGATTTAGACTTTAGGATTCGCAAAGAGATTTGGAATTCCTAGGATTTAGATTTAGATAATTCTCGCAACGATCGCAACGACAGTTGGTTAATTATACCTTAGTGATTTGAGTTCAAGAACTGCGCTAAATTTGAATCATGTTAGTTAGTTTATCTGCATTCATTGATTTCCTAAGAAAATCCTGAGCCTATCTTTCTCCAATTGAATTACAACTCTTTTAATTTATGCACTGCTTTCAATTACATCTCTTGGCTTAGCTTAATTCGATACTATACAATCTATTGTGCATCTCTGTGAGTCTTTGTGGTTCGGCCCCTAGCTATACTATAACTACTGCTTTATTATCTTAATAGGGTATTAATTTGAGCATATCAGTGATATGGGTGAAAGCTCGGGCGGTGGAGACATGTCGGTTCACAAGTGGACAAGACGTTCCTCGGTCGTGAAGAGAAGGCGGAAAAACGGAAGGCGATGTGGTCTCCCTCGCCATGCTCTAGTAACCCGTCGTACTCAATGGAGTCTTCCTCTCCATCTCAAGACTACTAGGTAGCACTACAAAACCTTTGTAAATAATTTTCCTTTCTTGAATCTTGCATTGTATAGTTGTTTTTGTTTTTTGTTTGGGTTCTTCCTTTGAATTTATTTCACATCGGGACAGTGTGATTTAAGTTTGGGGGAGGGACCGGTATTTAATCATGTTTATTTTGATCTTATTTTCTATTTCGCATTTTGAGTCTCATGCATTCATGCATCCATTTAAGGCATAGAAAAAACAAAAACAAAATCGATTTTTTTTGAAAATCTTGAACACAAAAAGAACACATATAGTTGCATATAGGTTGTATTTTCATTTGCATTGAGAGCAATGATGCGATTTCCATGTGTAATATCATTTGAAGAGCTTGGTTCATCGCCCTCGTTGTTAGTTGTTTGATGTTTTTGATTGAGTTTGAAATCAAGGATGAACCATATTTTGATCTTATGTTTCATTACTCATGTCTTAGCTAAAGCAAGTTTTGATTTGATTCCAATCCTACCTAAAAGTGAGAACCTTAATTTTGACACTTAATTATCATGTTTGTGCATTGCATAGTGAATTCATGGATACCACATACATATTTGGGCTATCATATTCACTTTACCACCCTCTTGTTAGCCTAAATAGCTGATTCCCATAATTGGAACGGTTACCACACCTTTAACCTACCATCCTTTCAAGCCATATATTTAGTGAGTGTATGCGTGGACTAATTATCGAGTAAGCTTTGGCAAAAATTGTTGAGTTTAGGGTTACAAGGATAGGTTGGCATGTATATCTAGCTCGACATCATGGGCTAGACTAGGCTAGGCTAGCTAGGAAGGGGACTTTTGGGGTTTGGAATGGAAAAGAATGTTGGATCGATGGAATCATTGTGGAAATGGGAATTGGGGTCAAAAGAAGAAAAGGTAAAGAAGGGAAAATTGTCAAAGAATACATGATTGGTAGTAAAGTTTGAATTAGCTCTTAATGTCAAGGTTAGTCTCCAAATGTTCAAAGAAAAGGAAAAGAAGCCAAAAAGATGGCTAAAGCATAAAAGTTATGAGGATGGAGACAAAGCAAAAGAAATCGACAAGAAGAGCTAAAAGAAGTGAAGTGAAGGCACTATACCATGAATCAAGCAAGAAGAAGAAAATTTCCCATGTGAAAGAAGATGAAGGAAACGTGTGGAAGAAGAAGGTAAAATGTCTTGTGGGATAAGGGTAGCTTAGGTTTGGGTTTAATGGTTAGAATTGCTAGGGATTGAGACATTTCTTCTAGGCATTGGGTAGATGTAAATCTATCCTTGTATGCATAGATTGCTCTTTACTCTTAGCATTTTGCTAAAGCTTACCCATTCATTGAGAGATCCCTTGCATCAGAATAAGCCCATACGTTTGAGATCATTTTAATCTCAAGACCTTTACCCTAGCCAAATGATTTCACTTGTCTTGCATAAACATGATCCAGTTGAACGATTTAATGAATGTCAAAGAATTGGATGAAATGAGTACTTGTGTAGGTTGAGGCTTGAGTTTGATTCGTATAGGAAAGGATATGGCTACCTCCTTTAGAGTAGACTTGCTTGATCGCATCTTATAGCTAGTAACTTGGAAATTGAATTTGAACTTTTTCGATGATGTTGTGGATTTGAGCTCTCATTTCAACCTCTCTCCCTTTCTTGTTTCCTATTGTTGCTTGAGGACAAGCAAGGAAGTAAGTGATATCATCATATTTTGCATCATTCTAGCATCCGTTTCATATAGGTTTCAATTCATTTGCATGTAGTTCATGATGTCTTTTTGAGCATTTTAGTCATTTTAGGAGTTTAGTGTGTCTACATTTAGTCCTTGAGAGTTCTTGCATGTTTTGGATCGTATTTCAGGTATTAAACGAGGAGATTCGAGACCCGAGGAAAGGAGACAGAGACCACACCGAGCATCGATCGATACCAGGCGTAACACCGAGTATCGATCGACACCGAGGAGTGACATCGGTACTTCAAGGGATTACACCGATGCCACTGCTCGGTGTCACAGCTCGGTACTGCCACAGGGAGAACCCGGGGGAAAAAGTCCTTAATACGGAGCAAAGATACCGAGGAGTGACCTCGGTATCCATTGAAGAGCATCGACCGATACCAGGTGTGACACCGAGCATCGATCGATACCGATGCTCCTGCTCGGTGTCACAGCTCGGTATTGCCACAGAAAGATCCCGGGGGAAATGGCCCTTAATACAGAGCTGTGATACCGAGGAGTGACCTCGGTATCCACTGAAGAACAAGCCCCGATACCGAGGCCACTGCTCGGTATTGGCTCATCGGTGTAAAAACCCAGGCTCAATACCGAG
>PKML01005538.1:219819-237096 GCA_002933935.1 Eutrema yunnanense | reverse complement strand
GATTGAAGTTCGCCACTCAAAGATGCGGAAGTCTTTGTGATAAGAACACGAATCAATGTCTATGTGAATCACACACAAAGACAGAGATCCCACTTGTTTTCTAAGGGAATCACACACAATAGAAAAGACAAGCAAACAAAGCATAAAGCTTTACAAGAAAATTACTTTCTTTATTTTTCCAAAAATCTCTATATCTTTACAATGATTTGAGAAGTGAGCTTATATAGGCTCAAATTACAAATGATCAAATAAATTAACATAAATGCAAAATAAATCAAATTAATTACAAAAATCATTAAAAATATATTATTGACATAATTTTAGCTATCCCCATTAATGGTGATTGGTTCTTTGTATCTAGACAACTTCTTGATATATCAATGGTTTGATTGTCTTCGAAAACCTCTTTGAGCTTTTGGGCTTGATTCTTTCATAATTTGGCCTCGTTTTATTTGAATAATTTGTTGACGGGCCAAAGATGTGAACTGTGTTGTCAATATTGCATCAAAATTGAGCTGGCCGCAGGGAAGAACCTTCTGGTTGTGGTAAAATCCTCTCTTGCCGTACTCACGACCCTTCAGGTCGCGGCCATGAGTGCCTTTTCCTGCTTCCACTTCTGCTTTTGACAGCTTGACATGGCTTAGTAAACATCATGTAACTTGAGTTTAAACTGTTGGATCGTCATCAAACTAATTCCATATGAAAGATGGTTGATCCTTCTATCTTGTATCCAAAATTGGGCTTGATCAGACGGTGAGAAGATCTTCATCTCGTGTCGAACTTCTGGTAGTCCCCATCTGTCCAAAAATAGGATTTTGCTTCAATTTGCATTGCTTTTGCCTTGATAACCTGAAAAGATTCTTGACAATACAAATATGCTGAAAATGTAATAAAATGATTAAAAACCGAGTGAAACACTTATTAAAGTGCTCGAAAACCAACTGAAAAATGGGTAAAAACGATGTTATATCAACTTCCCCATACTTAAATCTATGTTTGTCCTCAAACAAAACATAAATCAAGACTTGGAAAGATGATATGAAAATCAGCGGGGACTCAAAATCTCAGAGACCGTCATTCTAAACCATAACCATCTTACTAAATCAAACGGAAACTCAGTCTAGAAAATTCTCACCAAAGCACCTACGACACTAGTACACGGTATCCGTCATGCAAAATCTAAACCATGTAGATCTAAATTCCGGTCAACTAGATATCTACATTCATTAAAGTATTGCATGAACTTCTCATTAAACTTGTCATTCTGGGTAGACATCGCTAGGTATTAAAAAGGCTTTTAGGTGGTGAGGTTATAGTGTTTAAGGTTACCGTATTTGTCGGAGGATGCTAGATATTATGAAAAACAGTAAGAGAGGATGGACCAATTGATGTCCTCAGTTTCCAGTCACTTCTTCTTGCACAAAAGTTGTTGCACATTCCTCTTTCTTTGGTATCTTCTCTGTAATTCCCCCATACTTAGATTTTGATGCGGACTTTGAAACGAATGGCGTCAAAAATTCTCACAATCGAATCATGGCTTGCCTTACCAAGTATTTCGGTCACATAAGACTCTTTAGGCCCTTTGATTCCTTTACTTTTGTTTTTTTTCGAAAGGGGAAAAGCCTTTTGGGACAGAGTCTTATGGGAGGCACAAAATTTTACCATTGATTTGAGATTTCTAAGGAAACACTGAGCTCTTCTCGTTGTTGATATCACCTTTACCAAAACCCGTCTAGTTTTCCGTCTTGAGTGACTGAAAAATGCGTCGTTCCTCCCCCTCCAGCGTTTTTGCATATATCAGCACACATAAGATAATGAAAACAAGAGTGCATGGAGTTTGAAAGAGGTAAGTTAAAGTGGGGAACCTACTAAAAGTGAGTTGGCCATTCAGGATCAGCAGAGAGTGATAAAAAGGATAAGAAATCCTGAATGTAGGATAAGAAGTCCTGAATGTATCATGTCGTTTATTTGTCTCAAAAAATTGAAAATCAATAAAAAAAGTTGTTTTTGTTCTTACTTTGTTTGTTTAGTTGTCTAGTATTTGTGATTCTATTTCAGTTATGCATCATCACTTAAAACCCATAAGAAATCATTTACTTGTGTTCATTTATGTTTTGCTGCATTCATTCTGTTTTAAAACCATTAGAAAATCATAAAACGTGCTAGATTTGTTCTAAGTTTGTTTTTGCATTCATTCATAAAGAAAAGAACAAAAAAACAATATTTGTGTTTCAGTTTTAGATCATTCTATTTAGTGTTTTCATGTAACACTTATTAGTTAATCATATAAACTTGTTATTACCCTTGTGCACTTGATCTATTTGATTGTATGCCTTAGACATAAATAACCAAATGGGACGGCAACTGAACAAGTGAACGTGGCTCAAATACTTATCAACATTGATACAAGACTTTTTAGTCTCTAGGAGGTATCAATAACTCCAATACGTGTAGTATGAAGGTTATCAATCCAAAAAAGGATTTATCATAATCACTAAGAATGCAAGGAACGATTGTAAGTTAAGCTAAACAAGTGTATTGTGATTAAGTAACTAAATTAAGGCAAATAAGCAACTAAGCAAGATGTAAATCAATAAGCAAAAGCGAATCTAGAGATAGGGTTATCGATATAAGAAGTCCCAAGTTCAATTCATGATGTTCATTTAGTCAAACAAGCTAATCCCTAGGCATATGATCCTAAACTTGACTAATTCTCTTTCAAGCAATTAATCACTATGCTAATCACCTAATCCATTAACAAACTCTCATTTGTGGATCATTGATTAGCAAGCATTAAGTTTAAATCAACAAGATCAACCAAAGATACACCCTATACAACTATTATCATAGGCTAGGAATGTAAATCTCTTGTTTAATTCATCAAGGCATTTCATCAAACACTTGGTGTGCATGAAATGCCTTATGATCTAAACCTACTTTTTCAAGCTAGATTTAGCATTAAGATCATTAAACAAGAAAGGATATAAGAGGATCTAGCCCTAAACACCATGAATCAAGCCTAGGAACATCCTAATCTATCCTATCTCTAAACCCTAAAAGACTACTCAAGACCCATTAAGAACCCCTCAAAATCGATTTGGATAGAGGTTGATTCCATAGATAGATGTTGAATGATTAAGCTAGAAAGAAGATAGATAGAAGGGATTGATGGAAACAAATATTAAATTGCATAAAACAAGAGAATCTCTCTTACAGATCTTAAGTTCTCTCTCAAAGGTGAGGGTTTTTGACTTAAGAAAAGCTTAGCATTAAAATTAGGTTTTTAGAGTATTTATAATAAAAATAGAAGGGAACCGGGTCAATCCGGAACAAACAGGGTTTTGACCCGGACACTTTTGATCGGAATCGATCCCGGCCTGTGTCAAGTCGGGATGAGTGGCAGGGATGAGAGGTTTTTCGCCGAGGCATTGTGTGCCGGGTCGATTCATATCGGGATGAGGGAGACTGGGACGAGAGATTTAGCCGAAGGATTTCGTCCCGGGCTGTTTTTAGCCGGGACAAGAGACCGGCGTATCTACTGGTCAAGGAGAAAATGCGTGCTGGCTAAGGGGATTCTTTCGTGCCGGCTAACTTCAGAGCGGGACGGTGCTGAGGGTATTTAGCCGAAGGATTTCGTCCCGGGCTGTTTTTAGCTGGGACAAGAGACCGGCATATCTCCTGCCGAGGGATTTTCCTTGTGCCGGGCTGAGGGACTTTCTTGTGCAGGCTAAAATCTGCCTGGGATGATGCTGAGGAGTTTTTAGCCGAGAAAGAAGATCACGGGGAGATTCTAGTCGGGATAATGGTCGACATATCTCCTGCCGAGGGAAAGTGCTTGTGCCGACTAAGGGATTTTCTTGTGCCGGCTAACTTCTAGGTGGGATGGTGCTGAGGGATTTTTTCGAAAGATTTGGTCCCAGGGGAAATAAGTCCGGGACGAGAGGCCGGTGCTGAGGGAAATCCCATGGGATAAGTATATCCGAGCTTTCACGTTTCCAACAGTCACTTCAAGATCCCGAGCTAAGTGCGAACTTCTCCTAAGTATCTGAAAGCCTCCAAAGTACCTAAAATAAGGATTCCAAAACATACAAGACTCTCTAGGACATATCATGAGACACCTAAACTCTAGTTTTGGCAAAACAATTAAGAAAAAGCTATGAAACCATATGCATATGGGATGAAATTTATGCTAAATGAATGCATGAAAGGGACAAAATATGGGAATATCTGATATATCATGGTTTTTACCCTGTTTAAGCCATGATATAAGTCCTTTTTATAGAGTCTTTATAGTATTTTGGAGTGTTTTAGAGTCTTTTACAGGTCTTAGCACATATGGAGCATTCTGGAGCGAAATTGAAGTCTGATGACAAAGTGCCCGATCTGAGCGACAAGCATCGATCGATACCCCTTGGTATCGATCGACACCCGTCGAGAAATCATGGGCCGCGACTTTTTATGAAGTTTTGAAGAATTGCAAAAGTGCCCAGAAGACTTTGATATTTACAAGAAGACCCAATTCGTGTTTTAAGTTATAAATAGGGATTTTTACAGCCACTTTTAGGCTAAGCTTTATTTTCTATACTTTGGTTTGAGACAAGTCTGAATCTCCCTTCGTCCGAGATCAGATCTCAAAACCTCTTGTTACTCTTATTTTCTATTGATGATTTATTCAGTTATGTTGATTGTTTCATTCTCCATGTCTGAGTAGATCCACTTTAGGTTTAGGGTTTTCTCATAAAGGATTTCTCTGAATGCTAGGTTAATTATGTGTTTAGGATTCACCATCTGAATTAGTTCTTCGCCTTAGGTTGTGTTCAAAGCTAATTCTAGGTTGACGAATCTGGAACTTAGATCTTAGGATAATTGATTAGGCACAACAGTGCGATTAATTACTTGATAGAACCTAGGTGTGCAAATTGATTATTCGCAAAGAGATTTGGTTTAATTGATTTGTGAACATATCAAACTTGAATTTTAAAGCTGATTTAGAGTTTAGGATTCGCAAAGAGATTTGGAATTCCTAGGATTTAGATTTAGATAATTCTCGCAACGACAGTTGGTTAATTATACTTTAGTGATTTGAGTTCAAGAACTGCGCTAAATCTGAATGCTGCTAGTTAGTTTATCTGCATTCATTGATTTCTTGAGAAAAACCTTGAGCCTATATTTTCCCAATTGAATACAACTCTATTAATTTATGCACTGCTTTTAATTACATCTGTTTGGCTTAGTTTAATTCTTATCTATATAATCTATTGCGCGTTTCTCTGAGTCTTCTGGGGTTCGACCCCTAGCTATATTACAACTACTGCTTTAGTACTGTTAGGGTATTAATTTGAGCATATCAATATCAACTCTCCCAAACTTACTTATTTGCTTGTCCTCAAGCAAAAGCATCACTAAAAGAGTTCAATTCCAAGTGCAAGCTCTTAGGTAAGATCAAACATGTCTACTCAAAAGGGGCTAGCCATGTTCAGCCTTACATGTATCAAGCTTAAGCTTCAACCTACACAAGCCCTCCTATCATCCAATCCTTTGACATTCAATTAGTGGTTTCTAGTGGATCATGCTAATGCAATGCAAATAAACTCATTTGGCTAAGGATATGGTTTTGAGACAAAGATGGTCCCAATGCATGAGGCGGTTTCCGAACAAGAGATCTCTCGTTGAAGAAATGGACCTTGGCAAAATGCTAAGGGTGAAAAGCAATTGATGCATACAAGGCTAGACTTCCATCTACCCAATGTCCCAACACAAATTCGACCCTAAATCTAAACCCACAAGGAACCAATCCTATATATCCTTCACAAGGCATTTTTGCCTTCTTTTCCCACATTCTTCATCATCTTTCTTTTCCATAAACATTGAGGGGGTTTCTTCTTCAACCAATGGTTTGGCTTCCTTTACTTTCCTTGGTTTAGCTCTCTTTTAGATTCTTTAGTCTCTCTCATGTTTCTTCATGACTTGCCTTAGCAATTTTGGCTTATTTTCTTTCTTCTCAAAATAGAGACTATCTGTTCAACACTTTAGAGCTAAACCACATATATTCCTGCCAACCATTACAAACTTTTTGCTTCCCCTAGTCATTCTCCCAAATCTCTTCTCTTCTTTCCGCTTTTCCAATCCCAAAAATCCTTATTTTTCTCTTCCTTTTTAACCATTCCCCTTATCCCAAATACCATCCTATCTAACTTAGCCTAATCTAGCCCATGATGGGAGAGCTAGTTCTACATGGAAGCCTTTCCTTGTCGCTCTAGACCCAACACTTTTTGCTAAGTCCATTCAAAAATAAGGCCTCACAACGCTCACTAAACATGTAGGCTTGAAAGAAGGCCGGGTTCAAGGTGGGGTGAACCATTCCGGAGATGGGAATTGGCTACTTGGGGCCAACAAGAGTGGTAAAAAGGAATAAGATGACCCAAGTATGTATGCGGAATCAATGAGATTATTATGCAATACATGAACATGATAATTAATGTGTCAAAGTTAAGGTTCTCACTGGGATAAGATTGGATTCAAATCCAAACTTGCTTCGGCTAAGACCTAAGTAATGAGACATGAGGCACAAATCCTTGTTGTTGGCCTTGGAAACCGGGTGGAGCTTTGGGTTGGAATCCTCTTTGGTTCCCTTGGAATTGGTTCCTTGGGACAAAACCTTGTTGGTTGGTATTAGAAGCTTGGCCTTGAGGTTGGAATTGCTTTTGTGGGGATCCTTGAGCTTGACTATGTTGCGGAGGGTAGACTTGGTCTTGTGGATTCTCCACATTTGTGTTCCGGTAAGAGAAGTTAGGGTGGTTCCTATAGTTTTGGTTGAACCCTTGTCTTTGGTAGTTCCCTTGGTTTTGGTAGTTCCCTTGGTTCCCCACATAGTTCACCTCCTCTTGGGTGTTCATGTCCATGTTATCCTCTTGATAACAACCTTGGTTCTCATCATAAGCATCCAAAAAGTNAGATGGGAATTGGCTACTTGGGGCCAACAAGAGTGGTAAAAAGGAATAAGATGACCCAAGTATGTATGCGGAATCAATGAGATTATTATGCAATACATGAACATGATAATTAATGTGTCAAAGTTAAGGTTCTCACTGGGATAAGATTGGATTCAAATCCAAACTTGCTTCGGCTAAGACCTAAGTAATGAGACATGAGGCACAAATCCTTGTTGTTGGCCTTGGAAACCGGGTGGAGCTTTGGGTTGGAATCCTCTTTGGTTCCCTTGGAATTGGTTTCTTGGGACAAAACCTTGTTGGTTGGTATTAGAAGCTTGGCCTTGAGGTTGGAATTGCTTTTGTGGGGATCCTTGAGCTTGACTATGTTGCGGAGGGTAGACTTGGTTTTGTGGATTCTCCACATTTGTGTTCCGGTAAGAGAAGTTAGGGTGGTTCCTATAGTTTTGGTTGAACCCTTGTCTTTGGTAGTTCCCTTGGTTTTGGTAGTTCCCTTGGTTCCCCACATAGTTCACCTCCTCTTGGGTGTTCATGTCCATGTTATCCTCTTGATAACAACCTTGGTTCTCATCATAAGCATCCAAAAAGTTAACCGTGTTTTGAGAAGACACAAGAAGTTTATCAATCAAATTGGCTTCCTTGTCCAGCTTGTCATTAAGAGCTTTCATGTCTTTGGCCCCCTTGTTCTCATTAAAGTCGCTAGTGGTCCTTGTGGCGCGGTCATAGTCGTCGCCATAGGTACCGTCACTTTGAGCCAAGTTCTCGACAAGCTCCATTGCTTCCTCAACGTCCTTAGCCAAGAAATTTCTGTTAGATGCCGTGTCAAGTAGCATACAGATCTTAGGCAAAGCACCGCGGTAGAGAGTGCTAAGGAGAGAGGCATTGCTAAAGCCGTGATGTGGGCATTGAGAAGTGTAGCTTCTAAATCTCTCCCAAGCCTCGTTGAAAGACTCATTGGACCGTTGTGTGAAGCTTGAGATCTCGTTGCGAAGCTTGGCGGTTTGAGCCGGTGAAAATAATTTGGCAAGAAACGCACGTTTGCAATCATCCAACGAGGTGATAGATCCTTGGGGTAAGGTCTTTTCCCATTGGTGAGCCTTGTCACCCAAAGAGAACGGGAAGAGACGAAGCTTGAACCCATCTTCGAAGACCCCATTGATCTTAGTGAGACCACATATCCGGTCAAATTGGTCGATGTGGTCTAAGGGATCCTCCATGGACAAGCCGTGAAACTTGTTGGCTTGAACCATGTTGATAACCCCCGGTTTCTCTTCGAAGTTGTTGTTCTCTACCAGTGGAGCTTGAATCCCTTGCCGGTTTTGGTGAGCATTAGCGGCATCACCCTCTCCAACAACGTTTCTAGCTCTTGGTGGATTATTGGGACGGTTTTGTGGGTGATGGTTTCCATTGCCACCACCTCCTTGATTGTTTCCGTTTCCATCCCCATTCCCACCGTTCTTTTGGTGGGGAATGGGGTCATTGATGTTCTGAAGGGGTACATTCTCAAAGTGCTCCATGTCGTTACCAACCTCTTCTTGAACTCTCACTCGGTGTCGTCTTGCTCTTGATCCTCTATCAAGTTGATCAATGTCG
The DNA here is from genome assembly GCA_002933935.1 of Eutrema yunnanense. Lineage (NCBI taxonomy): Eukaryota > Viridiplantae > Streptophyta > Magnoliopsida > Brassicales > Brassicaceae > Eutrema > Eutrema yunnanense. Next base: position 228,553 of record PKML01005538.1, on the reverse strand, counting down.
TCCCTCGGTTCTACTAGGTTGGTATTGCCACGGGAACGGGTATGCATGCACCTATAGAGAGAAAGAGCAATAGGAAACAAACAAGATTAGTAACTTTGTAGCAAATAAGGCTTAATCTCACAAAGAGCCTAAATCTTAATAGTAAAACAAATCCCAATATGGCAATGGAGCCAAATTTGATACAAGACTTTAGTCTCTAGGAGGTATCAATAACTCCAATACGTGTAGTATGAAGGTTATCAATCCATAAAGGGATTTATCCTAATCACTAAGAATGCAAGGAACGATTGTAAGTTAAGCTAAACAAGTGTGTTGTGATTAAGTAACCAAATTAAGGCAAATAAGCAAGTAAGCAAGATGTAAATCAATAAGTAAAAGCGAATCTAGAGATAGGGTTATCGATATTAGAAGTCCCAAGTTCAATTCATGATGTTCATTTACTCAAACAAGCTAATCCCTAGGCATAGGATCCTAAACTTGACTAATTCTCTTTCAAGCAATTAATCACTATGCTAATCACCTAATCCATTAACAAACTCTCATTTGTGGATCATTGATTAGCAAGCATTAAGTTTAAATCAACAAGATCAACCAAAGATACACCCTAGACAACTATTATCATAGGCTAGGAATGTAAATCTCTTGTTTAATTCATCAAAGCATTTCATCAAACACTTGGTGTGCATGAAATGCCTTATGATCTAAACCTTCTTTTTCAAGCTAGATTTAGCATTAAGATCATTAACCAAGAAAGGATATAAGAGGATCTAACCCCAAACACCATGAATCAAGCCTAGGAACATCATAATCTATCACATCTCTAAACCCTAAAAGACTACTCAAGACCCATTAGGAACCCCTCAAAATCGATTTGGATAGAGGTTGATTCGATAGATAGATGTTGAATGATTAAGCTAGAAAGAAGATAGATGGAATGGATTGATGGAAACAAATACTAAATTGCATAAAACAAGAGAATGTCTCTTACAAATCTTAAGTTCTCTCTCAAAGGTGATGGTTTTTGACTTAAGAAAAGCTTAGCATTAAAATTAGGTTCTTAGAGTATTTATAATAAAAATAGAAGGGAACCGGGTCAACCCAGAACAAACCGGGTCAACCCGGAACAAACCGGGTTTTAACCCGGACATTTTTGATCGGAATCAATCCCGGCATGTGTCAAGTCGGGATGAGTGGCCGGGATGAGAGGTTTTTAGCCGAGGCATTGTGTGCTGGGTCCATTCATATCGGGATGAGGGAGACCGGGATGAGTGAGACCGGGACGAGAGATTTAGCCGAAGGATTTCGTCCCGGGCTGTTTTTAGCCGGGACAAGAGACCGGCATATCTCCTGGTCAAGGAGAAAATGCGTGCCGGCTAAGGGGATTCTTTCGTGCCGACTAACTTCAGAGCGGCACGGTGATGATGTGATTTAGCCAAAGGATTTCGTCCCGGACTATTTTTAGCCGGGACAAGAGACCGGCATATCTCCTGCCGAGGGATTTTCCTTGTGTCGGGCTGAGGGACTTTCTTGTGCCGGCAAAAATCTGCACGGGATGATGCTGAGGAGTTTTTAGCCGAGAAAGAAGATCCCGGGGAGATTCTAGCCGGGACGATGGTCGGCATATCTCCTGCCGAGAGAAAGTGCTTGTGCCGGCTAATGAATTTTCTTGTGCCGGCTAACTTCTAGGCGGGACGGTGCTGAGGGATTTTTCCGAAAGATTTGGTCCCGGGGGAAACCAGTCCGGGACGAGAGGCCGATGCTGAGGGAAATCCCTGGGGGAGAAGTATATCCGAGCTTTCACGTTTCCAACCGTCGCTTCAAGATCCCGAGCTAAGTATCCGAAAGCCTCCAAAGTACCTAATAAGGATTCCAAAACATGCAAGACTCTCTAGGACATATCATGAGACACCTAAACTCTAATTTGGACAAAACAATTAAGAAAAAGCTATGAAACCATATGCATATGGGATGAAATTTATGCTAAATGAATGCATGAAAGAGACAAAATATGGGAATATCAATTCCCCCAAACTTACTTCTTTGCTTGTCCTCAAGCAAAAGCATCACTAAAAGAGTTCAAGTCCAAGTGCAAGCTCTTAGGTAAGATCAAACATGTCTACTCAAAAGGTGCTAGCCATGTTCATCCTTACATGGATCAAGCTTAAGCTTCAACCTACACAAGCCCTCCTATCATCCAATCCTTTGACATTCAATTAGTGGTTTCTAGTGGATCATGCTCATGCAATGCAAATAAACTCATTTGGCTAAGGATATGGTTTTGAGACAAAGATGGTCCCAATGCATGAGGCGGTTTCCGAACAAGGGATCTCTCATTGAAGGAATGGACCTTGGCAAAATGCTAAGGGTGAAAAGCAATTCATGCATACAAGGCTAGACTTCCATCTACCCAATGTCCCAACACAAATTTGACCCTAAATCTAAACCCACAAGGAACCAATCCTAGCTACCCTTCACAAGGCATTTTCGCCTTCTTTTCCTACATTTCTTCATCATCTTTCTTTTCCATAAGCATTGAGGGGGTTTCTTCTTCAACCAATGGTTTGGCTTCCTTTACTTTCCTTGGTTTAGCTCTCTTTTAGATTCTTTAGCCTCCCTCATTTTTCTTCATGACTTGCCTTAGCCATTTTGGCTTATTTTCTTTCTTCTCAAAATAGAGACTGTCTTTTCAACACTTTAGAGCTAACCCACAAATAGAGACATGAATGATTGGTTTTCATACAACAACATTCCACATGAAGAAAGGCTAGTTTATGCCATAAAACAGCTCGTTGGAAATGCATACTTATGGTAGAGGAAAGAAAAACGCAAACGGTAGAAATATAAAGAAAGAACCATCACCAGTTAGGGAAACCTTAAATGGATCATGATCAGGGAGTATGTTTCCACACTCCACTTGGAAGAAACTAAAGCACAATTGATAAATAGGATTTTAACTACTTAAGAATCAATCCTAAATACACATGTCAATGTAGTGTTTTAGGTGTCAATACAATCTAGGGTCTAGTTCAATGCAACAAGAATACTCTACACTCTCTAGTTCAAGCAAATAAAGTGGTTTGACTTTAAAGTTCTTGCAACCTAATCCAAATTTAAACAAACAAACAAGTGAACAAGACTAAACGGCTTAAACAAGATTAAAAAATTAATAAACGCAAGCTCTTGGATGAGGTTATGGACTTTGGGGAGTTCTATGATTAACCTATGATGTCTGAACACATAATCAAACATGTTTTCCATAGCCTATAACACTTAAACAAGACTAATCCACTCTCATGGCACTAATCACTTTGCTAATCAACTAATCAAGAACAAACTCTCATTTGTGAAAATTTGATTACCAAGCATTAATTACATGTTCATATGGCCATAAGACTCCTTAAACAATTACTCTCATAGGTTAAGCAAGTAAAATCTCTTATTTAGTTCTTGGGGCATTTCATCGAACACCTTGTGTGCATGAAATGCCCTATGGTCTAGATTAGCTTTCTCAAGCCTACTCTAGCATTATGAACCCTAAATAAGAGAGGAAACATGTAATATAATCACTAGACATCATAGATCAAACAAGAAAACCTCTAATCAACCTCATCCATGAGCCCTAAAAGAACTTACTCACTAATCATGGTGAAACCCTCAAATCCCATAAAGAAGATGATTGAGCCCATGATTAGAGATTACAAAGATTAAAATGAAAGAAATATTAGATAGATTAAGAAGAATTAAACTTAAGATTGCATTAAAATCAAATGGTCACTTCCAAAAATCCAAGAACAAAATAAAAGAGAGGTTTTTGTCTTAGGAAAAATTAGGGAAAAATATTTTTTATGAAATTTTGGTCTTTTTGCAATTTATAGGAAGTTGGACGGACCGGATCAACCCGGGACAAACCGGGTATTGACCCGGTTGAAAGTGGGTTGAGGTGAGAAGAGCACCGGTTGGTCAAACCGCGATATCTCCTGGAATACATGTCCGAATGGTCTCAAACTACCTCATGTGGACAACTAACTTACTGGGCTACAACTTTTGTGAAGACCACCGAGGCTAATTCGGATTGGAGACACTTCGTCCAGCCAGGTCTTTCATGCACGTCGGGTGAGCTCGGCTGGTTTGGGTGAGATAAGTGTTACACCGATCAGTCACACCGACTTGTGACGTCGGTGTAATCCCCTGAAGCTTCAATACCGATGTCACTGATTGGTGCTACACATCGGTGCTAAGGACATTTAGCTCATGTTTCCACACCGATCTGTTGTACCGATTTGTGGACTCGGTCTTGAAGAAACCGTCTCGGCCATGCGGACATGTCTCTGGTAAATCAGCCATATCTTTCAAAACACACGTTCGAATGACTTGATTCCAGCTCTTGTTGACAGCGAACTCCTTCCTCTAGAATTCTGATGAACGGATCTGACTGGAAACCCTTCGTCCTACCCGTTCTTTCAGACACTCCGGACGGACTCTTCTTTCTCTTATGCTCCATAACTCCAAACATCATCAACTGTCTCCAAAACACCTAGAAACACTCAAATGCATGAAAAACTCAGTAGGACCTAATGCAAACACCTAATACTCTAATAAAGACCAAAATGCTATAAAACTATGCAAGACACTTGCATGAGACCCGAAACACTAAATAATATGCATGCTAAAATGTGTAAAATATAAGAATATCAACTCCCCCAAACTTACTCCTTTGCTTGCCCTCAAGCAAACAAATAAGAACAAGAAGAGAGAGAGAGGTTGAAGTGAGAGATAGAGTCCGAGAATATTAACAAAACAGTTCGAACCAATGCCCTTGAGATTAGTTACATGATGCACAAACAATCTTTACTTTAAAAGATTTAGCCATACTCGTTGCTACACGGATTTGGTCTAAGCTTTAGCATTCAGAAGCATTCCTAAACCCACAACTCTTTAACATTCGTTAAGCTCAATGGTGGATCATGCTCATGCAAATCAAGTGAACTCATTTGGCTTAGGAAAAGGTCTTGAGATAAAAGCGATCTCAATCATGCGGGTATTCCGAAACAAAGGGATCTCTCACGAAAGAATGAACTTTGGCAAAATGCTAAGAGTAAGGAACAACCAATGCATACAAGGATGACTTTCATCTACCCAATGCTCCAATATGAACCCCACTCCTATCTCTAAACTCATCAAGATCCGCTCCTAAGCTACCCTTATCACAAGGCGTTTTTGCCTTCTCAAACCCGCACTTCTCATCACTTTTTCACTTGGGGGACTTCTTCTTCAAACTTGATTGGATTGGCTTTTCATCTTTTCTTTTCCTTTAGCTCCTCTTTTTCTTGTACGAATTGTCTCCATTTCATCCTTTGGATGCCTTAGCCATTTTGGCTCTTTTCTTTCTTTCACATTTAGAGATCTTTGTAATTCAACACTTGGAGCTATATCACTTTTTTGTTTCAAACAAATCCAACTTTTGTTTTTCCCCATTCCTTTCTCCATTTCTTTCGCTTTCTCCACATTCTCTTTTTCTTTTCAACAACACCCAAAACTCCCAACCTATCTACCCTAGCCTATGTTTAACTCATTGATGTGTGAGCTAGTTCTACATGAAAGCTTATCCTTGTCGTCCCAAACTCAACAGTTTTTGCTAAGTTCATCCGAAATTAGGCCTCGCGACACACACAAGAGATGTAGGTTCAAAGGAAGGTTTTGTTTAGGGTGTGGTTAATCGTTCCAAAGGTGGGAATCGGCTATTTGAGCTAACAAGAGTGGTGAAAAGGGAAAAAATAGCTCAAATATGTATATGGTATCCATGAGTCAATCATGATAATTCAAGTCAAGATTAGAGTTCACTAGATAGAGTTGGGATCAAATCAAAGCATGTTTCAACGAAAACCTAAACATTCAACCGCAAGATAAAAGCATGGATCATCCTTAACTTCGTGATCGCTCAAATGCATTGATATGATCATGGAAAGCAAGGAAGCTGAGGAAGCAGAAGCAGACAAGGAGCTGTAGCCAGTTGGAGTGATCACTCGATCCATAGCTAAGAAGATGGCAAGTGAAGCTCACTCACTCCTACTTCACTCACTCACTCATAGTGAAGATCACTCACTTCCACTTCAGTCTCACTCTCACTCAACCACTTCACTCAGCCTATCATCGAATCAAGTCTTCTATATCTCCAACTTGAAGACTACACCCGATCCTGAAGTCTAAGTAACTTAGGTGAGGATTCTGTACTCTTTTCCCATGTTGAGTTTTGTCCCACTGGGTTTTCTCAACAGGGTTTTTAACGAGGCAGATGAATCACTACGTCGAGTTACTTGGGATTCTCGATCAGAAGGGTTATTGTACAAGTCACTTTGACTATGTACNTTTGCCTTCTCAAACCCGCACTTCTCATCACTTTTTCACTTGGGGGACTTCTTCTTCAAACTTGATTGGATTGGCTTTTCATCTTTTCTTTTCCTTTAGCTCCTCTTTTTCTTGTACGAATTGTCTCCATTTCATCCTTTGGATGCCTTAGCCATTTTGGCTCTTTTCTTTCTTTCACATTTAGAGATCTTTGTAATTCAACACTTGGAGCTATATCACTTTTTTGTTTCAAACCAATCCAACTTTTGGTTTTCCCCATTCCTTTCTCCATTTCTTTCGCTTTCTCCACATTCTCTTTTTCTTTTCAACAACACCCAAAACTCCCAACCTCTATACCCTAGCATATGTTTAACTCATTGATGTGTGAGCTAGTTCTACATGAAAGCTTATCCTTGTCGTCCCAAACTCAACAGTTTTTGCTAAGTTCATCCGAAATTGATGAGGACATCAGAACCGAGACCGACCATGGCGAGGAGAAGATGCGCACATATGAAGATATCATAGGCGATATCAAAGAAGAGACGATTGTCGATGCTTCAATCGTCAATGTGAAAGCACATGGAAATACTACCACCTCAGAGAGGAATTGTACTGAGCGTACGAGAAGATCACTAGCTGGTCTTGTTTATTGGCGACAGCGATTCTTCTATGTTGTTGGGACAGTTGCTCCTACGCTAATATTGCCCAGCACCCATCAAATGGAAGAAAGTGCACGTCTTGAAGAAGTTTGCCTCAACCAGAAGGAGTCAGGCCGTGAAACCACTTGGAATATATTCTCAGCTCAACCAGAGCACGCCTCGAAGTGGAATCAGTCCAATCCGAGTTCAGGTGAAGAGGTTATTCAACGTTCAAGTCAGGTGATTTCCAGCTTACGCGATTCAGACATACGGGCGTTCAAATAATTTTTCCAACCAAACCAGAAGGAATCAAGCTACAAAACAAATTGTTTTGGAATCTTGATTCATCAGAGCAACCGTGAAAATTGGAATCATCTCAAAAACGTTTCATACTTAAGAGTTATGGATTTTACAAATCGGTGGACCTGCTTTGGACTTAATCCAGCGACAAGGCCAACGATTTTTCTACACAGCCCAACTCAGCAACGATCTCGACCCAAGACCAATTGGAGAATATCACTAGGCCTCTCATGGATCCAACAAGCCAAGGATCCAACGAAATGGCCATCGGATCTTCAAGTTACACCCATTTTCCCAAAACGGGTTGACTTGGTTCGGTTTAAGGGAAGTCCTAGATCCAATGGTTGCTATACTTTGCAAACATATCTATGGAGACCAGGAGGGACTCTAAGGCAACTAAGGAAGCTTGAAAAAACCTTACCATGCACTAACACACACAGGATCAGGCGGATCCCCTTGCAAGTATACTTTCCTTTTATGGCCGCATTCACACTTAGAGCCATTAATCTCCAACGGCTCTATTCTTTGAACCTTGGCCACGAAATGAAGCTTTCTCACGTCAACCAGAGTGTATCTAGACACTCCACGTTTCCTCCCAAGCTGATGTACGAACGGAATGGAGTGGTGATGGACTAGACTCAAGTCTCGGCCCTTGAAGATTAATGCAGCGTGGAGGTGAAGGTGATGTTGCGATCTGATGATGGAGATAGATCCGATGAGTGTAACTTAGGTTACAGATCGAACCAATGGAACAATAGGAACGATGGAGCTGATGAATGATGATATGAATGTCGCCACACAAGGTATGAAAGCGCTTGTGATAAGACAGATTCAACCTAGTCGCCTTGATATCACTCACAAGGAAAGTAGATCAAAGATTTGAAAGCTCAGTTTCGCACAGAGATTTCAGAGAGAAGAAAGTACGTGTTTTATATCATGTGTGAAAGATACACTGCTGCTAAGGAACCTTATAAAGGGCTCGTGCAGCTGATGCCTTCTAGGGCGAAAACCTAGTACAAAGCTAATCTAAAATCCTAGAACAAAAAGAATGAAATAAACGCCTACTACAAGTTACTAAATGAAATAAACGAGATACAATATATCCTAAGGTTTTATTAATAGTCTTTGGTCCTGCAAAACGAACAAACACAAGTATATAATTGAAATAATACCTGCTTTGATCGAGATTAATGAGAGAGAGTTGGGCTTAGATGGGCTGAATTGAGAAGACCATCTTCTGATCTTCAATAGACTCTCTTTGGGCCTTTGTTGCTGTCGCCAACTCCTTAGAGCTTTCTTGGTCCATGAAACCTTGAATTGTCTTGTTGAATAGCTCTCTAAGTCTTCTAGTTCCTGATCTTGTTCTTGGTGGTTCCCTCATTGTTGTTATGTCTTGGACTTCTGGTTGTGCTTGTGATGAATCTTCTAAGTTAGTCTCGATGTCCTCATCA
>PKML01005538.1:184674-205049 GCA_002933935.1 Eutrema yunnanense | reverse complement strand
CATAGGTTGTGTTCAAAGCTAATTCTAGGTTGACGAATCTGGAACTTAGATCTTAAGATAATTGATTAGGCACGAGAGTGCGATTAATTACCTGATAGAACCTTAGGTGAGCAAATTGATTATACGCAAAGAGATTTTGTTTAATTGATTTGTGAACATATCAAACCTGTTATTAAAGCTGATTTAGACTTTAGGATTCGCAAAGAGATTTGGAATTCCTAGGATTTAGATTTATATAGTTTTCGCAACGACAGTTGGTTAATTATACTTTAGTGATTTGAGCTCAAGAACTGCGCTAAATCTGAATCATGTTAGTTAGTTTATCTGCATTCATTGATTTCCTGAGAAAAACCCTGGGCCTATATTTTCCCAATCGAATACAACCCTGTTAATTTCTGCATTGCTTTTAATTACATCTGTTTGGCTTAGCTTAATTCTCAACTATACAATCTATTGTGCATCTCTGTGAGTCTTTGTGGTTCGACCCCTAGCTATATTACAACTACTGCTTTAGTACTGTTAGGGTATTAATTTGAGCATATCACCGAGGCAAAAGGCTTGGACCGGCCCTTGCATTTGATCTTGTATTCAATCATCCCGTCTTTATACTTCCACGGTGTGAGAGTGAGATATCATGGTTTTTACCCTTTTTAAGCCATGATATAAGTCTGTTTTATAGAGTTTTTCTACTATTTCGTAGTGTTTTAGAGTCTTTTACATGTTTTAGCACGTTTGGAGCATAATTGGAGATATTGGAGCTTTCTGGAGCATTTTGGAGCAAAGCAGAAGTTCGTGTAGCTGAGTACCCGATTTGAAGCCTCGGTATCGATCGATACTGACTAGTATCTGTCGATACTCACTACAGCAAGACACGATCGCGACTTTTCCAAGAGTTGAAGAATTGCAAAATTGCCCAGAAGACTTTATTATTTACAAGAAGCCCCAAAACATGACTTAGGTTATTTATTAGGATTTTACAGCCACTTTGATGGCTATGCTTTCTTTTACTTTGGTTTTGTGAGAGAGCTTTTGAAGGGAGACAAGTCTGAAACTCTGTTCGTCCGAGAGAAGATTTCGAACTCTCTTGTTACTCTTTCTTATTATCTTATTGAGTATTTATTCAGTAATGTTTATTGCCTCAATTTCCATGTCTGAGTAGATCTCTTGTTAGGTTTAGGGTTCTCATAAGGGATTTCTTAGAATGCTAGGTTGATTAGTTGTTTAGGGTTCACTATCTAAATTAGTTCTTCACCTTAGGTTGTTCTCAAAGCTAATTCTGGATTGATCACCTACAACTTAGATCTTAGGTTAATCAATTATGCACGACAGTGCAATTGAGTAATCTGATAGAACTTAGGGTGAGCAAAATAACTATTCGCAAAGAGATTTGGTTTAGTTGTTTTGTGAACAAATAAAACTTGAACTAAAATCTGGTTTGGACTTTAGGATTCGCAAAGAGATTTGGAATTCTAGGATTTAGACTTAGATAATTATCTCAACGACAGTTGGTTAATTATACTATAGTGATTTGAGTTCGAGAACCGTGCGTAACCTGAACTCTGATTAGTTAGTTTATCTGCATTTATTGATTTCCTGAGAAATATCCTGAACCTATCTTTCTCCCATCGATTTTATAACTCTTTTACTATTTATTGCTTTTGTTTCATCTGAATTGCTTAGCTTGATTCGATACTATTTGGTCTATTGTGTGATTTTCTTGAGTTCTTGTGTTCGACCCCAACATATACTACAACAACTGCATTAGTACTTATAGGGTATCAATTTGAGCATATCAAATTTTGCGTCGTTGCCGGGGACTCAATTCCCCATTAGATTTTAGCTATCGAGTTTCGACTAAGTTCGTCGGTATCGATCGATACTACTCAGTGTCGGTCGATACTCGTCGTTTTCTTTTTGTTGATATCGATCGACGCCACCCAGTGTCGGTCGATACTCATCGTGTTTTTTGTTACTTACGTTCTTGACTTTTGTTTTCAGGTGTATGCCTATTCGTGAAACCAGAAGGAACAAGAGCACTCAGCTAGTTGAACTGTCATTGGAGCAGCTAGCACTTGTGGAACACACAAACAGAAGAGCAAAGAAGCCAGCAGAGATGAACAACAATCTGTTGGTTTTGGTTCGAGATAAAGCGGTGCTTACAGAGACTAAGAGGGTCAATTATGCAATGCGCAAGGGCAACGACTGGATGGAGAGGGGAACATCATTCCACCTGCTCCTGTTGTCGAGGAGATTGTCGCTGGGAACGCGAACGCAGAGAATGTTGTGGTTAATCGTGGTAGAACGATTGGTGAGTACAACAGGCCTGATCAGTTTTATGCAAATCGATCAGCGATTCGTCCTCCTACTTTTCAGAGGAATGACTTTCAGCTGAAACCTGCATACTACACTCTTGTGGGTCCGCACCCTTTTCATGGTCTTTCCAATGAACATCCCATGGACCATATTGAGAGGTTTGAGGATTTGGTCACTAGCATCAAGAGCAATGGAGTGTCCTATTATTACCTCTTCTGCAAACTCTTCCCATACTATCTTGGTGGAGATGCGACTTACTGGCTGAAGCAGTTACCTCCTGGATCACTGACTTCCTGGGAAGAGACTAAGACTGCTTTCTTGAACAACTTCTATGATGATGCACGATCCGAGGATCTGAGGAACAAGATCTCCCAGTTTTCTCAAGGACCTACTGAGACGTTCAAGGCTGCTTGGACGAGATTTAGATCTTATCAGAGAGATTGTCCACATCACGGGTACTCTGATGTTCAGCTGATGGGTTTCTTCTTCAGAGGGATTGATTGGAGGTATCAGATGGCTTTGGATGCTTCGAGCAATGGGAATTTCAATACCAGGTATCCAGATGATTCTTATGTGCTTATTGAGAATTTGGCGTCTAGCAATAGCACCAAAAATGCAGACTTTGAGTGAAAGAGACAGAATGGGAACATGGATGGATCGCAGATTGATGAAGTTCAGGCCAAGCTGGATTCTATGCACAATCTTCTGATCGGGAAGGCGAAGAAGACTGTACATTTTTCTGATGGAGTCGATAATATTGATAAATATGAAGTGGAAGATGTTAACTACGTTGGTGGTTCTGGTATTCAAGGTCAGCGATTTGGGTACAACAACAACCGAAGCTTCAACAACAACACTCAGCAAGGTGGGTACAAGTTTGAGGGAAACCAATCTGGCTTTGGAGCAAAACAATTTGCTCAGAAACCACTCCAGAGCAGCGATTTTACTCGCAGTTATGGGAACTCTTCGTACCAGCCCGTATCTCCAAAGTCCACAGAGAGTAAGATGGAGTCCATGTTTGAACAGATTCTTCAGGGACAACAAAAGCTACAAGGGGATTTCAATGGGAAGATTGACTCTCTGTACATTGATCTGAATGGGAAAATTAACGCTCTCAATGTTTCTCAAAGGAAGCTGGAAACTCAGGTTTCTCATAACGCAGCAATTGTGCGAGCGACAGGCTGAAAAGCCAGAATTTGAGAAAAAAATTGCTCAAATACCATAAGTCTAATAATTAATTTTATTTTGATTTTGTTTTAAATCCGAAAACTGTGGAAATGTCTTGTTTATCCCATACATCTATAATACTACAATCTAACTACAATTCTACCCACCCAAACCCGATAACCCATGAATACCCACCCAATTCACATTTATCTCCCTCAAATAATTACAACTTAAACTCTAAAACTAAAAAATACAATTAAAAAAAGACACTCTCGACGGCAATCCCCCTCTCGAAGCTGACCTCATCACACACGATCCACTTCACGGTTTCCTCAATTAATTCTCCACCCATTTTTTTCGTCGTTTCTTCTCAATCCACAATCACTGAAATTAGGTGATTGGATGTGGTTTTGCTGCTGTAATTGGATCTGATCCGATCGAATTTTCGTTGTTTGTTTTGACCTGGTTGATCCACATGGGAAGAAGCACGAGGACGGTGTTTGCACGGCGGAGTCTGTCGACGGGAGCCTTGACGTTTGGAATTGTAAGAATTCTGATTCTTCCTCCGCCGATCACCTCGTTGTTATGGTCCATGGGATCTTGGGAAGGTAAGAACGAAATATCTCTCTCTGCCGTTCTTTGTTTGAGCTTTTGAAGAATCATTTTGATCATTTGATTATTGTTAATTTCTGCAATTCGCAAATACCCAATAATGAGAATTGTTCTATGTATACAGTTTGGGACGAGAATTGTATAAAGACACTCTCGTTGAGTGTTTCTCCCTCGTGCCATTTTCTTCCTATTCATGTCTTTGATCCAAGGTAAACAAAACAAAATACAAGAGAAGCCTTTTTAGTTCATTGATCTTATTTAGCCTGCACATACATACTTATTGATTGCAGTAGCAATGTTTGTCTTAGTCCATGACATGTTTCATGTTATGTATCTTATCATTGCAGGTTCAAAAGAAGAAGATGTGGGAATCGGTGCAACCGTTTTTGAAGACTGATGCGACTGGAGTTTTGATGCTTAAGGAGCATTTGATGTGGAAAACTTATGGTCTTGTGAAGATAAGATCCCTTGGTTAGCTCTGAGGAACTATGGTCTTGATGATCGATTCAAATGGGGAGCCCATTTGGATTTCTATATAAAATCTCCTAGGGATAAAACTGAATACGAGTCTTTGTCTAAGAGGAATATCAAAGCGATTTTGACTACTACACAACCAACTATGTTTCAAGATAGGATAGTGCAAGAAGTTTTGTTCATTGTGCTGAAATTTTGATACGACTGATAGAACTGTATAAATTAAAATTACTCATAAAAATGCCAAACCCAATATTATGCCAAACCCAAGGGAAATTTAGGGTGTGTTTGTTTGTTTCTTTGTTGGATTTCTCTGTTTCTTTGTTGGTATTTGTCTATGTACAACTGCACACGTAAGGACAAGTATGATCTATTTTGTAAGTACACAATATAATTTTATGTTGCAGTTTCTAGGACAACTGAACAACTAAGTACAACTATGTGCGCGGTCAAATTAACATGTGCGCCGTCAAATGTGCCGTCAATTTTGTACATAGTTGTACCAACGTGTCCAGTTGTCCAAAATTTTTCATAGTTGTCCTTTGGCGATTTTAACATTTTTTCAGTTGTCCCTTAATATAAATTATTATTTTGTAGTTGTCCACATAATGTTCAACTATTGCAGTTCATTTACAAGGTTTTCATAACACAAATTACGCAAAATCATATATTTCGGACTTTTCCATCAAAAGATTGTTAACATTATCAAAGTCTTCCTTGTATCATAAGGGGTGTTTGATGTGAAACCAATAATATGTATTAGGAAAATGATAATTTAATTTTATCCATGTTATTAATATTGTTCCTTATAGTTTAAGACGTGTTTGCATTTCTTAAGTAGATACTTTCTTTTTATATGTTTAATTTAATTATTTTTATTTTTTTTTAAATTAAGGAGTTATATATAGTTGTCCATATTTGTCCGGTTGTACCTTGCTTATTCCCATCCACGAAGCTAGAAGACACGTGCCCCGACAAAAATAAACATGTGCGCGGTCAAAGTAACATGTCCGCCGTCAAATGTGACAGTTGACCTCTATCTCTTAGCTGTACCATTTGTACCAGTTGTCATATGTCTCTTAGTTGTACCATTTGTACCAGTTGTCCTCTTCTGCAGATTTGGTGATGAACTCGGGTTTTAATTCTAATCTACCTAAGAATCACTACGATTCAACAACTAAACTCGACAAATTATCAATGCAAAGACCTAATCGTCACAGAAAACTTGGGTACCAATCTAATTTGCATACTGAATCAAACAATTTTCGTAAATTCAATCCCTAAATTGTGAAATCTCCAAATTACACTACACCAAAACCTAATAACTTTGCAAGCTTTTTCCAGCAATGGCGGAGGAGAGAAGAGGAGGAGGACAAGTGCAGAGGAGGACGACGCGGTGGTGACTACGGTCCACTGGCGAGATGGGTCGCGATTCGAGCGAGCTCAACTCAAGCTCGAGAGAAACGAGAGGAGCGAAAGTTTGCGCAAAAAAAAAATCAGAAATTAAATAAATCAACTATTTAGTCTCAATTAATTAAAAAACTTGAGATACCACAAATTTTTTCATTAAGGGTAAAATGGGAATTTCACCCCCTTTATGGTACCTAGATCAGTTTATAGCACACAAGATTTCACTTTCTCATTTTATGGCTTTTGAGCCATTAATCCCAGCTGTGCAGAGGCAGGAAGGTTTTCTTCCAAGAAGAACTGAGAATCCAAGAGCACACATCAATGCCATCACCTTGAGGAATGGAAAAGAGGTGATTACAGGAGTGAAGAACAGCCCAATTGCAGAGACTTTCGTCGATCTTGATGAAGATTACGAATGGGATTCTGAAAATCTCCGTGTATCGAACGATACCAACCAGTGTCGATCGATACCAGTCCAGACACCTGCACGAGGGGATCCAAAATCCCGTGTATCGATCGATACTCCTTCTGTGTCGGTCGATACTGAGGCGCAAGTCGGAAAGGAACCAGAGATTGTCAAGGAGAGGGTGTACAAACCCATAATACCTTATCATATGCCTCCTAAGATGATAAAGAAGGAATGGGAGGACGCCAGATGCAAAACTATGTTGGATAAGTTGGTTGTGGAGCTTCCTTTTGTTGATGCTATTAAGATTTCTCCAGCTTTTAGGAGGTATGTGAAAAAGATGGTGTCTAACAATGTGAACCTTGAGGAAGGTGTCATGATGATTACAGCTGAGTGCAGTGCGATTCTACTTAACAAAATTCCCAAAAAGCTACTAGACTCACTGAGTTTTGTTTTGGATTGCACTATCTTCACATAGAGATTCGAGCGTGCTCTCTGCGATATTGGGTCGAGTGTGAACCTCATGCCACACTCAGTTGCTAAGCGAATGGGGATGATAAATTTCCTATCTACAAGGATTTCGTTGGTACTCGCTGATCGCTTAGTGCGACTTCCAGAGGGACTACTCGAAGATGACCCAATCAAGATTGGGAATTGCTTGATCCCAACAGATTTCATCGTCCTGAAATACGATGATGAGCCTAAGGATCCTCATATCATGGGCAGACCATTCCTTGCAACTGCTGGAACCTTGATCGATTGCAAGAATGGACAGATAGCTCTCAGCATCGGTGATTTGGTGATGTCCTTTAACATGGAAAAGATGATGAAGAGACCAACCATCGATGGGCAGACGTTCTATGTGGACACCTTCAGTGACATAGCAGAGGAGTACTTCCTGGAGATGCACCATGAGGATCCACTGGAGAGAGCATTGGTCTGTTCAGCCACTTCAGAGGTCCATTTGTGCGATGATACTGCTGGGTACTCGAAGATACTCGATTCCGCATCGCCAGTATCGATCGATACTCCCCTAGTATCGGTCGATACCCTGCGACTAGAAGGAGAGTTGGCCGAAAGTTCTAAGCAAGCTACTGGGCTTGGAGATTGGAGCGAGGAAAATGCTCCTAAGATTGAACTCAAGCCACTCTCAGCCGCATTGAGGTATGTTTTTCTTGGTCCTAATTCCACATACCCTGTGATTGTCAATGCTTTCTTGAACAACGCAGAGATTACCTTACTGCTGAGCAAGATGCGCAAGTATCGCAAAGCTCTTGGCTATTCTCTTGATGAAATTTCAGGAATAGCACCAGACTTGTGCATGCATCGGATTCACCTGGAGGATGAGTCTAAGTCTTCAATTGAGTGCCAGAGGAGGCTGAATCCAAACCTGAAGGAAGTGGTCAAGAAGGAAGTGATGAAGTTGTTGGAAGCATTGATTATCTATGCCATCTCACATAGTTCTTGGGTTAGTCCAGTTCACGTTGTGCCTAAGAAAGGAGGCATAACAATGGTGACAAACGAGAAAGATGAGATGATCCCTACAAGGACGATCACTGGTCACAGGATGTGTATTGACTACAGGAAGCTGAATGCGGCCACAAGGAAGGATAACTTCTCATTGCCATTCATCGACCAGATGCTGGAGAGGTTAGCGAGTCACCCATACTACTATTTTCTCGATGGGTACTCAGGCTTTTTCCAGATTTCTATACATCGAGGGGACCAGGGGAAGACGACTTTTACATGTCCTTATGGCACATTCGCCTACAGGAGAATGCCATTTGGATTATGTAACGCTCCAGCAACCTTTCAGAGATGCATGATGTCGATTTTCACAGACATGACTGAGGAGTTTATGGAGGTGTTCATGGATAACTTTTCAGTGTATGGATCGTCATTCAAGGATTGTCTGATAACTTGTGCAAGGTGTTTCAGCGATGCGAGGAAAAGCACTTAGTTCTTATTTGGGAGAAGTGCCACTTCATGGTATAAGATGGTATCGTTCTTGGGCACAAGGTTTCTAAGGCATGGATCAAAGTTGACAAGGCTAAGATTCAGGTCATGACAAGCATGCAACCTCCACGCTCTCTATCTGAGATTCGAAGTTTCCTTGGTCATGCTGGGTTTTACAGGAGGTTCATCAAAGATTTATCTAAGCTTGCACGCCCACTCACAGCCTTGTTATGTAAGGAAGTCAAATTTTATTTCATATCTGATTGCCTTGCAGCCTTCGAGGAGATTAAGAAGGCATTGGTGAGTGCTCCTAATTTCCAACAACCTGATTGGAGTTTACCTTTTGAGGTTATGTGCGATGCGAGTGATTTTGCTGTTGAAGCTGTGTTGGGTCAGAGGAAAGACAAGAAGCTCCATGCTATATATTATGCCAGCAGAATGTTGGATGAAGCTTAGCGGAATTACAGCACAACCGAGAAGGAGTTACTTGCAGTTGTTTTCTCTTTTGAGAAATTTCGGTCCTACTTGATTGGGAGCAAGGTTATTTTTCACACAGACCATGCTGCTCTCAAATACTTGCTGAAGAACAAGGACCTCAAGCCTTGTCTATGCCGATGGGTACTTTTGCTCCAAGGGTTCGATATCGAGATCAAGGACAAGAAGGGAGTTGAGAATGGAGTTGCTGACCACCTATCGCGAATAAAGATCGATGAAGTCGTGCCTATTGATGATTTATTGCCAGAGGAGGGTATCTACTTCATTGAGGCTCAGCTTCAGGATGTTTGTTCCGAAAATCTGCAGTTTTCGCGAGTGCATACTTTCAGTATCGATCGATACTCAACTAGTATCGGTCGATACCCGACACGTTTCAGACCTGTTTTGCCTACAAAGCATTTCGATTCTTACGACGCCTATCTAGCTGATGTATCTAGTCCTGCACGCCCATGGTACGCTGACATTGCTAACTACCTTGCTGTAGAGACTGAGCCAAAGTATCCCACGAAGTATGCGAGGAAGAAGTTTATGCGCGAGATGAGACGATTCTTCTGGGATGAGCCTTACCTATACAAGCACTGCTCAGATGGTATCTACAGAAGATGTGTTGCAGAGTCTGAGGTGCATGCGATTCTTTTTCATTGTCATGGGTCTGAGTATGCTGGACACTTTGCTACTTTCAAGACAGTGTCCAAAGTTCTTCAAGCAGGCTTCTGGTGGCCTACTATGTTCAGAGATGCGCATGCCTATATCTCACAGTGTGATGTCTGTCAGAGGAGAGGGAAGATCAGCAAGAGGCATGAGATGCCACATAATTTCATCCTTGAAGTTGAAGTTTTTGATTGCTGGGGCATCGACTTGATGGGTCCTTTTCCCTCGTCACACAAGAACAAATACATCTTGGTTGCTGTGGACTATATGTCCAAATGAGTGGAAGCGATTGCTAGTCCAACCAACGACTCTTCGGTGGTTCTTAAGCTGTTTAAGACCATCATTTTCCCACGATTTGGAGTGTCGCGTATTGTTATAAGTGATGGTGGCAGCCACTTTATTAACAAGGTTTTTGAGAAGTTGCTGAAGAAGCATGGTGTAAATCATCGTGTGACTACTCCATATCACCCTCAGACCAGTGAGCAAGTCGAAGTCTCCAACAGGCAAATCAAGGAGATTTTGGAGAAGACAGTGGGTACTTCTAGGAAGGATTGGTCTACGAAGCTGGATGACGCGCTATGGGCTTACAGGACTGCTTTCAAGACACCGCTGGGTACTACACCGTTTCACTTGCTGTATGGGAAAGCATGTCACCTTCCAGTGGAGATCGAGCACAAGGCAGCATGGGCGACGAAGTTGATGAATTTCGACATCAAGCCTGCTGCTGAGAGGAGATTGATTTAGCTGAACGAGTTGGATGAGATCAGGCACCACGCTTACGAGAACTCGAAGCTGTACAAGGAGAGAACTAAAGCCTACCATGATAAAAAGATCATTCCCGGACATTTCGAGCCGAACGACCAGGTACTTCTGTATAACTATCGTTTGCAATTGTTTCCTGGTAAACTGCGTTCTCGTTGGTCAGGTCCCTTCACAATCAAGGAGGTCAGGCCACATGTTGCCGTTGTGCTGATTAGTCCTACAGGCGAGGAGTTTACTGTCAATGGACAGAGGGTGAAACACTATTGGGCGAAAGCCGAGATTCCAGCAGGGCAGATAATGCCTCTGGATGATGCACCCACAGCCTGAATAGCGTTACAGTCAAGCTAATGACGTTAAACGAGCGCTTGGTGGGATGCGACCCACTGGTGAGTCTGTATATACGTCTTTTATTTTTGTATTTTTTGTTTTTCTGTCTTGTGTTTACGTGTAAATCAGATGAAAAAGGCCAGTGTCGATCGATACCATCACTGATACCATCACTGGTATCGATCGACACCAGAAGAAACAGACGTTGCATCGACCAATGGTCCTTGTATCGATCGACACTAGTAATTGTATCGGTCGATACCCAACGCGCAGGTAACTTCTTTGATTTTTCACGTCTCCACTTAGCCGTTTTGGTTTCTTTCACTGACTTTAGACTATATAACACTGGGGACAGTGTTGTTCAAGTCTGGGGGACGTAGTTGCTGACATTGTTTTTGTTTTTCTTAGAGTCAATCGTTTTATTGAGTCGAAAATCATTTTTATTGAGTCAAAACTTGTTGGAGATGATGATCATGTGCTTGAGCCTATTGTTCTGATTTTGTTTTTGAGTAAACAGTGTAACAGGATCAGTTAAACGAGCGCTTGGTGGGATGCGACCCACTGGTGAGTCTGTATATACGTCTTTTATTTTAGTATTTTTTGTTTTTCTGTCTTGTGTTTACGTGTAAATCAGATGAAAAAGGTTAGTGTCGATCGATACCATCACTGGTATCGATCGACACCAGAAGAAACAGACGTTGCATCGACCAATGGTCCTTGTATCGATCGACACTAGTAATGGTATCGGTCGATACTCAACGCGCAGGTAACTTCTTTGATTTTTCACGTCTCCACTTAGTCGTTTTGGTTTCTTTCACTGACTCTAGACTATATAACACTGGGGACAGTGTTGTTCAAGTCTGGGGGACGTAGTTGCGGACATTGTTTTTGTTTTTCTTAGAGTCAATCGTTTTATTGAGTCGAAAATCGTTTTTATTGAGTCAAAACTTGTTGGAGATGATGATCATGTGCTTGAGCCTATTGTTCTGATTTTGTTTTTGAGTAAACAGTGTTACAGGATCAGTTCTAGATCGACTAATGAAAAATTCAAAGACTGACCAGTTGACTAGAAAACATCCATGTCTCCAGCAGAGTTCTTCTAAAGCCTGAGCCAAATTTTTGCACTTCATCGATGCAATTGATGTTTAAAAGGCTTGATTCATCATTCATATCTGACAAAAGGAACCCANCAGAAGAAACAGACGTTGCATCGACCAATGGTCCTTGTATCGATCGACACTAGTAATGGTATCGGTCGATACCCAACGCGCAGGTAACTTCTTTGATTTTTCACGTCTCCACTTAGTCGTTTTGGTTTCTTTCACTGACTCTAGACTATATAACACTGGGGACAGTGTTGTTCAAGTCTGGGGGACGTAGTTGCTGACATTGTTTTTGTTTTTCTTAGAGTCAATCGTTTTATTGAGTCGAAAATCGTTTTTATTGAGTCAAAACTTGTTGGAGATGATGATCATGTGCTTGAGCCTATTGTTCTGATTTTGTTTTTGAGTAAACAGTGTTACAGGATCAGTTCTAGATCGACTAATGAAAAATTCAAAGACTGACCAGTTGACTAGAAAACATCCATGTCTCCAGCAGAGTTCTTCTAAAGCCTGAGCCAAATTTTTGCACTTCATCGATGCAATTGATGTTTAAAAGGCTTGATTCATCATTCATATCTGACAAAAGGAACCCATGTGTTTAAAGTAATGGTATCTCTCTCTCCCCTGTTATAAGTTGATAAATAAGAGCATAAAAGATGAAATGACTTTCTTCTGAGTAGAGGGCTAGGAAAATTTCCAGCGATCCCATTATTCTACTTAAGAGGGAATGATCACACAAAGGTTGAAAGCGAGGTTAAAAAAATTTCCAGTTATACCACTATTCGCCTAAGCCTTTGATACATAGAGAGGAAAGAGCCGGGGATTCGGTGGCAAACACCATCAGTACTCGCGTCTCGAACCTTAATATGTATATATGCAAGAGAAATAACGAGAAATAAGTATGGGGGAGAGAAAATAATACCAGAAAGTGTGAAATTGGATGGTTCCTTGTCGTGATATTGTATGGTAAAGAATCTAGAAGATTCTTGAACATTGGCTGCAGCGATGAAACTGGCGATGAGGGTTTTGTTTGAACAATGTTGTGGGATAATGTGTGGAGTCTGGGAAAGATGCGAACGTCTACGGAGAAGTACATGATGGTTAGATCAGGAGCTGGTTAGATGACATTTGGGTGCTTGGGAAAATGATCTTTGCGATGGTTCATGAACACGTGAGTCTCCGTGTTTTCAAACCTCTTTCTCTGGTTTAGCTTTCTATTTGCTTGAGGGCAAGCAAAGACTAAGTCTGGGGGAGTTGATATATCATGGTTTTTACCCCTTTTAAGCCATGATATAAGTCCGTTTTATAGAGTTTCTACTATTTCGTAGTGTTTTAGAGTCTTTTACATGTTTTAGCACGTTTGGAGCATAATTGGAGATATTGGAGCTTTCTGGAGCATTTTGGGGCAAAGAAGATGTTCGTGTAGCTGAGTACCCGATTTGAAGCCTCGGTATCGATCGATACTGACTAGTATCGGTCGATACTCACTACAGCAAGACACGATCGCGACTTTTCCAAGAATTGAAGAATTGCAAAATAGCTCAGAAGACTTTATTATTTACAAGAAACCCCAAAACGTGACTTAGGTTATTTATTAGGATTTTACAGCCACTTTGATGGCTATGCTTTATTTTACTTTGGTTTTGTGAGAGAGCTTTTGAAGGAAGACAAGTCTGAAACTCTGTTCGTCCGAGAGAACATTTCGAACCCTCGTGTTACTCTTTCTTATTATCTATTTGAGTATTTATTCAGTAATGTTTATTACTTCAATTTCCTTGTCTGAGTAGTTCTCTTGTTAGGTTTAGGATTCTCATAAGGGATTTCTTTGAATGCTAGGTTGATTAGTTGTTTATGGTTCACTATCTAAATTAGTTCTTCACCTTACGTTGTTCTCAAAGCTAATTCTGGATTGATCACCTAGAACTCTGGATTGATCACCTAGAACTTAGATCTTAGGTTAATCAATTAGGCACGACAATGCAATTGAGTAATCTGATAGAACTTAGGGTGAGCAAAATAACATTTCGCAAAGAGATTTGGTTTAGTTGTTTTGTGAACAAATAAAACTTGAACTAAAAGCTGGTTTAGACTTTAGGATTCGCAAAGAGATTTGGAATTCTAGGATTTAGACTTAGATAATTCTCACAACGACAGTTTATTAATTATACTCTAGTGATTTGAGTTCGAGAACCGTGCGTAACATGAACCCTGCGTAACTTGAACCCTGATTAGTTAGTTTATCTGCATTCATTGATTTCCTGAGAAATACCCTGAACCTATCTTTCTCCCATCGATTTTACAACTCTTTTATTGTTTATTGCTTTTGTTTCATCTGAATTGCTTAGCTTGATTCGATACTATTTGGTCTATTGTGTGATTTTCTTGAGTTCTTGTGTTCGACCCCTACATATACTACAACAACTGCTTTAGTACTTATAGAGTATTAATTTGAGCATATCAGAGAGTCATGGTGGGAGGTTGGCTTAGCTCGGACTTAGACTCAACGAGCTTGCTTGGTGTCTTCTTCTTGACCTTGGTCATTGTCCTCTTCTTAACACCTTTGCTACACTCACCATCATTCCCCATTGTGGCGTGATAAAGTGATTCTAAGCAATCACCATCCAAAGAAAGGGCTTTCTCATCATCACCATAAGCCATTGTTGCATAAATGTCCATGTATTTATCTCTTGGAGCTTCTTTACCATCACCACACTCTAAACTCTTTTTCTCAAGAGACTTTTCTTTCTTTTCATAACCCTTTGGAGTTGGAGCTTCATCAACCATCTCACAACGACCCGCATACTTCACTTCCTCAACACAAAATTCATCATCCTCAATAGTAATTGTGCCACAAAGCTTGGTGGAAGAAGCCTTCATTGGGTAGTAAACCTTGTCGTTCACATTCATAAGAGCTACCCTTTGGTTTTTGAAGTCCATGCTTGCACCGGTAGTATTGCCTTCTTCATTTCCATAACAACAAAATCCGTTGGTACTACGTAATCCCCAACTTTGAGCGGATAAGCTTCAAGGAGACCAAGTGGCTTCCGTGAAGAAGCATCTCCAAAAGTGATGGGAGATGGGTGATGTGTGATGTTTCTTATCCCTAGACACTTAAGCATCTCACGGGACATGACGTTTACACTTGAACCGGAGTCACATAGAGCATCCTCAATCTCCAAATCTCCTAGAGAGCAAGCTAGAGAAAATTTATCAGGGTTCCCGAGCTTGGGGATAGTCTTAGGCGCGACCTTTGTCAATTCATGTGAATCAAAACAAGAAGCACTACCCTTGTTTTCAACCATGGTTACGTCTTCATCTTTCCCAAGGATCACCCCCACATTGTTCCTCAGTGTCCACATTGAGCTTCAAGGGAACGTGGCTAGGGTAAAATTCTTCAACTTGTGAACCATAGAGTAGAAGCTCAATTTCCCGAATAGCGGCTTCATGCTCATTTGATGTGGACATCGATTCAAAGGACATTCCAAGCATCATGCCGACAGTCCAAGAAGGGGCTATGACGCGTTCTAGGATCAAGCAAATGAGGAATAGATACAAAAAGGCCCTACACACCTATATTAACTCCTTAGAACCTACAGATCCGTTGCTACCTGACTTAAATGTCATATTCGGACATAACAACCTCTTAGAGCCAGTTTTAGCTGATAGAAATCTCACCGCATCAGTTTTAGCCGAGAAAGATTTAGCCGAGACAGTTTTAGCCGAGAAGAATCCAATTAGCTTAGAAAGCCTCCAAAACACTGGTCTCGCCAAGGCAGGTAAATTTCATCGACTAAACATATATTCTAAGACTAATGGTCCAGTTGGACTGGTGGGAAATAGCTCAGGAACCAAGACCCTTCACAACAAGCCCCTCGTAGCCGAGAGAAGCCAAATGGAGCAAGAAGAGGAGATCATGACTGAGGGAGAGCAAGAACTCGACGATCAAGAGTCTTCTGACTTAGAGAACACCAAAGGAGGCTCCTACGACCAGCTACGTGACCAAGACGCACCTACACCAGAATCATCCTCAAAGACCACGCAAGCGGCCTCTTGGACATCTACTCACCAATGTAAGCTTTTCAATTATTATATTGTGCTTGCAGGTGTTCCCAACATGATCAACGACTAAGGCCTTCATCAAATCGTCGTCCTTAGTTTATTTTTAAGAGTCGCTCATAAACTTTCCTATTATAGATTAAATGAAACGATGAGCTTTGTTTAGTTTTTAGCTTACGGTTTTCTTGTTTTGTTTTAGAACCGCGTGTTGTTTTTCTTTCAAAGTCCTGTTGTTTTGAGTCTTTGCTTTCTTTGAGTCGAACCCTAGTAGGTTCAAGCCGACGAGCCCCTTTATAAGGTTTCTTTGCGGCATTGTAATTCATCACCTTTTTGCATATCAATAAAATAACGCAGTTCTTCAAGTATCATCTTGAGTAACCTATCTTGCTCTTCGTCTTGTTTGTGAGATTCAAGCAAGCCTAGATCCTTCACCGTATCAAA
Organism: Eutrema yunnanense; assembly: GCA_002933935.1. Classification (NCBI taxonomy): domain Eukaryota; kingdom Viridiplantae; phylum Streptophyta; class Magnoliopsida; order Brassicales; family Brassicaceae; genus Eutrema; species Eutrema yunnanense. The sequence goes on along the minus strand of PKML01005538.1, from coordinate 188,876 downwards.
GGCTCATCAAATCTTTGTGTCGTGAACTCACTCCATCAACACATCACATCTTAATCCCACACGAGAGGGCGACCGCCTGCGTGTCAGATTACTTCCATCTTCAATCATCAAAGGAGCCAAGGAGAGGGCGACCGCCTGCCTTGCTCACCGCATCTATCCTTTTGACGTGAGAGCCATCACCGGTTCTTACATCATCTTTGGTATCAGAGCCAAAGGTTCTGCCTTTGGTTATCTTACCCTTATTTCTTTAATTTGTTTGTTCTTGCATTCGCTTATGTTGTTTGTTTAGTTAGCGTAAGAAAGAAAATAAAAATAAAAATAATACCTAGGGTTTGTTAGCTTAAGTTCGAAGTTTTTTTCTTGTCTAAGAAAAGCAAAAAAAATAAAAATTATTAGATCGTATTAGTTGTTTAAACCATTCGCAAATCAAAAAAAAAAAAAAAAATGAAGTTTATCTTATCGTTGAAATAGAAATTTTGGAACTTGTCCTTAAATCGTTAGCAAGCATTGCGGGTTGCTAGAGGTTTTTGTTAAGTTGCTAGTAATTTTATTAGACGTGTAGCATTTGTTTCAAGTCACCTTTTCTTTTTTGGATTTTTTCCTTTTCATTACACTCATTGCTTTTGACGAATTGTTGTTTTGTAAGTTTACAAGATTCAACAGATCATAAGGCATGGGAGAAGAGGCAAATCACAACGTGCAGATGCAAGACATCATGGCTACACTCACTGCCATGAGAGAGGACATGAGAGACACGAGGGAACGTCTAGGCAGGCTTGAACAGCCTAGAGCAGCCGGACGAAACTTGCCACAAGCAAGGAGGAATGCACCGGCTAATAATCACAACGATGAGTCTGAGGAGTATGATTCGGACTATGAGCCAGAGATGGAGGAGAATCCCCCTCCTGACCCTCTAAGAAGGAGAAACCCGAGGAGACAAGACCCATTACAAGGCAACCGGCCTAGAGGTGAGCGTAGAGAAGGAAATAATGATATGAAATTAACTCCACCTACTTTCGCAAGGAAATCAAACCCGGAGGTCTATCTTGATTGGGAGAAGCGTTTGGAGTATATCTTTGAATGATATGGCTATGGAGAACTCAAGAAGTTGGCCTTAGCCGCAGCTCAACTCACTGAGAATGCACTAGCTTGGTGGGACAGGACCGTAGCTGAGAGGAGACGCCAAGTCTTTGGACCCATTCAAACTTGGCATGACATGAAATACCTTTTAAGGTTAAGGTATGTGCCTGAACACTATCATAGAGACTTGCAAAAGCGTTTTCGTAAGTTGACACATGGAACAAGGAGCGTGGAGGAGTATTTTGAGGAGTTTGAGAAGCTGATGCACTCCTTGGAGCTAGAAGAATCAGAAGAAGCCTTAATGGCACAATTCATAGATGGCCTTCAAGAACGCATAGCCCGAAAGGTGGAGAGGACCAAGTACAGTGGGATCCATGAGCTATTACACTTGGTTGTGCAAGTGGAGCAACAAATCAAGAGAAAGACGTCCTTATCCAACGGAAACAGAAGCAACCAGCCGTGGCAAGCAAGTGGCAGCAAGCCCGTATACAAGGGCAAGGCTATTGAGATTGATTCACGATTCTAGAGCAAGACTAATGAATCCCCAAAGACAACAAGACCAGAGCAAGGTAAGTTCTCTAATACTGGTCAAGCTAGAGCTCGTGACATTACTTGTTTTAAGTGTCAGGGCCGAGGGCATTATGCAAGAGATTGCCCAAATCAGAGAGTGATGATCATCACCTCCAATGGAGGATATGAGTCACATGATGAAGGGGAAGAGGAACTTGACGAGGAGCATGAAGATGTGGAGTTCCCTGATACTGGTGACTACTTGTTGGTGACAAGAAGAGTCTTAAGCGTACAAATACAACCAGAAGAGAAAGTCCAACGTGAAAACTTGTTTCACACGCGATGCACTATTAAGAACAAGGTATGTAATCTTGTTATAGATGGAGGATCTTGTACTAACGTGGCTAGCAAGTTTATGGTGGACAGATTAGGTCTTGAAAAGACTAAGCACCCGAGACCATACAAGCTACAATGGCTCAATGATGCAACGGAGCTCAAAGTGACCGAGCAAGTAACCGTCCCATTTAGTGTGGGGAGATACCAAGATCAAGTGCTTTGTGATGTGGTGCCAATGCAAGCTGATCATCTACTACTTGGCAGGCCATGGCAATTTGACAAAGCCACTATGCACAATGGGAGAACCAACTACTATAGCTTCACTCATTCGGATCGCAAGTTCAACTTAGCTCCTCTAAGTCCATCAGAAGTTCATGAGCTTCAAAGCATGATGAACAAAGAGACTAAGTCCTCTAAATCTCCTTTATACATTACTACTAGTGGATTAAACCGTGTCATGAGTGCCAATGGCACTATATTACTAATGATCTACAAAGAATGTTTAAGCACAGATGCTATGGAATTGGAACTGCCCCCGGAAGTAAATGATGTGTTGGATAAGTTTCGAGACATCTTCCCTGAGGAGATTCCTCCTGGCTTGCCTCCACTAAGAGGCATAGAGCATCAGATTGATCTGGTGCCGGGCTCACCCTTGCCAAACAAAGTAGCCTACCGGATGAATCCGCAAGAGACTAAGGAGTTGGAAAAACAAGTGCAAGAACTCATGGATAAAGGTTGTATCCGAGAGTCTCTTAGTCCTTGTGATGTGCCGGTCCTACCAGTGCAAAAGAAAGATGGGAGTTGGAGGATGTGTGTGGATTGCCGAGCAATCAACAACATAACTATCAAATACCGACACCCAATTCCACGTCTAGACGACATGCTTGATGAGCTAAGTGGAGCTACTGTCTTCTCTAAGATCGACTTAAAGAGTGGATATCACCAAGTGCGCATGAGAGAAGGAGACGAATGGAAAACAGCTTTCAAAACAAAGCAAGGCCTCTATGATTGGCTAGTGATGCCATTTAGCCTCACCAATGCGCCTAGCACCTTCATGCGACTTATGAACCAGGTTTTGAGGTCCTATATTAGTAAATTTGTAGTTGTCTAGTTTGACGACATACTGATTTACAGTAAGGATCACTTTGAACACTTATCTCATCTTGAACTTGTTTTAAAAACGCTTCGGAAGGAAGGCTTATTTGCTAACCTAAAGAAGTGTGTGTTTTGTACTGATAAGCTTGTATTCTTAGGCTTTGTAGTTAGCAGGGAAGGACTACAAGTTGATGAGGAAAAGATCAAAGCTATACGAGAGTGGCCTACACCAACAAGCATTGGACATGTAAGGAGTTTTCATGGCTTAGCGAGTTTCTATAGGCGATTTGTTAGGGATTTCAGCACCATAGCTGCACCCCTCACAGCTGTGATCAAGAAGAACACTCCATTTGCATGGGGAACAGCTCAAGAGATGGCTTTCAACAATCTCAAAGACCGATTGACCCAAGCACCGGTTCTTGCACTCTCGGACTTTGATGAGATGTTTGAAGTGGAGTGTGATGCATCAGGATTGGGGATTGGAGCTGTGCTTCATCAAAGGAAGAGGCCAGTAGCTTTCTTCAGTGAGAAACTGAGTGGAGCTACACTTAACTACCCTACCTATGACAAAGAGCTCTATGCGTTGGTTAGAGCATTAGAGACATGGCAACACTACTTGCTGTCCAAGGAATTCATTATACATACTGATCACGAGACTTTGAATCACTTACAAGGCCAGACTTCACTCAAAAAGAGGCATGCTAAGTGGCTAGAGTTCGTAGAAACTTTTCCCTATGTCATCAAATACAAGAAGGGCAAGGAGAATGTGGTGGCCGACGCATTGTCTAGGAGATTTGCACTCATTGCTACCATGGAGGCCAAGATTCTTGGATTTGAGCACATAAAAGAAAAGTACAAGGATGATCCGGAGCTTGGAGAAAGCTATCTAGAGTGTTGCAAAGGACCTCACGGTTTGTTTTACTTGCAAGATGGTTTTCTTTTTCGAGATAAACGTTTGTGTATTCCGCATGGATCTATGAGGGAGCTAGTGCTTAGTGAAGCACATGGAGGAGGCCTAATGGGACATTTCGGAGTAGACAAGACTCTGGCAGTCGTGATGGAACATTTCTATTGGCCTCACTTAAAGAGAGATGTGGAGCGATTCTGTGCAAGATGTGTCCAATGCCACAAAGCAAAATCCAGGTCACATCCTCACGGTCTTTACATGCCTTTGCCTATAC
>PKML01005538.1:145397-183137 GCA_002933935.1 Eutrema yunnanense | reverse complement strand
TTTGACGACATACTGATTTACAGTAAGGATCACTTTGAACACTTATCTCATCTTGAACTTGTTTTAAAAACGCTTCGGAAGGAAGGCTTATTTGCTAACCTAAAGAAGTGTGTGTTTTGTACTGATAAGCTTGTATTCTTAGGCTTTGTAGTTAGCAGGGAAGGACTACAAGTTGATGAGGAAAAGATCAAAGCTATACGAGAGTGGCCTACACCAACAAACATTGGACATGTAAGGAGTTTTCATGGCTTAGCGAGTTTCTATAGGCGATTTGTTAGGGATTTCAGCACCATAGCTGCACCCCTCACAGCTGTGATCAAGAAGAACACTCCATTTGCATGGGGAACAGCTCAAGAGATGGCTTTCAACAATCTCAAAGACCGATTGACCCAAGCACCGGTTCTTGCACTCTCGGACTTTGATGAGATGTTTGAAGTGGAGTGTGATGCATCAGGATTGGGGATTGGAGCTGTGCTTCATCAAAGGAAGAGGCCAGTAGCTTTCTTCAGTGAGAAACTGAGTGGAGCTACACTTAACTATCCTACCTATGACAAAGAGCTCTATGCGTTGGTTAGAGCATTAGAGACATGGCAACACTACTTGCTGTCCAAGGAATTCATTATACATACTGATCACGAGACTTTGAATCACTTACAAGGCCAGACTTCACTCAAAAAGAGGCATGCTAAGTGGCTAGAGTTCGTAGAAACTTTTCCCTATGTCATCAAATACAAGAAGGGCAAGGAGAATGTGGTGGCCGACGCATTGTCTAGGAGATTTGCACTCATTGCTACCATGGAGGCCAAGATTCTTGGATTTGAGCACATAAAAGAAAAGTACAAGGATGATCCGGAGCTTGGAGAAAGCTATCTAGAGTGTTGCAAAGGACCTCACGGTTTGTTTTACTTGCAAGATGGTTTTCTTTTTCGAGATAAACGTTTGTGTATTCCGCATGGATCTATGAGGGAGCTAGTGCTTAGTGAAGCACATGGAGGAGGCCTAATGGGACATTTCGGAGTAGACAAGACTCTGGCAGTCGTGATGGAACATTTCTATTGGCCTCACTTAAAGAGAGATGTGGAGCGATTCTGTGCAAGATGTGTCCAATGCCACAAAGCAAAATCCAGGTCACATCCTCACGGTCTTTACATGCCTTTGCCTATACCTAGCTCCCCTTGGGTAGATATTTCGATGGATTTTGTCTTAGGTTTGCCAAAGATCAGGCACAAATACTCCATCTTCGTAGTAGTAGACCGGTTCTCCAAGATGGCACACTTCATCCCGTGTGAAAAGACAAATGATGCAACTCAGATTGCTAACTTGTTCTTTAAGGAAGTGGTGCGCTTGCATGGAGTCCCAAGGACCATCATCTCTGATCTTGACACGAAGTTCTTGAGTCACTTTTGGAGAACATTGCGGAGAAATCTAGGAACAAAGCTTTTGTTCTCTACAACTTGCCATCCTCAAACAGATGGCCAAACTGAGGTAGTAAACAGAACTCTTGGCACTCTGCTTAGAGCAGTCCTTGGTTAAAATATGAAGACTTGGTTAGATTGCATTCCATTTGTTGAATTTGCTTATAACCGCGCAAGGCATTCATCTACTAAGCTGTCTCCTTTCGAGGTTGTTTATGGCACTAACCCTTTGTCTCCAGTTGATTTAAGGCCTATAGCACAAGTAGAACAGGTTAATTTAGATGGCCTAAGGCGAGGAGAACTCTTCAAAAAGCTTTATGAGACGGCCAAAACAAATCTTGAGAAAAAGACGGATAGCTACAAGAAGGCAGCGGACAAGGGCAAGAAGGAGATGATATTTGAGCCGGGAGATTGGGTGTGGCTTCATATGAGACAAGAAAGATTCCCAAACAAACGTGCCTCCAAGCTCTCACCTAGAGGCGACGGCCCGTTCAAAATCTTAAGCAAGATCAATGACAATGCTTATCGTCTTGACTTGCCAGGTGAGTATAACATCTCTCACACTTTCAACGTTGCTGACTTATCTTATTTTGACGCAGGAGATCAAGTTTTGAGGTCAAAACCTTCTGAAGAAGGAGGGAATGATGTGGACATCGATCCAAAGGACATTCCAAGCATCATGCCGACAGTCCAAGAAGGGGCTATGACGCGTTCTAGGATCAAGCAAATGAGGAATAGATACAAAAAGTCCCTACACACCTATATTAACTCCTTAGAACCTACAGATCCGTTGCCCCCTGACCTAAATATCATATTCGGACATAACAACCTCTTAGAGCCAGTTTTAGCCGAAGAAAAACTGATCGAATCAGTTTTAGCTGAGGAAAGAGGTTTAGCCGAGGGAAATCAGGCCGCATTAGTTTTAGCCGAGAAGACCCTGACCAAATCAGTTTTAGCTGATAGAAATCTCACCGCATCAGTTTTAGCCGAGAAAGATTTAGCCGAGACAGTTTTAGCCGAGAAGAATCCAATTAGCTTAGAAAGCCTCCAAAACACTGGTCTCGCCAAGGCAGGTAAATTTCATCGACTAAACACATATTCTAAGACTAATGGTCCAGTTGGATTGGTGGGAAATAGCTCAGGAACCAATACCCTTTAGAGCAAGCCCCTCGTAGCCTAGAGAAGCCAAATGGAGCAAGAAGAGGAGATCATGACTGAGGGAGTGCAAGAACTCGACGATCAAGAGTCTTCTGACTTAGAGAACACCAAAGGAGGCTCCTACGACCAGCTACGTGACCAAGACGCACCTACACCAGAATCATCCTCAAAGACCACGCAAGCTGCCTCTTGGACATCTACTCACCAATGTAAGCTTTTCAATTATTCTATTGTACTTGCAGGTGTTCCCAACATAATCAATGACTAAGGCCTTCATCAAATCGTCGTCCTTAGTTTATTTTTAAGAGTCGCTCATAAACAAACCTATTATGGATTAAATGAAACGATGAGCTTTGTTTAGTTTTTAGCTTACGGTTTTCTTGTTTTGTTTTAGAAATGCGTGTTGTTTTTCTTTCAAAGTCCTGTTGTTTTGAGTCTTTGCTTTCTTTGAGTCGAACCCTAGTAGGTTCAAGCCGACGAGCCCCTTTATAAGGTTCCTTTGCGGCATTGTAGTTCATCACCTTTTTGCATATCAATAAAATAACGCAGTTCTTCAAGTATCATCTTGAGTAACCTATCTTGTTCTTCGTCTTGTTTGTGAGATTCAAGCAAGCCTAGATCCTTCACCGTATCAAAGGCTCATCAAATCTTTGTGTCGTGAACTCACTCCATCAACACATCACATCTTAATCCCACACGAGAGGGCGACCGCCTGCGTGTCAGATTACTTCTATCTTCAATCATCAAAGGAGCCAAGGAGAGGGCGACCGCCTACCTTGCTCACCGCATCTATCCTTTTGACGTGAGAGCCACCACCGGTTCTTACATCATCATTGATGGGACGTGATTCATTTCAGAGGATGGCATTGCAATACTCCTTTGAGGTTTGTATGGCTTTTCCATGTGAAGAGATTTGAGGGTGAGGTGATGAAGGAGCGGCCCCTTTGGTCTCCATTTGTTGCACCTTTGAGCTCAATGCTTCAAGCTTCTGATGTAGATCATTATAAGAGCACACCATTTTGGTGTTGATTTCCTTCATCTTCTTGCTTATATCAAGTGCTCCATTAGCTTGTCCTTGTAGGAGTTGTTGAAGCACATTCTTCATTTCAAGGTCTTGAGACATGGAGTTGTTACCTTGAGCTTGTGGTGCAAGACTTTGTTGAAAAGCCGGTTGAGGGATGAATGGAGCCTTGTTGTAGTAGCCGCTTTGGTGTTGATTATTGTTCAAAACCCGTTGATAGCCACCATGGTTCCTAACATAATGCACTTCCTCTTGGTTACTCAAATCCACCATTTCCTCTTGGGACCCTTGATGTCCTTGAAACTCACCAACAAAGTGAACCAATTTTTGAGAAGCATTAAGAAGCTTGTCAATCTTGTCATTGAGAGCCTTCATCTCCTTAGCCCTCATTTGCTCTTTAAAACCGATAGTGGTTCGTGTGGCCCGATCATACTCATCACCATAGGGTCCATCACATTGGGCGAGGTTCTCAACCAACTCCATCGCTTCATTCACCTCTTTAGCCAAGAAATTACCATTGGACACGGTGTCTAGCAACATCCTTATCTTTGGAAGCGTCCATCGGTAGAGTGTGCTCAATAGAGAAGCATCATTGAAACCGTGATGAGGACATTGCATGGTGTAGCTCCTAAACCTTTCCCATGCCTCATTGAAAGTCTCATTTGAGCGTTGAGTAAAGCTCTATATCTCATTTCTTAGCTTGGCCATCCTTGAAGGTGAAAAGAATTTGGCAAGGAAGGATCTCTTGCATTCATTCCATGTAGTGATAGACCCTTGAGGCAAATTTTTCTCCCATTGATGTGCTTTGTCGCCAAGGGAGAACGGGAACAAACGAAGCTTGAAACCATTCTCAGAGATCTCATTCATGTTTATCAAGCCACAAACTCTATCAAAATGGTCAAGATGATCCAAAGGGTCTTCCACTTGCAAGCCGTGGAACTTGTTACTTTGTACCCTGTTAATGAGACCCATCTTGACCTCAAAATTATTGTTCTCCATCGGTGGTGGTCTTATGCCTTCGTGTTTTGCATAAGCATTGGCCGCATCACCCGCACCAACAACATTACGAGCGGGTGGTGGTGGGTGTTGGTCCATGTTCATGCACCTACAAGAGATAACTAGTAGATAGAGAGATTATTAAACAAAGAAAATAAAAAGCTTGATCTCAAAAAGAATTTAAATCCTATTGACTAAACTAGAACCCAAATTGGCAACGGTGCCAATTGATAAATAGGATTTTACCTACTTAAGAATCAATTCTAAATACACATGTCATTGTAGTGTTTTATGTGTCAATCCAATCTAGGGTCTAGTTCAATGCAACAAGAATACAATATACTCTCTAATTCAAGCAAATAAATTGGTTTGAGTTTAAAGTTCTAGCAATATAATCCAAATTTAAACAAACAAACAAGTGAACAAGACTAAAATGCTTAAACAAGATTAAGAAATTAATAAAGGCAAGCTCTTGGATGAGGTTATGGACGTTGAGGAGTTCTATGATTGACTTATGATGTCTAAACACATATGATTAACTTATGTTGTCTAAACACATAATATAAAACATGTTTTCCTTAGCCTAAAACACTTAAACAAGACTAATCCACTCTCATGGCACTAATCACTTTGCTAATCAACTAATCAAGAACAAACTATCATTTGTGAAAAATTGATTACCAAGCATTAATTACATGTTCATATGGCCATAAGACTCCTTAAACAACTACTCTCATAGGTTCAGCAAGTAAAATCTCTTATTTAGTTCTTGGGGCATTTCATCGAACACCGTGTGTGCATGAAATTCCCTATGGTCTAGATTAGCTTTCTCAAGCCTAATCTAGAATTATGAACCTTAAATAAGAGAGGAAACATGTAATCTAATCACTAGACATCATAGATCAAACAAGAAAACCCCTAATCAACCTCATCCATGAGCCCTAAAAGAACTTACTCACTAATCATGGTGAAACCCTCAAATCCCATAAGGAAGATGATTGAACCCATGATTAGAGATTAAAATTATTAAAATGAAAGAAAGATTAGATAGATTAAGAAGAATTAAACTTAAGATTGCATTAAAATCAAATGGTCTCTTCCAAAAATCCAAGAACAAAATAAAAGAGAAGTTTTTGCCTTAAGAAAAATTAGGGAAAAAGACTTTTTATAAAATTTGGGTCTTTTTGTAATTTAAAGAAAGGTGGGCGGATCGGGTCAACCTGGGACAAACTAGGTATTTACCCGGTTAAAAGTGGGTCGAGGTGAGAAGAGCACCAGTTGGTAAAACCGCGATATCTCCTGGAATACATGTCCGAATGTTCTCAAACCACCTCATGTGGACAGCTAACTCACTGGGCTACAACTTTTGTGAAGACCACCGAGGCTAAGTAGGATTGGAGATCCTTCGTCCAGCCAGGTCTTTCAGGCACGTCGGGTGAGCTCGGCTGGTTTGGGTGAGATAAGTGTTACACCGATCAGTCACACCGACTTGTGACGTTGGTGTAATCCCATGAAGCTTCAATACCGATGTCACTGATCGGTGCTACACATCGGTGCTAAGGACATTTAGCTCATGTTTCCACACCGATCTGTTGTACCGATTTGTGGACTCGGTGTTGAAAAAATCGTCTCGACCAGGCGGACCTGTCTCTGGTATATCAGCCATATCTCTCAAACTACACGTCTGAATGACTTGATTCCAGCTCCTGTGGACAGCTAACGCCTTACTCTACAATTCCCATGAACACCATTAAGCTGGATCTGACTGGAAACCCTTAGTACGACCCGTTCTTTCAGATACTCCGGACGGACTCTTCTTTCTCTTATGCTCCATAACTCCAAACATCATCAACTGTCTCCAAAACACCTAAAAACACTCCAAGTGCATGCAAAACTCACTAGGACCTAATGCAAACACCTAATACTCTAATAAAAATCAAAATGCTATAAAAACTATGCAAGACACTTACATGAGACCCGAAACACTAAATAATATGCATCTAAAATGTTTAAAATATAGGAATATCAACAATACCCCTGAAAGCTCTCAAATCGTTATACCATGGAGAGAAGACAATTAGTGCCACCATAAAGTCAAAAAGACTTGCTCCAACAAGCAAACTTTCAGCCAAACAAGAAGCACATGCCTGTCAATTGTCTAGACAAAAATAGTAACACTCCAAAATCCATGGAGAAGAAGACCATTCTCTGCCAAGGCGCATTGTGCGAACCAAAAGTAAAACCAAAACAAGCGATTGTTCAAACAAATGCTATGATAAGTTATGCCTTAGACAAACTGGTCCCTAATTTATCCATCACTTGTATGATGCACTTGTCTTTTTAAAAAAGAGTTGAAACATGTATTACTGAGGAGAACAAGTCCAAAGGAGAAAAGCCACAAGTAATAAACCTTGCAATAGACCAGAAGCAAGCTCAAGACACTATGCACTCCATGTTGCTTAAGGAAACAAAACCAGAGACACACATACAATCTAATATGAGTAACACAATACAATGTATGTGTCTTGACCCAATATTAATTGATGGAACTAATGTGCATATTCATGATGTAGGTATAACAAACGTTAAATGTATGCTTCCTGGACATAAGAGGCAAAACATGTATGACAAGTTTAAACAGATTCAAACCCAAACTCTACAACGTTTCAAAGCAGAACTTTACATGATAGAGATACCACAAATGACGATATAATAACAGTCATGAGAGTCTGAAAAGAAGAACAAGACCACAAGTTCAATCCAGAGCCTATAAGCAAGTGGAAACCAAAAACAGAACAAGGAATTGTTCAAACACAAACCCCTAAGGTAAATTTTACTCTAGACTAGCATGCTCTTATTAATTCCATGACATGGTTGATACACTTGTCTTCTCCAAGGGATCGTGAATCAGGTCTAGGAACCAAAGGAGAGCACATTGTCCAAAAGGAAGAAAAATTAACAATGGTGACCTTAGCTTCAGATCAGAAGCACGACCATGTAAATTCTGAGCAAGTTGATGGACACAACACGTCTTACTGTTCTGAAATGAAGGAAATCATCCGAAAGGATATAGAGAAGAATAATGGGCTGAGAAAACATCCCTTATGTGTACCACAAGAAATATTTGAGCAGACCATTTTTCAAAAAAACGGTTGATGAGCAGATAAGTCATAACCATATTTAATTTGTTCATAATAAATATCCATGACGAGAATAATGCACTTGTCTTTTCCAAAATATGATGAAACATGTTTATGTACTAAAGAGAAATAATCGACCTATGGAGAAACAACAATCTTAGTTTCATACCAGAAACAAGGCCAATGAGACTCTGAAGCCTTGCAATTCGAATCAACAGACCACGAGCATGGCAGAGTAGTCAATGCTTCTTTGATGTTCGAAACGGAACCACTTGATGCATTGCTTATGCTCATACCAAACTGCAAACACCTACGAGGTAAGCCCCTAAACTTAACACCACAATCTATGTATAAATTGTCTTATTTTGTTGCATGACATGGGGAACACAAAATAGAGACTCAACAAAAACATAATTTGTCCAGAGAGGGTTCTAAGGATCAAAGCAAGATTCTAAAACTGGAAAGGACACCAACAATTATAGTACGAGCCAGAGACAACGAACATGTATACACCCATGTAAGTATTTATGTTCCCAAAGCTCAATTACCCCATGATCACACATATATGATACACTTGTCTTTGTCAAAAGTGTCAAAACAGGTTTTAGAGTAACCTTGAAGCGCACAACAATAACTCAAGATGGAGTAGGAGACAAACAAATCAAACCACCTATTCTGGACCAGAAGAAACCACAAGGCGTCGTTTGCTACATACTTATCAAAAACGCACCACTAGATGCACCATACAAGCCAAAGCCGAGCTGAAACTGATTTGGAGATATATCCCTATTCCCTCGTGATTCCACATGTACTAACTTTCTCTATCTCCATGCAGATAAATTAGTTTCGAGGAAAAAACCTTTTCACGGGTGAGGGTATGATGAGGTCATCGACCCAAGCTTAGACCCAACACATGTACCCGAGCTCAAGAAGGCTACAATGACACGTTTCAAGACTATGATACTAAGAGAAGGGTTTAACACAGCAGTAGAGACCCTCCTAAACACAATGGAACTTGGAGTGCGTTCATAACCACTCCACAAATCAACAACCTTCAAGAGAGCTCCAACGCACCCGATTTAGACTTAATGGAGGATTTTGTACGTTTGAGCCTCAAGAAAGATCAGCCTTGAACCAACCCAGGTAGGTCTGTTTACTTGGCAGGAAATGGAGCTCGGAAAATGAAGAATCTCACCGAGATCACATCAGAGATGCACGATTTTCCATTTCAAGCCATGTAGCCGATAAAGAGCAAATTGAGCAAGAAGAAGATTCTAAAACTAACCACATGGCAACACTTAAAAATCTCATTCATTTTGACTTGAAGGGACTTCAAGAGGAAGAATTCATCAAAGACTTCAAGCTGAACGGACCAGCACAAGAAACGACCACTTCAACTTCAAAATCGCCCATCTCGAGCCAAAACAAAGTATTTTTAATTCATACAATCTGTGCAGGTAAGATGGATCGGCTCAGTGGTATTTGGAGCTGCAAGAGACCACAGTTTGAGCCTCAAACCAGTAGTTTAAGTTTTTTTTTTTAGTCATATTTCCTTTTTTGGTGTTTTAATGTTTTGTAGTTTTTTCTTTTTGAACGTCCGGTTGTTTTGAGTCTTTTTTGATGTTTTTGTGTCGACCTAAATTAGGTATCTAGCTGATGGGACCATTTTCAACGTTTCTTGATTAATAAAATACATAGTTTCCTCTCTAAAGAAAGCACAACCGTCCCTCTTGTCTTCTTTGTGTCTAAAGCCTTAGAAGTCTGAGTGACATAGACTTATCACAGAGTTATTCATCCTCTGTATGGCGTCTCTCGATCCATTCTGGTTACTTGTCATCCATCCATCTCGATCCATTTCTATCCATCTTCCCATCCATTGATTAGATAAAGAGAGTCTTACAATCAGTTATCTTATCCCATCATCCACCTTGTAAGATAAACTCATATTGCATAAGTACGAAGCACTAAGTACAGATACAGTAAAGCCAACAACAGAAGTTTTGACGCTTATTATTAGTGTATAGAAGAGAAATTGTATTGTATTTCGGTTAACCGGATTGAACCTTCCGATTATATAAGGAAGGTTACTGTAACAATCACACTTTAACGAGAATAACAAACTTCATCTCCTTCATCAAAGCTAAAGCTAATATGGTATCAGAGCGTATTGCTCCGCCGCATTGCTCATTTTCTGTGATTCTTCGAGATCTTCATTGATTCAGCTCGTGGAATCCTTCTTTTTCCAAAATGTTTCTCCAAAATTCTTGATCCAGCTTTTCCCGACATTCGCAATGGTTTCCGTTCGCAATTTACGGCGTCGCGGTGGCAAATCGGTGGCCTCAGCTGGAAATACTCCCCTCCGTGGTGAATCATCCTCAGATCCACCACCAATTGTTCCAGAATCAACTCAAACACCTCTGATGATTCTGCGAGCTTCGATCGACTTCACGGATATGGTCTATTCACCATACGTTCTGACGAACGGTGATAATCCCGGAAGCACGATCATCTCTGAGGTATTAGACGGAACAAACTATTCTACTTGGAAAATAGCCATGTTTGTTGCCTTAACACTACAAGAAAACATCGTTTTAGCGACTACATAATCAGTCGTAATATAGTCGGTAAAACAGTTTTAGCGACTACATTACGACCACATTACGTAGTCGTAAATGTCTAGTCGCAAAAACATGTAGTCGGTAATTAGTCACTAATTTACGACTACTTTGCGACTTTGTTGCGATGACAGTAAGAAGTTGCAAACCAGTCGCACATCAGTCGTAATATAAGCGACCATGTACCGACTACATTAACGACTAACATGCGACTAACGTACGACTATATATTGTGTCGTGTGGAAGTCGTTTGGTGTAGTCGTTAAAGAGTCGTGAATTGTTGCGACTAAATTAGCGACTGATTTCCGACTACATTAGCGACTAAATTAGCGACTGATTTCCGAATAAATTAGCGACTGATTTCCGACTAATACGTTCACGAAATAGTGATTTGGTCATAGTGTTACGACTGTTTTGTGACTGATTTACGACTTCTTAGCGACTGAGTTGCGACTACCTAGCGACTGATTTTAGCAACGAAATTCAAAATGGTAATACTGTACCCAATTTGTATTGCCTAGCAATTTGGAAATCATATACAAACCAATACAAAGAATACTGGAAATTTAAAATGAAAGAAACATACATTAATAAAGAAACATTAATATATATTATACATTGTTTTAACATATCAAATACAAATCAATACAAAGAAAGGTCCAATGTTCAAAACATGAAATAAAATGACAGCTTAGGGTGTAGAATCATGCTGCCGATCAGATTGAGAAGCCATGAAGTCTAGAAAATTTGGATCGGTTTGACGAAGATACCTTTCCACCATTGAATAATGCTTCTGGTCAGCTTCAAGTTTGGTAAGCTTGGTTTGTTGGTCAGCTGCAAGTTTGGTAAGCTCTGCCTCACGCCGAGCGTTAGAAGCAGTTGTTCTTCTATTTGGCGTTGAGCTTCTTCCAACTTATCTTCCATGGATTGAAACGATGAAGAGGTTACTTCGAACTTGCGTTTTCCATCAACATGAGACTCATTGACGCTTCCTATTCCATATGGTCTGCCTCTGTCATCCGTGTACGTTGACTGCATAAATAAAACCAAGATTTATAAAACCAGATGACAGAAAACCAAAAGATAACATAGATTTCGTATTTACCTGAAGAAAGAGATCGTTGTATTCCTCTGTGGTTAGCTCTCGCTGTTGCGACCTACCGTCTGAAATTTCAGGTCCGATCTCTTGCATCTTAGCTTGCAAGTTCTTCTCATAATTTTGGGTGATCCTCTCAGCCTTCAGATCAACAAACGTACCATCTGATTTTGTGTGAGTCTTCACCAAAACCTCACCGATACTAACCGGTATGCCCAATTCGTCTTCCTGAAAATGTAACATATAAATTTGTTACATAATAGAAAGTTGCAGAAGTCTTAGATATAGAAATTACACTTACCATTTCCTGTTGGATTTGGTGATATGACCTTTGGCCTCATAAGTGTTTGTGCACACCAAGGCCTTTACGGTCAGATTTCCGAGCAGCGGATGTGGTCTGAGACCTCTCTTTAGCTTCGTCAGTGTCCCATTTCTCTGTCATTGTTGTCCACAGTGTTGGGTTAATCCATGGTGGTCGCTTTCGAGAAGTCCTCGCGGTGCTTACCATATCCTTCATTCGCCTTTGACAAATCCTCTCGAAATATTTTTGAACAACCCCTGAGATTAAGGGATCCCATGTGTGGGTTTTCTACAAGAAAAGTAGATGGTGTTACTGGACAGAATAGAAAGAAAGACATATATGAAGCTTGGACGAGAGAAATGCTTACCGCGAACTCGACGAAGTATCTTTCCTGTCTATCGCGAGGCACAACAGTCCAACCGTAGTGTGGACCATCAAACTTGTTTGCGAAAATCTTGGTTATCTTCCTTGTCAGGTTTCCTTTGTCACGGCCAAACCTAGACATAAACAAATAAGTGCCTCAACAACAACATAAAAACCATGACATAAACATACATTAATAAATGCCTCAACAACAACACAAAATTCAAACCAAGCAAAACATGATGTCAGAATTAACCACATATCAGAAAAGATATGAATCGCAAACTGTGAGCTTAGTCTACCAAACAAAAATCAAGCCAGACAAAACCATAATATTCCCCTGATTAGACCAAACAAACACTTACACCATAAACGAATTGACACTATGTAATTGCTTAAGTCTACCAAACAGAGAATTGATCCTGGTGAGCACTTTAATGACCATTATCCTTGCAAGATATACAATCATGTTATATGGAAATTCAAACCAAGATATACAGACAGTTTCTATCCATTCCAAACACAAAAATCATATTCCAAACACAACAAAAAAGAGACTTCTATGAAGACCGAGATTTGGTCTAACCATCTCCACACACATAAATATCATCAATTCCACACACGCAAATCATACATCATCATTTCCAAACACAAAAACAATTCTACTAACAAACTGTAAACTAGCCTCTTGACAGGAAATCAAATTCAGACATGAATTGATAGAAAGTGGTGTTTGGCGGCTGAGGGCGTGTCGGAGACAGCACAGTCGTATAGTCATGCCGGTTAGGCACTCTTAGCAGCGCCTGAAGCACCATACGTTGCTCTTCCTGGAGATCGGCCTCAATATATGCATTGTCGTCAATCGGATTAGCTTCGAAGTCGTTGGAGATGTGAGCGTGGGACGAGTGATTACTATTACCCTCAGAGTTGTGCACCGAAGAACTCGAAGAGCTTTGTCTTGGAGTCGTCTGATCTTGAGGATGAGAGCTTTCTCGTCGAGTTGTCTGACCTTGAGATGGATTGCTTTGTGGTGGATTCACCGGCGTGATGTTCTGGAAAAGCTGGGTAGGCGGAGGAAAATCACGGACATTTGGTGCGGTCGTTGAAGGTTGAGCATGCACGGGGTTCAGAGGTGGTGACGACAGATGCGGAAGAAATTGGGCCGCCGGCGTGAAGGTGTACTGCGGCGGTAGAGGGTTTGTTGTTCGCGACGAAGACCCTCCGGCTCTCTGAGAAACGTTTGGAACGAATTTCTTCCGTCCTTTACCGTTCTTAGTTTCCGGCATCGTGGGATCGAAGAAGAAGAACGGAAGGTGGGATCGAAGGCGAAGATGAGAGCAAAAGGGATTTCGATCTGTAATCGGAGACGAAGAAGACTGAATTAATGAAGGCTAAGACTTGAGGGACTTAGGGTTTTCGTAAGTTTTTTTTTTAATCTGAATGAAGCAGATAGACTTAATATTTATTTGCTGTGAGTTAGAACGATTAAACACTATGGCTTAGTGGTAAAGTTCTCCTCTATCTCCATTCAGTTATGGGTTCGAGTCCATGGTGGGACATTTTTTTTTTATTCTGAATAAAGCAAGGTAGAAATAATAATTATTTGGTGTGTTAAATACCAATTAAACAATATGGCTTACTGGTAAAGATCTCACATTTATTTCTCTTCACATGGGTTCGAGTCCTGTTGAGGACTTTTTTTTTAACTCAAAACGGGAAATAAATACTGATTAATAATGGAAAAAGACAAATTACACCGAAATAATGTAAAAGACAAATTACAACGAAATTGTGACATAAGTAACATAGTGAATTAGAAGGGTTCTTCGTCATCTGATTCTTCATCAGAAGACGACAAATTACACCGAAATTCATCTTCTGGTTCTGCATCTCCGACTTCGTAATCGAGGTTTATCTGGTCTCCTTGTACGAAATTGTCGAGTACCAGATCTTCAATTGTAGTCATCAATACAGCATCATCATTTTCTGTTTGCAAAAGAGTCGGTTCTTTTTTTTCATATTCCCCNCTTCACACTCATAAGAGTATTCATGATGTTGTCAAAAAAATTCTTCTCTATATGCATCACATCAAGACAATGTCTGAGATTGAGGTCCCTCCAGTACGGTAGCTCCCAGAATATGCTTTCTTTGTGCCAGTTATGTTGCTTCCCATAGCCCGACTTCTTCTTCTCGTGCCCGTTTCCACCGACGTCCTTTGTTTTTTATGGATTTACACCAGCCAGTCGCTCGCAATAAACTTGCTCACCGGTCAAAGACTGAGGTGGATACTCTCTCGACGCGTCTTTTCCCTTAAGGAAATCTTTTTTATTCCTCCTCATTGGATGACCATGAGGAAGAAATCTTCGGTGACAATCAAACCAACACGTCTTCCTTCCCTTAGGTAGATAAAAAGACTTTGTATCTTCCATGCAAATTGGACAAGCCAATTTACCATGGGTTGTCCATCCGGATAACATGCTATACGCCGGAAAGTCGCTTATCGTCCACATTAGCACTGCTTTTAGATTGAAATTTTGATTCAAGGACACATCGTATGCATCGACGCCATTAGACCACAACTCTTTTAACTCCTCAATAAGAGGTTGGAGGAAGATATCAAGACTAGCTCGTGGATGATTTGGCCCAGAATTCAGAATAGTCAGAAATAAATACTTTGTATTCATGCACATACCCGGGGGTAAATTATATGGAATCAAGATCACAGGCCACAACGAATGATTACGAGACATGCCAAATGGATTGAACCCATCCGTACATAATCCAAGATAAACGTTACGAGGTTCTTCAGCAAACCCGGGATATAGACCTTGAAAATATCTCCACTCCACCGCATCAGAAGGATGACCCATTTCTCCCTCCTTTGCTTGGTGCTCGGCATGCCATCTCATTGCCGCTGCAGTTTTCTCGCTTTGATACATTCTCTTTAATCAGTCAGCAATAGGTAGATACCACATACGACTGTATGGTACTTTGGTTCTACGTCGGTCATTCTGAGGCTTCCATCTTTGTTTACCACAAAACAGACATTTAGCTTCCTTCTCGTCTTCTTTCCAAAAGATCATACAATTGTTAATACAAACAGCAATTGTATGATATGGGAGACCTAAATTGCGCATCAATTTTTCTGTCTCGTAATGTGAACCGGTTGCCTGGTTTCCTTTTGGTAAATAGTCTGTCAAGATTCCGCAAACCGAATCCACTAACTTTTCACTCATATTATATTATGCCTTATCTTGCATGACTCGAGCGGATAAGGATAGCTGCGAGTGACCTTCACGACAACCATCATATAATGGAGTATTCGCTCCTTCTAACAAGTCGTAGAATTTCTTTGGATGGTTACGTACCGGTTCTTATACATTATGATAACTAGTACCACCTTGATGATAGTTATCAAAACTCACGTTATCACGAAATGCATCATTCACCATATCCACATATCTATCTTCTACTACATTACCCAATTCACTAATCCCACTTAAATGCGTAGGATCAACATAACTCGGACCTAAATCCATAGAGATTTCTTCTCCATGCTTATACCACACATAATAATCTGGCATAAATCCTCTACTATACAGATGATTCCAAATTCTAGGCCCCGGGAGAAATTTGTCGTTCTTGCAAACACTACAAGGACAGTAAAACTTATCGCCATTGTTCTGCGCTAGAGACTGGCTATTTGCAAATGCCATGAATTGATCCACCCCCGTGGTGAACTCTACCGAGAAATTTCTCGTCTCTTCATCGATTCGCTTATACATCCACTCCCGAAAATTACTATAATTGTAATTTCCCGACATTATAAAACAAAAAAACGGTTTCTCTTCTAAAATTTAATTTTTTTCGTTTATGAGAATGAGGAGATTATGAGAATGAGGAAACGAATATGGTCTCGTTGCAACTCTATGGTGAAATCTTGGTTGTTGAACTCAGTTTCAAAGCAGATCTACACAAGTATCCTTCGGTTTAACGACGCTTCAGAAATTTGGAAAGATTTCTTGGTCAGGTTCCATATCACGAACCTTCCTCGTTCTTATCATTTGATGCAACAAATCTGGTCTCTCCAGCAAGGATCGGTGAATCTTTCTGACTATTATACTGCTTTGAAGACATTATGGGATGATCTGGATGGAGCTGAATGTGCTAGCACCTGTCATATTTGCAAGTGTTGTAAAGCAATTGACACACAAGTTGAACATGCTAAAATCATCAAGTTTCTGGCAGGATTGAATGAGTCTTACGCGACCATTCGTAGTCAAATCATCATGAAGAAGACGATTCCAGAACTGGCTGAGATATATAACTTGTTGGATCAAGATCACAGTCAGAGAAATTTTGGTTTCGTCACTCAAAACAATGCCTCTGCATTCAACATTTCAGTTGCTCCACCTGGCTCTATTTCGGTTAATGCAACAAAGTCGTCTTACAACAATAATCCCAGGCAGAACAAACCTCAATGCTCCCATTGTGGCTATATGGGACATACAGTGAATGGTTGCTACAAAATACACGGTTATCCTCCTGGTTTTAAACACAAAACCAAACCTAGTTCTGAGAAATACACATCACATGACAAAGCTCCTTATACCAAACCAGTGGTAGCAAGTCTGACCTTAGTTGGAGTCAAATGCAGGATGTGATAGCATACTTCAGCACACAACTGCATGCTCCTACAACTCAAGCACTAGCCATGTCATCTTCTTCCACAAGTGCTATCAATGGTCTAGTTGCTGATGGTATTTCATTCTCTTCCTGTACGCTATGTTTTATTGAAATTCTGACAGCTACTAGGAAAGTATTAACTGCACAAAATTGGATCATAGATAGTGGTGTCACTCATCATGTTTTCCATGACAGGTACTTGTTTGATAGCCTATCTACTGATTTAAGTAATACAGTCACACTTCCTACTGGCATGAATGTCAAGATTTCAGGTGTTGGGAAGATCATATTGAATGATTACATTATATTGAATAATGTCTTGTTTATCCCAGACTTTCGGCTGAATCTACTAAGTGTCAGTCAAATGACCAAAAATCTAAGCTCACGAATTTATTTTGATGAAGATTCTTGCGTGATTCAGGATCGTATCAAGGGGCAGATGATTGGACATGGTAGACAACTTGCTGGACTATACGTTCTGGATACAACAACTCTTTCAAGTTCTTCTCAAGACATTGTTCCCTTTTGGTCTTCTGTTGTGGTAGATGCGTCCTTATGGCACAGTAGGTTAGGGCATCCTTCCTATGATAAAATTGATCTTCTGAATAATGTACTTGGCCTACATAAAAGAAATAAAGAAGATTCAGTTCATTGTGCTACTTGCCAATTGGCTAAACAAAAACATCTTCCATTCAAATCTAAGAACAACATGTCATCTAATGCCTTTGATTTGATTCATATAGACACTTGGGGTCTTTTTTCAGTCCCTATAGTGGAAGGTTATCGTTATTTCCTCACAGTAGTGGATGACCATACTCGTGCTACATGGATTTTCTTGATGAAAACTAAAGCAGATGTTCAACATGTCTTCCCGAACTTCCTACGAATGGTGGAGACACAATATGAGAAGAATGTAAAATCAGTCAGGTCAGACAATGCCCCTGAACTGAAATTTACAGGGTTGTTTTTGAAGAAAGGGATTGTTTCTCATCATTTATGCCCGGAAACTCCAGAACAAAACTCTGTCGTTGAGAGGAAATATCAACACATACTTAACGTTGCGAGAGCTTTGATGTTTCAGTCACATGTTCCACTTGAACATTGGGGAGATTGTGTTCTCTCTGTAGTATTCCTGATAAACAGATTGCCATCTCCTCTACTATCAAACAAGTCTCCCTTTGAGCTGCTTCATTCAAAGGTACCTGATTATTCTTTGCTTCGAGTATTTGGATGTTTATGTTATCAGTCCACTTCATCGCAGCAAAGACACAAGTTTCAACCTAGGTCTAAAGCTTGTGTTTCTCGGGTATCCTGCTGGCTACAAGGGATATAAAGTTCTGGATCTAAAGACTAATAGTATCTCTATATCTTGACAAGTGGTATTCTTTAAAACTATATATCCTTTTGCCAATAATCCTCAGTCTGCAGATGATGTTTTCAACAATTCTGCATCAGACGATAATGAGGACACTACTCTGGTAAAAGATCTTACATCCACAACAGTTCCTGAAACAGAAACGTCTGAGAGACAAAGCAAAACTCCTTCCCATCTCAAAGATTACTACTGCAACTCAGTTTCAAATGCAAGATATCCAATCTCTGCTTACATCAACTACACAAAACTGTCTGAAGATCATCAAGCCTATGTATGTGCAATAGATCACTATTCTGAACCAACGTCATACACTCAAACTAAAAAGATAAAAGAATGGAATGATGCTATGGATGTTGAAGTGATTGCCTTGGAGGATACAGGCACTTGGTTGGTATGTTCTTTACCGATAGGAAAGAAACCTATTGGATGTAAGTGGGTCTACAAAGTGAAACTGAATGCTGATGGAAGTCTAGAACGTTTCAAAGCTCGACTGGTGGCCAAGGGATATACACAACAAGAAGGTATCGATTATGGTGACACATTTTCACCGGTGGCAAAAATGACAACAGCTGGAATTCTCCTTTCTGTTTCAGTTGCAAAGAACTAGAGTCTACACCAGTTAGATATATCAAATGTATTTCTCAATGGAGACCTTCATGAGGAGATCTACATGACTTTACCTCCGGGATATACATCAAGAAAGGGGGAATCTCTACCTACGAATGATGTGTTAAAACTGCAAAAGTCACTATATGGACTTAAACAAGCTTCACGTCAATAGTTTTTGAAGTTCTGTGCAACTATTACCAGTCTCGGTTTCACAAAGTCCCATGCATATCATGCTCTATTCATTAGGCGTGACGGTGATATTTTTGTTGCCTTGTTAGTTTATGTGGATGATATCGTCATTGCCTGCAACAATGATGACACATTAATTCAACTCAAGACAGATCTTGCTAAAGCATTTAAACTCAGGGAGTTAGGTCCTTTGAGTTATTTTCTAGGTCTTGAAATTGCTCGATCTAGTGCAGGCATCTCCATATGTCAACGGAAATATGCATTGGGAATACTGGAAGATACTAATTTGATGGATTCTCGACCTTCTAGTATCCCAATGGAACCAAGCACAAAGATGTCTCTTCATAACGATGAGCCTGTGCTGCATGATCCCGAAGTTTATAGGAGATTGATTGGTAAACTGATGAATCTTACGATTACCCGACCTGACATCACTTATGCAGTCAACAAGCTATGTCAGTTTTCATCAGCTCCTAAGAAGTCTCATCTAAATGCAGCTCATAAGGTGGTTCATTACATTAAGGGCACAGTCGAATTGGGTTTGTTCTACCCATCTAAATCGGATTTACAACTCAAGGTGTTCACTGATGCAGATTGGGCATCATGTCCAGACACAAGACCTTCAACATCTGGTTTTGCACTTTTCTTGGTCCTTATCTTATTTCTTGGAAGTCTAAGAAGCAGGACACAGTTTCAAGATCCTCTGCCGAATCCGAATACAGACCAATGGCATTAGCTACTTGTGAGATTGAATGGTTACTGAAGCTTGCAAAAGAATTACAGGCTCCTCAACAACATATAGTTCCCCTTTACTGTGATTCTACAGCAGCTATGCACATTGCCAACAATTATGTGTTCCACGAGCGGACTAAACACATAGAGAACGATTGTCACACAACCAGAGAACGTATTGATAAAGGCGTGCTCATGACAATGCATGTGCGAACTACTATTCAACTTGCAGATGTGTTCACTAAACCCTTGTTTCCAACACAGTTCAAGGCTCTCATTAGCAAGATGAGCTTACTTTCAATCTTCTACTCATCTTGAGGGGGAATATTAGTTTATAGAAGAGAAATTAGATTGTATTTCGGTTAACCGAATTAAACCGGATTGAACCTTCCGATTATATAAGGAATGTAACTGTAACAATCACACTTTAACGAGAATAACAAACTTCATTTCCTTCATCAAAGCTAAAGCTAATACTTATCTTGACCAAAAATAAATTGTGAAACAATCCAGAACACATAAGAGCATAAAAACACAAAGAAAAAGAAACACAAAAGAGACAATCACTCATGTCGAAATTTCACGAAAACCACAAATTTCACGAAACCCCCCAATTTGAGATTAAAAAAAAAATTTAGTTACACAAAGTTATACACTTAAAATGCGATTAAAGACAAAATTGAAGATTCTTTCCATAAATAAACGAAAATATGAACTATTTTGAAATCCCTAAATTTCAAATTTTGAATCAAATTTTCGATTTTTGTTTTGAGAAGTTTGTAGAATTGCTCGAAGAGATAAACAGAGGTAGTAAATTAACTCGATTCCCAGCGATGAGAATCTTGGCGACGACTCCGTTACACTCCGGCGAGAGATCCGACGATGGGATGCGTCGATTTAGCGATGAAGATTTTTTTATTTATTGATGAATGTGTATATTCACGATAGATAAATTCCTCTTTTTTTTTTAAAGTTTGGTTTGATCAAAAGCAAGGTCAGTTAGTCATTTTCATTAAACATTGTGTTACTGTGGGAACTTTTAAAATGGTGGTGCTAAGATTGTCATGAAACATAGTCTCCAATTTAAAATTAATTTGAGAAAAATAAAATTTCAAATGTGTTACGATTAATGAAAGTTAGTTTTCTATTTGTGGAAAGAAAACTGAATCTATTTTTCCTCTTCTTTTTAGGTAAAAAAAACAAAACAAAAACAAAGTTTGCAAAAGAAAAGGCATGAAAACAGTTCAAAATGGACACACACACATTGTCAAAACACCTCAGAAAAAGGTCTGCCACAAACCATAAAAACACACAAGCCATCTATGCACGTGTATATATACCACTTCTCTGTTTTAAAACAACATCACAAAACTAAAGAAAAAAATCCTCTTTTGTGGCATTTACTCTTTCTTGTTCTTCAGAACAGCTCGAAAGAGAATAAAAAGAGTTTTATTTTTCATTTTTGTTTTCTTGGTTTAAAGAAATTGAGCGTGGTGATAAAAAAATACTGATTCACTATGGCTGCTGATATTTCATGGGAAGAAATAAAAAAGGAGAATGTTGATCTTGTTAGTGTTTGTTTTTTTCTTTTCTTAACAAATACCATTTAATCAAATATAATTTTAAAACTAAAACATGAATTTGTGTATTACAGGAAAAGATTCCGGTGGACGAAGTGTTCCAACAGCTAAAATGTTCAAGAGAAGGTCTATCATCCGAGGAAGGAAGGAATAGACTGCAAATATTTGGCGCAAACAAACTGGAAGAGAAAGAAGAAAACAAAATTTTGAAGTTTTTAGGGTTTATGTGGAACCCTCTTTCATGGGTTATGGAAGCGGCAGCAATCATGGCGATTGTGTTGGCAAACGGTGATGGAAGACCACCGGACTGGCAAGACTTTGTTGGGATCACGTGTTTGCTTATAATAAATTCAACTATCAGTTTCATTGAGGAGGACAATGCAGGTAATGCAGCAGCTGCTCTCATGGCCAATCTTGCCCCTAAAACAAAGGTCTTGAGAGATGGGAAGTGGGGAGAGCAAGAAGCTGCGATTCTGGTACCAGGTGATTTAATCAGCATCAAGCTAGGTGATATTGTCCCTGCGGATGCTCGTCTTTTAGAAGGTGATCCTCTTAAGATCGATCAATCTGCTCTTACCGGTGAATCTCTTCCCGCCACTAAATATCCTGGAGACGAGGTATTCTCTGGTTCTACTTGTAAACAAGGTGAGATCGAGGCTGTTGTCATTGCCACCGGTGTCCATACCTTCTTTGGCAAGGCAGCTCACCTTGTTGACAGTACTAACAATGTTGGCCATTTCCAAAAGGTACGATATCTAATGTTTTCCTTTTAGTGCAAGCAACCCTTTGAACTAATTCTAGTATATGACCTCTGAATTTTTATAACCATTTAAACTAGTTCTATTGTGTGTGGTCTTTGAATGTTTCAGGTCCTAACCGCGATTGGTAATTTCTGTATCTGTTCAATCGGAATAGGAATGTTGATTGAGATAATTGTAATGTATCCGATCCAGCATAGGAAGTATAGAGATGGAATCGACAATCTTCTTGTGCTTCTCATTGGAGGAATTCCAATTGCGATGCCCACTGTGTTGTCTGTGACAATGGCTATTGGATCCCATAGGTTGTCTCAGCAGGGGGCCATCACCAAAAGAATGACCGCGATTGAAGAAATGGCTGGTATGGATGTTCTTTGCAGCGATAAAACCGGAACACTAACTCTCAACAAACTTACAGTTGACAAGAACTTGATTGAGGTTTGATGAAGATTCTCTTCAGCTCATCACATTCGTTTTTGTATATGCAGAAAGTTAAAAAAATTTGTGTTTATCAGGTTTTCCCTAAAAACGTAGACAAGGATACTGTGATACTACTTTCAGCTAGGGCTTCAAGAACAGAGAATCAAGATGCTATTGATGCTTGCATTGTTAATATGTTGGGTGATCCAAAAGAGGCAAGAGCTGGAATAACCGAAGTGCATTTCCTGCCATTCAATCCAGTAGAAAAACGAACCGCAATCACGTACATTGATAGTAATGGAGAGTGGCATAGATGCAGCAAAGGTGCTCCTGAACAAATTATTACTCTTTGTGAACTCAAAGGAGAGACGGAGAAACGAGCACATGACATCATTGGCAAATTTGCTGAGCGTGGCCTTCGTTCACTCGGGGTTGGACGCCAGAAGGTTCCTGAGAAGGACAAAGAAGGCGCTGGAACGCCATGGGAGTTTGTTGGTCTTTTGCCACTATTTGACCCTCCAAGACATGATAGTGCAGAGACCATTAGACGAGCCCTTGATCTTGGTGTAAATGTTAAGATGATCACCGGAGACCAATTGGCCATTGGTAAAGAAACTGGTCGCAGGCTTGGAATGGGAACTAACATGTATCCTTCCTCTTCTTTACTCGAAAATAAAGATGACACTACAGGTGGAGTTCCCGTCGATGAACTCATTGAGAAGGCTGATGGATTTGCTGGAGTCTTTCCTGGTAATTAACCCTCCGATCTATTTCATTTTCCCTTCTTTCTCACCAATCATATTCTAAAGTTGAATGATCTTGTTTAGAGCACAAGTACGAGATTGTAAGGAGGCTCCAAGAAAAGAAACATATCGTTGGTATGACAGGGGATGGTGTGAATGACGCTCCAGCACTAAAAAAAGCGGACATCGGTATAGCAGTGGATGATGCAACTGATGCGGCAAGAAGCGCTTCAGATATAGTCTTAACTGAGCCAGGTCTTAGTGTCATAATCAGCGCGGTGCTCACCAGTCGAGCTATCTTTCAACGAATGAAGAACTACACAATCTATGCAGTTTCCATCACCATCCGTATAGTCCTAGGGTTCATGCTTGTGGCACTCATTTGGGAGTTTGACTTTTCTCCCTTTATGGTCCTCATTATTGCAATCCTAAACGACGGGACCATCATGACCATTTCAAAAGACAGAGTCAAGCCTTCCCCAATCCCTGATTCATGGAAGCTTAAAGAGATCTTTGCAACTGGGGTTGTTCTTGGAACATACATGGCTCTCATTACCGTTGTCTTCTTCTGGCTAGCTCATGACACTGACTTTTTTTCGGTAATTTATACATTACTACTACTTAGTATATATTTATCTTCCACTGTGATTTTTATCATGATTATGGAGATCTTAAATGGCAAGAATGCTCAACGCTCCATAAGTTCTAGGGATTAGTCTGGATTAGGTCTGTGATATCTAAGTTATATAAGAAAATATTTAATTTTTATTCATCTTGGTGTTGTTGTGTGTAGGATAAATTTGGAGTAAGATCATTAAAAGGCAAAAACGAGGAGTTAATAGCAGTTTTATATTTGCAAGTCAGTATAATTAGTCAAGCTCTCATCTTTGTCACACGATCAAGGAGCTGGTCTTTTGTGGAACGTCCTGGATTTCTTCTTCTTATTGCTTTCCTCATTGCCCAACTGGTACGTAATTTGGATTCATACATTTCACACTATAATATATATATCTTACATTCATACTCTTATAATTTTCTCTTTTCCAAAGAACAGATTGCAACCTTAATAGCTGCTTACGCTCATTGGGAATTTGCGAGAATCAAAGGGTGCGGATGGGGATGGTGTGGAGTTATTTGGATTTACAGTATTATCACATACATTCCTCTTGACATCCTCAAGTTTATCACCCGCTACATTCTTAGTGGCAAAGCTTGGAATAACATGATTGAAAATAGGGTATGTATGAGTTCTTGATTCTTGAACTACATTATCTACACATAGATTGACATTCTTGCCCTTTTTTTTTAATCTAAGACCGCATTCACAACCAAGAAAGACTACGGCAGGGGAGAAAGAGAGGCCCAATGGGCTCTAGCTCAACGTACACTCCATGGACTTAAACCGCCTGAGTCAATGTTCGAAGACACGGCAACCTACACCGAGCTGTCTGAGATCGCTGAACAGGCAAAAAAACGTGCAGAAGTTGCCAGGTATGTAAATGATCACTTGAAAGATCCATATGAAAACATTTTCTAACAAGGTTGGTGAGAGTTGTGTTGTGTTGTGGATCTGTCGTACATGCAGGCTAAGAGAAGTGCACACTCTCAAAGGCCACGTTGAGTCAGTAGTAAAGCTCAAGGGCCTTGACATTGATAATCTTAACCAACACTACACCGTCTAAGCCAAACTACAATGACATTTTAAGCGGAGTCGTATTACGACAATTCGAGTAATAAAGTTGGAGAAAATGGGTTCAGAAAGATTAAAGAAGAAGAAGAAGTTTCGATTTGGATTATCTATTTCTTGGTTAAGAGATGATATAATGAGTGGAAAGTTTCGTAGCTTGAGGAAAAGCCATAAAAAAAAAAGAAGAAGTTGATGACAGGATGGCTGAATGAAGTGGAATAAAGAAAAGAAAAGAACACATCGACATGTGTTAAACTCATTAGTGATCCCGTTTTTTTTTGGTTATAAACTCTTTTTATGTTCTTCTTTTATAATAAGAAATTGAGGTTGATAATGATAGATATTAGTCTTGTTTTAACATCAATAAAAATCAAGGGGTTTATTTTAATTTGAAAATTAATTTTTAGATGATATATTTTCTTTCAAAAAAATAAATATATTTCATTACTATTCACATTTGTTTAACTAGTCAAAATTTAGTTATTTTATGAGTCGACTAATTTTTCAGATTTCGCAAGATTTTCATGTTACCATTTATATCCTTAGTTAGTCAATTAAAATTCTTCTAGTAATCAATACTATAAATTTTTTTGTGCCTCTTCTGAAGAGGCACATCATCTTTTTTGTGTTATGAAAAAGTGACACATCATTAAAAAAATCAACCAATTAGAATATTTTATTTAATACACATTAACTAAAAAAATCACAGGTGTACATACAACAAATAATTGAGAAATTCTCTTATTCGATGCAATGCTTGAGATTCATAAATCTTGAAAAAAAAATATCTTCTCCAATTCAACGCTTCATAATCAATATAGAGTCTCCCTCCCATATATATCTCAATGATTCAGATTCTGGCTACATATATAACCCATTTATCCTCTCTGACTCATACTCATTCACGGGCAACGACGCCGCTTGGCTTTTTGGAATTTTGATAAAACAAATTGGAAAATAACGGAGATGGTGGAATGTCAACCACTATTCAACCATGCTGCAACGTGGTCTCGGACTCCAGATTCTTTTAAGTTAGGATATTTTTTTCTATTGTTTTTATCTAAATCATCACAAACTCTAATGTTATTGGTAGTCTTTCATCCCAAAATTAGGGTTTTAAAATTTTTTTAGACTATCATGTATACGTAACTTTTATACATAACTTTTAGTTATAATTAAGTTATTCTTTCATTATTGTGATTGTTAGATTGTTGTGGTATTGGAGAATTGACCTCAGGAAAAAAGAGAGTTTGCTATATTCTGATCGTTTTTAGCAATCAATATACCAAATTACCAACCCTTTTGGTTTGTTTGACAGAAGTTGTGGCTATGGACTACGAAAAGGTTGGTGTCCGTAAAGCAACAAAAGTAACTTCAAAGTTCAGACGATCAGTGTTGATTTTTACGGAAAAAAATTCGAGGCTCATATTTGAAATTCCGCAGGTTAAGAGAGGTATATATGACAAATTTTTTTTTTTTGGATTACCAGGAGGTTCTAGACCGAGGCCCGTATATCTCATAGGCCCGGGACCAGAGCATTTTTAATGGTTCCGTCCCAAGCGTCATTCGATCATGTGACCTCAAGGTTTCGCCCATGGTACATTTACCAGTCGAGCTGGCGACACTTGGTTATATATGATAATTTCCCAACGAATGAATGAATTTATCATCTTTCTCTTCTAAATCAAATTTTTTGGTTGATAGTGTTACCCTAATAGAAAAGTTTCTTCTTACATTTGGTGCTTTTCTTTCTCACGTAAGATAAAAATTTAACTTTTATTTTTCATGTATGTCAGCTAATAATTGTGGAAAGGGGTTTCTTTATTTTGGATGTTCATGAATATGAGGAAAACAATTGATTCATGTAGTGACTAAGTGATGGAAAAATTTGATA
Source organism: Eutrema yunnanense (assembly GCA_002933935.1). Taxonomy (NCBI): domain Eukaryota; kingdom Viridiplantae; phylum Streptophyta; class Magnoliopsida; order Brassicales; family Brassicaceae; genus Eutrema; species Eutrema yunnanense. The sequence continues at coordinate 156,359 of PKML01005538.1, read as the reverse complement.
TGATTGGTGATCGTTTTTATTGATTCTTAGATTGATGTTTAAGCTAATTGGGCCTAAAGTTAGGTTATTATTGGTGTACTAAAATCATTCGTCGCTCTATCTTTAGAATATGTAAGTGTTACATCCCGACCTTCGGTACTCGAAAGTCTGTATGTTTCCGTTTTCTAATTTCCGATTTAAGTTGATTTCTAGATACTTTCAAAATATTCCAGTGATATATCATGGTTTTTACCTTTTTTAAGCCAGGATATAAGTCCGTTTTATAGAGTCTTTCTACTATTTTGTAGTGGTTTAGAGTCCTTTATAGGTTTTAGCACGTTTGGAGCATAATTGGAGATATTGGAGCTTTCTGGAGCATTTTGGAGTGAAACTGAAGTTCGTGTAGCTGAGTACCCGATTTGAAGCCACAGTGTCGATCGATACTGACTGCAGCAAGACACGAGTCGCAACTTTTGAAGAATTGCAAAATTGCCCAGAAGACTTTATTATTTACAAGAAACCCCAAAACGTGATTTAGGTTATTTAATAAGATTTTACAGCCACTTTGATGGCTATGCTTTATTTTACTTTGGTTTTTTGAGAGAGCTTTGGAAGGGAGACAAGTCTGAAACTCTGTTCGTCCGAGAGAAGATTTCGAACCCTCTTGTTACTCTTTCTTATTTATTCAAGTATTTATTCAGTCATGTTTATTGTTGCAATTTCCATGTCTGAGTACATCTCCTATTAGGTTTAGGGATTCTCATTAGGGATTTCTTTGAATGCTAGGTTGATTAGTTGTTTAGGGTTCACCATCTGAATTAGTTCTTCACCATAGGTTGTTCTCATAGCTAATTCTAGATTGATCACCTAGAACTTAGATCTTAGAATAATTGATTAGGCACGAGAGTGCGATTAATTACATGATAGAACCTAGGGTGAGAAAAATAACTATTTGCAAAGAGATTTGGTTTAGTTGTTTTGTGAACAAATCAAACTTGAACTAAAGGCTGGTTTAGACTTTAGGATTCACAAAGTGATTTGGAATTCTAGGATTTAGACTTAGATAATTCTCGCAACGAGAGTTGGTTAATTATACTTTAGTAATTTGAGTTCAAGAACCGTGCATAACCTGAACCCTGATTAGTTAGTTTATTTGCATTCATTGATTTCCTGAGAAATTCCCTGAACCTATATTTCTCCAATTGAATTTACAACAGTTTAATTTACGTATTTGCTTTCAATTACATTGATCACTTAGCTTGATTTTCTTCTATATAATCTATTGTGTGATTCCTTGAGTCTCTGTGGATTCGATCCCTAACTATTACAATCGACAAAGCTTTAGTACTTTTAGGGTATTAATTTGAGCTTATCAAATTTGGCGCCGTTGTCGAGGATTCAATTTTGCCATTAGATTTTAGATTGAGAATTTCCACTAAGTTCGTCGGTATCGATCGATACTACTCAGTGTCGGTCGATACTCGTCGTTTCCTTTTGTTGATATCGATCGACACCACCCAGTGTCGGTCGATACTCATCGTATTTTTTGTTACTTACGTGCCTTGCCTTTGTTTTCAGGTGTATGCCTATTCGCGAAACCAGAAGGAACAAGAGCACTCAGCTAGTTGATATGTCAAACGAGCAGCAAGCACTTTTGGAACGCACAAACATAAGAGTAAAGAAGTCAGCAGAGATGAACAACAATCAAGTGGAGTTGGTTCAAGATGAAGCTGGTGCTTACAGAGACCAAGAGGGTCAATTGTGCAATGAGAGAGGGCAACGACTGGATGGAGAGGGGAAAATCATCCTACCTGCTCATGTGGTCGCTGGAAATGTCGCTTGGAATGCGAATACAGGGAATGATGTGGTTAATCGTGGTAGAACGATTGGTGAGTACAACATGCCTGATCAGTTTTATGCAAATCGATCAGCGATTCGCCCTCCTGCTTTCCAGAGGAATGACTTTGAGCTGAAACCTACTTACTACACTCTTGTGGGTCAGCACCCTTTTCATGGTCTTTCCAATGAACATCTCATGGATCATATTGAGAGGTTCGAGGATTTGGTCACTAGCATCAAGAGCAATGGAGTATCCTACGACTACCTCTTCTGCAAGCTCTTCCCATACTCTCTTGGTGGAGATGCAACTTACTGGCTGAAGCAGTTACTTCATGGATCATTGACTACCTGGGAACATACCAAGACTGCTTTCCTGAACAACTTCTATGATGATGCACGATCCGAAGATCTTAGGAACAAGATCTCCTAGTTTTCTCAAGGCCCTATTGAGGCATTCAAGGCTGCTTGGACGAGATTCAGATCATATCAGAGAGATTGTGCACACCACGGGTACTCTAATGTTCAGCTGATGGGGTTCTTCTTCAGAAGACTTGATTGGAGGTATCAGATGACTTTGGATGCTTCGAGCAATGGAAACTTCAACACTAGGTATCCTGAAGATGCTTATGTGCTGATTGAGAACTTGGCGTCTAGCAATAGCACCAAGAATGCAGACTTTGAGTGCAAGAAGCAAGCTGGTAGCATGGACGGTTCACAGGTTGCTGATGTTCAAGCCAAGTTAGATTCCATGCACAGTCTTCTGATGGGCAAGACAACAAAGGCTGTTCACTTTGCTGAAGATGTTGAGGTTTTCAATGAGGATGAAGCAGAGGATGTTAAATATATTGGTGGTTCTTGTTTTCAAGGTCAGAGGAATCAATTCAACAACAACCGAAACTTCAACAAAAATTCTCAACACGGAGGTTCGAATCACTTGGTCCAGAAACCATCTCAGAGTAGTGGGTATACCAGGAACTATGGGAATTCATTTTATCAACATGTCCCTGCTAAGCTCCCAGATAGCAAGATCGAGTCTATGTTCGAATAGCTTATTCAAGGACAGCAGAAGCTTACTGTGGATTTCAATGGGAAGATTGATGTCATGTACAATGATCTGAGTGGAAGGATCGACGCTATTAATCTCCAGCAGAAGAAGCTGGAACTTCAGATTGCTCAGACTTCAGAGGCTGTGAAAAGGCAAGAAGGTTTTCTTCCAGGCAAAGGAGAGAACCCAATGGCTCACATCAATGCCATCACCTTAAGGAGTGGGAATGAGGTCAATCCAGGAGTAAAAATTGGTCAAACTGCAGATATTTTTGTCGATCTTGACGATGAGGATACTGATACCGCTCCATTATCGATCGACACTAGTCAGCATCGATCGACACCTGTCAAGATTCTTTCACGGGACATATCAAAACCCCGTGTATCAATCGATACCACTCATGTATCGATCGACACTGATCCTGCTGTCGAGTCAACACCTAAGGTTTTGAAGGAAGCGCCTAATGTAGTTGCAGAAAGAGTTTACACACCGAGGATACCTTATCCCAGAGCTACTGGGAAGACTAAGAATGAGGTAGAAGACTCTAGATGCAAAGCAATCATGGATAAGTTGATTGTTGAACTTCCTTTTTATCGATGCAATCAAGACTTCTCCAGCTTTCAGGAGATATGTCAAGAGGATGGTGTCTAGCAATGTGAACCTTGAAGAAGGATGCTTGATGATTACTCATGAGTGCAGTGCAATCCTGACTAACAGGATCCCAAAGAAGCTACCAGATCCATGGAGTATTGTGTTGGATTGTACAATATTCATAGATAGATTTTAGCGCTCTCTTTGTGATCTTGGCTCAAGTGTCAACCTCATGCCACACTCAGTTGCTAAAAGGATGGGGATAACAGACTTCACAACCACAAGAATATCCTTGATACTTGCTGATCGTTCAGTTAGACTTCTAGAGGGTTTACTCGAAGATGTTCCTATTAAGATTGGGAATTGCTTGATCCCAACTGATTTCATCGTCCTGGAGTATGATGCTGAGCCTAAGGATCCTCTTATCCTAGGAAGACCATTCCTTGCAACAGTTGGTGCTTTGATTGATTGCAGGAATGGGAAGATCGCTCTCAACATCGGTTATTTGGTCATGACGTTCAATATGGATAAGATGATGAAGAGACCAACCATCGATGGGCAGACTTTTTTTGTCGACACTTTCAGTGACATAGCTGAAGAGTACTTCCTAGAGATGCATCCTGAGGATCCACTGGAGAGGGCATTGGTCTGTTCAGCCACTTCAGAGGTCCATTCGTATGAAGATACTGCTGGATACTCGAAGATGCTCGATTCAGCATCACCAGTATCGATCGATACTCCCCTCGTATCGGTCGATACCCTGCGACCAAAAGGAAGGTCGGCCGATAGTTCTAAGCAAGCTGCTGAGCTTGGAGATTGGAATGAGGAGAACGCTCCTAAAGTGGAACTCAAGCCACTTCCTGCGAATCTGAGGTATGGTTTTCTTGGTCCTAATTCCACATACCCAGTGATTATTAATGCTTCTTTGAACAACGCAGAGATTACCTTACTGCTGAGCAAGCTGCGCAAGTATCGCAAAGCTCTTGGCTATTCTCTTGATGATATTTCAGGTATAGCACCGGACCTGTGCATGCATATGATTCATCTCGAGGACGAGTCAAAGGCTTCAGTTGAGCATCAGAGGAGGCTGAATCCGAACCTGAAGGAAGTAGTCAAAAAGGATGTGATGAAGCTTTTGAAAGCTGGTGTCATCTATGCTATTTCTGATAGCTCCTGGGTCAGTCCAATGCATGTTGTTCCTAAGAAAGGAGGAATAACTGTGGTGAAGAATGAGAAGGATGAGATGATTCCTACTAGGACTATCACTGGGTATCGAATGTGCATTGACTACAGGAAGTTGAATGCATCTACGAGGAAAGATCACTTCCCATTGCCATTCATTGACCAGATGTTGGAGAGGTTGGCTAGTCATCCCTACTACTGTTTTCTCGATGGATATTCAGGTTTCTTCCAGATTTCTATACATCCAGATGATCAAGGGAAGACCACTTTCACATGTCCCTATGGCACATTCGCATACAGGAGAATGCCATTTGGATTGTGTAATGCCCCAACCACCTTTCAGAGATGCATGATGTCTATATTCACAGACATGATTGAGGATTTTATGGAGGTATTCATGGATGATTTTTCGGCGTACAGATCATCATTCAAGGACTGTCTGGCTAATTTGTGCAAGGTGCTACAGAGATGTGAACAGAAACACTTGGTCCTTAATTGGGAAAAGTGTCAATTTATGGTTCAGGAGGGCATCGTACTTGGGTACAAGGTTTCTGAAGCTGGGATCGAAGTTGACAAAGCCAAGATTCAGGTCATGACAAGCCTCCAACCACCGACTTCTGTGAAGGATATTCGAAGTTTCCTTGGTCATGCTGGGTTTTACAGAAGGTTCATCAAGGATTCCTCCAAGCTAGCACGCCCACTCACAGCTCTATTATGCAAGGATATCACATTCGATTTCACACCTGAGTGTCTTGCAGCTTTTGAGGAGATTAAAAAGGTCTTGGTGAGTGCTCCTATTGTGAAACCTTCTGATTGGACTCTACCTTTTGAGATCATGTGCGACGCTAGCGACTTTGCTATTAGATCGGTTTTGGGTCAGAGGAAGGATAAGAAGCTACATGTTATCTACTATGCCAGCAGGACATTAGATGATGCTCAGAGGAATTACAACACCACAGAGAAAGAAATACTTGCAGTTGTTTTCTCCTTTGAGAAATTTCGATCCTACCTGATTGGGAACAAAGTGATTGTCCATACTGATCATGGTGCTCTCAAATATCTGATGCAGAATAAGGATCTCAAGCCTCACATTTGTCGTTGGGTTCTTTTGTTACAAGGTTTTGACATCGACGTAAAGGACAAGAAAGGAATAGAGAATGGAGTAGCTAACCATCTTTCGAGGATTTGAATTGATGCAGACGTGCCCATCAATGACCAACTACCAAAAGAGTCTGTTTACTTCATTGAAACTGAGTTTCAGATGGGTTTTACCGAAACTTTGCACTTCCCACGAATTGCAGGTCTCGGTATCGATCGACACTCACCTAGCATCGGTCGATACCCTGCGATTTCCGAACCTGTTTTGACTGTTGAACACCTTGGTGCTTCTGAAGAGTATCTGGTTGCTGCAGTTGATTCTGATCTACCGTGGTACGCTGATATTGCCAACTATCTCGCTGCAGATGCGGAGCCAAAGTACCTCAAGAAATATGACAAGAAGAAGTTTCTGCGTGACATAAGGCGATTCTTTTGGGATGACCCTTACCTGTACAAGAACTGTTATGATGGTGTCTATCGGAGATGCATTGCTGAATCAGAGGTACCTAGTGTTCTATTTCATTGTCATGGATCTGAGTATGCTGGACACTTTGCTACTTTCAAGACAGTGTCCAAGGTCCTTCAAGCAGGTTTCTGGTGGCCTAATATGTTTAAGGATGCTCATACCTTCATTTCCCAGTGCGATGTGTGTCAGAGGAGAGAGAAGATCAGTAAGAGACATGAGATGCCACAAAATTTCATCCTCGAGGTTGAGATTTTTGATTGTTGGGGCATCGATTTTATGGGTCATTTCCCTTCGTCATACAAGAACAAGTACATCTTGGTTGCTGTAGACTATGTTTCCAAGTGGGTCGAAGCGATTGCTAGTCCTACCAACGATTCTTCAGTGGTCCTTAAGCTATTTAAGACTATTATTTTTCCTCGATTTGGAGTACCTGTAACGTCCCCGTTCCGCAATAGAATGGCCGTGACGGATCATGGCGAAGAGTTGAGCTGAAATAGAGGGGAAAAGTTAAAGGAATCTAAGCCATGGTCCAAAAAACGTCGGCTAAGTCTTATGGTCTAAGGATTTAGCCGGAGAAAAGATGAAAAGACCAAGGGAATGCGAAAAGAAGCTCAGGACGTTTCAGCTGAGCTAAAATAAGCTAGATAGTGGAGCTAGCTCAGCTAAGCTAAGTGTTCGGCAGTTGGGTCCAGTTGACCAGCTGGTAAGCTAGCTGGCTGGCTAAAACGATAGCTGAGTGAAGAAAGCTAACTAGTCTCAGCTAAAAAGGTGATCACATGTGCCAAGCATGTGAAGGGCGGTTGAAAACGGTTTTAGCCGAAGGGTTGCCAATCCATTCGGCTAAGAATCGCATCCGTTCGTTGGATGGGCGGTTTTGGGGAGTTTTTGCGACCAAGGGTTCTATAAATAAGACCCTTAGTCAATTCTTCTCGCGCACGCACACAAAAGAGGGATTTTTAGCCGACAAAACTAAAGATCCCCGAGAGAGAAAGAAAGATAGCCGAGAGAGTTAATCCAATCGGCAAGAAGAGAAAGTTAGCCGAGGGATTTGCGATCAGAAGAAGAAGGGGGAAATTTAGCCGAAGGAAGAGAAGTTCCAGAACGATCGCAGAGATCGTATCGAGGGGGATTCATATCGCGGGATTGGGGGATCAAGGCGGACAAGTGAATCGGTCAAATCGCGTGGCAAAGGTGAGTGCATTATCGGCGGCTTAGTTTGGATCTAGACTACCGGTTTCCCCGGGGAAGTCTTATGATCGTTCTATATGCAGGCGGGATATATTTAATCGCACCGTTGGTTATATTCATTCATATTCTGCTTATGGCCGGGATTACATAATCCTAGCCGAATGTTCATAATAACTTACACGGAATTGATATTTAGCCGAGGGGGAATTTACCGTGCGTTGTAGGCGAGTGACTTGGGGATCGGGGAGAATCCACCAAGGCTCGGTTAAACTTGAAATGGGGGAATTCGGACTCGGCTAAGATAACTTCCCCGGGGGAAATCTGGTTCGGCTAAAATCACATACCGTGGGGAAAAACGTGAATTCGGGGGAACTATGCATGATTTAGCCGAGTAACATGCATCACATTATATAACCGTATTCACTAAGTAATTATCGAGTTACTTTTGCCTCTTTGGCTTTCAGGTAACGATGAGACTTCCGAGAAGAAGTGGCCTTGGTCGCGCGATACGTTTTAGCCGGGGAAGATGGGTGGTGTTGGTCTGGTTTGTTAGGATCGATTAACATTGTAATAGCTTATATGCAAACTCTATGATGTATCGAATCCTTACCGTATTAATAAAATAGCCAGGCCGTTTCTTTTATTAAGCGTTTAGACTCTAATATATGAATCTCAGAATATATCATATCGAATTGAACATCGTTTAAGGAATGGGCCCTAAAAACGGACTGAATGGCTCGGATGCACTTAGTGATCCGAACGGGAACAACCTCCGCGGACTTAGAGTCCGGGACGGGGTGTTTCAAGTTGATATCAGAGAATGCTTGCTCCTAGGACGGTTAGGTGTCGGGTTTTGGGAACACCACTCATCGGCTAAAGAGTCTCGCGCTAGGATTGTTGCTTAAACTTGTTTGAGAATCGCGGTTAATTATCGTATACTAATTTGGTTGATTCTGCAGATGGGTAAAAGCACCAAGACGGGAAAAAGTAAGAAAGACAAGGGACCGGCCGAGGGAAGTCAAGCCGATGCTGAATTAGAGAACCAAACGTTCCTTGACCCAACCGGACGTGTGGATGGGGACAAGGAGACGGGTAATGAGATCACGGCTGTGCATGGCAAGACTACGGTCGTTAACCTGGGGGATAAGGATCCGGCCGTGAATCCGGAGGATGTTGCGGAAGCATCTACCGCAGTGCGTCCCTCAGCATTGAGGGATGGCGTGGGTGATAGCAAGACGGCGAAAAAAGGAAAGTAAGCGGCTATTCCAACGGCCGCGGAGATGTGGGAAATGATGAAGACCGTGTTGGCGCAGTTGGCGATCCTAACACAAACTATCGCACCGGCGGAAAATCCGACCGTTGGACAGTCAACAAGGATCCGCACGGCTATGCCACTAGCGGGGTAAAACGTGGGAACAATCCCAGATGTTGTGGAGTTAGATTCCCCACCGGTGAGAACAGCCCGGAAAATGGACTATCTAAGCATCCTGGAACATGTATCACGGCTGGGAACAAGGCATTTCAAGGGCAGTCCTGATCCGATAGAGGCGGATGAATGGAGGAGTCGCCTTGTCAGGAACTTTCAATCCACGCGTTGTCCGGGAAATTACAAGAAAGATATCGCGGTCCACTTCATGGAGGGGGACGCACACACCTGGTGGATTGCGGTTGAAAAACGCGCAAGGGGTGTGGATACCTTTGCGGAGTTTGAAACCGAATTCAACCAGAAACACTTTCCCTCAGAAATGTGGGATAAACTCGAGACGAAGTTCCTGAAACTTGTTGATATGCTCAAATTAATACCCTAAACAGTACTAAAGCAGTTGCTGCAGTATATCAGGGGTCGAACACAAGAACTCAGAGAAATCGCACAATAGATTGAATAGTTATCAAATCAAGCTAAGCTATTCAGATTAAACAAAAAGCAGTAAGCAGTAAACGAGATTTAAATCAATGGGAAAAAGATAGGTTCAGGGATATTTCTTAGGAAATCAATGAATGCAAAATAAACTAACTAATCAGGGTTCCGGTTACGCACGGCTCTCGAACTCAAATCACTAGAGTATAATTAACCAACTGTCGTTGCGAAAACTATCTAAATCTAAACTTCAGAATCCCAAATTTCTTTGCAAATTCCTAAAAATAAATCAGCTTTAATTTCAAGTTTGATATGTTCACAAATCAATTAAACCAAATCTCTTTGCGAATAATTAATTTGCTCACCCTAAGTTCTATCAGGTAATTAATCGCACTGTCGTGCCTAATCAATTATCCTAAGATCTAAGTTCTAGGTTATTAATCCAGAATTAGCTTTGAGAGCAACCTAAGGCGAAGAACTAATTCAGATTATGAACCCTTAATAACTAATCAACCTAGCATTCAAAGAAATCCCTTATGAGAATCCCTAAACCTAACAAGAGATCTACTCAGACATGGAAATTGAATCAATAAACATGTTTGAATAAATACTCAAAAGAAAATAAGAAAGAGTAACAAAAAGGGTTCGAAATCTTCTCTCGACGAACAGAGTATCAGACTTGTCTCCCTTGAAAAGCTATCTCACAAATCCAGAATAAAATAAAGCTTAGCCAAAAAAGTGGCTGTAAAATCCTATTTAATAACCTAAATCACGTTTTGGGCCTTCTTGTAAATATTAAAGACTTCTGGACCAAGTTGCAATTCTTCAACTCTTCATTAAAGTCGCGGGTTGTGTCTGCTGTGATGAGTGTCGATCGATACCAGGGAGGTATCGATCGATGCTTGACGTGAAATCGGGTACTCAGCAACACGAACTTCAGCTTTGCTCCAAAATGCTCCAGAAAGCTCCAATATCCCCAATTATGCTTCAAACGTGCTAAGACCTGTAACAGACTCTAAAATACTATGAAATAGCATAAAGAGTCTATAAAGCAGACTTATATCATGGCCTAAAAGGAGTAAAAACCATGATATATCAACTCCCCCAGACTTAGCCTTTGCTTTCCCTCAGGGGAATCGTCAGGTATGCCCTTATGAGGGCTTGTTAAATCACTATCGCCCCCGACTAATCCTTATAACCCCTCACTTTTTCAAAAGTACGAAAATACCCCTGAGATTTTTTAATTGTTTTTTTAATGAAATATCAACTCCCTAATTATTTTTTTAATGAAATATAAACGTCATAGTTATAACATCAGTTGTACCCCAGTATTACTGGTATTCCCTGGTATTACCCCAGTATTACTGGTATTACCGGTATTACTAGTATTCTCTAGTTGTACCAGTATTCCCTAGTTGTACCAGTATTCCCTAGTTGTACCAGTATTACCGGTCTTACCAGTATTACCGGTCTTACCAGTATTCCCTAGTTGTACCAGTATTACCGGTCTTACCAGTATTACCAGTATAACCAGGTAATACCCTAGTATTACCTGGTTATACCACGCAAATAAGATTCGAACCCTGGTCGCGCGCGCTCGCGGGTGACGCGCGTGGAGCTCGTAACCACTGAGCTACCGTGATTTTCACTGTCTTTTTACCAATTTAATTTTATTTAACTATTAAAATCCTTCATTAAGGGCAAAATTGACATTTC
>PKML01005538.1:94747-144940 GCA_002933935.1 Eutrema yunnanense | reverse complement strand
CTGGAGACATGGATGTTTTCTAGTCAACTGGCCAGTCCTTGGATTTTTCATTAGTCGATCTAGAACTGATCCTGCAACACTGGTCACTCAAAAAACAAAATAAAAAAAAACAATTCAAGCACATGATCATCATCTCCAACAAGTTTTGACTCAATAAAACAACGAATGACTCTATAAAACAACTGACTATAAGAAAAACAAACACAATGTCAGCAGACACCTCCCCCAGACTTGAACAACACTGTCCCTAGTGTTATCTAGCCTAGAGTAGGTAAAAGGAAACAAAAGAACAAAGAAAAACAAACACAATGTCAGCAGACACCTCCCCCAGACTTGAACAACACTGTCCCTAGTGTTATCTAGCCTAGAGTAGGTAAAAGGAAACAAAAGAACAGAATAAAACGAAGAAAAACAAGAAGTTACCGTGCTGGAACGTCTGGTGTCGATCGACACACGGCCTGGTATCGATCGATACTAGGCTTAAGTCGACCCGATGAACATCTCATTCGCGATTGGTGTCGACCAATACCAATGGGGTATCGATCGACACTAAGGTGATTTCGAGTTTTGCTCCTTGTTTATCCTGACACAAACACAAAACGAAAAATAAAAAGAAAAAGAATCAAAAGCAGACTCACCAGTGGGTTGCCTCCTACCAAGCACTCGTTTAACGTCATTAGCTTGACTATAACGCCATTCGGGATGTGGGTGCATCATCCAAAGGCATTATCTGCCCTGTTGGAATCTTGGCTTTCGCCCAATAGTGTTTCGCCCTCTGTTCATTGACAGTAAACTCATCGCCTGTAGGACTAATCAGCACGACAGCTCCATGTGGTCTGACCTCCTTGATGGTGAAAGGACCTGACCAACGAGAACGCAGTTTACCAGGAAACAATTGCAAACGAGAGTTATACAGAAGTGGGTGACTGTTAAGAACAAGTACCCTTTACCCCGGATAGACGAATTGCTAGATCAGCTAAAAGGAGCTACCTGGTTCTCGAAAGTGGACTTGGCTTCGGGATATCACCAAATTCCCATAGAGCCTTCGGATGTGTGGAAAACGGCCTTCCGAACCAGATACGGCCACTTTGAATTCGTGGTCATGCCATTTGGCTTAACGAATGCACCTGCGGCCTTTATGAAAATGATGAACGGGATATTCCGTGATTGTTTGGATGAGTATGTTATCATCTTCATAGATGATATACTTGTCTACTCAAAAGATCGGGAATCGCATCAAGATCATTTGAGGGGAGTGATGCAACAGCCAAGTTAAGCAAGTGTAACTTTTGGCAAAGGAGCATCGGATTATTGGGACACATTGTGTCAGACCAAGGAGTCTCGGTGGATCCGGGAAAGATCAAAGCCATAGAAGAATAGCCGAAACGAAGAAACGCTTCCGAGATAAGGAGTTTTCTCGGGTTAGCGGGATACTACCGGAAGTTTGTGAACGGGTTTTCGAGCTTGGCCCAGCCAATGACTCGGTTAACTGGCAAGGATGTGAAGTTCACATGGACGGAGGAATGTGAGAAGAGTTTCTCCGGGTTAAAGAACATGCTCACGAGTGCACCAGTCTTGGCCTTACCGGAAACGGATGAGCCTTATGTTGTCTATACAGACGCATCAATAACTGGACTTGGGTGTGTTCTGATGCAAAAAGAAAAGGTGATCGCATATGCTTCAAGGCAATTGCGTAATCACGAAGGAAATTATCCTACTCATGATTTAGAGATGGCGGCGGTAGTATTTGCACTTAAGATATGGAGATCTTACCTATACGGGGCAAAGGTGAAAATTTTTACTGACCATAAGAGTCTGAAGTACATCTTCACTCAGCCAGAACTAAACTTGAGGCAAAGGAGATGAATTGAACTTATGGCGGACTACGACTTAGATATCGCATATCATCCGGGAAAGGCAAATCTATTCGCGGATGCCTTGAGTCGGCGTAGATCCGAAGTGGCTGCAGAAAGGGATGCTGAGATGATGGCAGACATGATCAGGACATTACACCTAAGGGCCTTGTCCACGAACGTGGAGTCATTGGGCTTAGGAGCGGCAGACCAAGCCGACTTGCTTAGCCGAATTCGGATTGCTCAGGAAAGCGACAAGATTCTGAAAAAGGCAGTTTAGAATGATAAGACCGAGTACCAGACCTCGAATAATGGCACGATAGTGATCAATGGGCGGGTCTGTGTGCCGGGAGTGAATGAGCTTAAGGAGGAAATCCTAAAGGAGGCGCATCAGTCCAAATTCTTGATTCATCCAGGACTTAACAAAATGTATCGTGATCTCAAACGGTACTATCATTGGGCCGGGATGAAGAGATCCGTGGCAGAATGGGTGGCGAAGTGGCCTACGTGCCAATTGATCAAAGCTGAGCACCAAGTTCCGAGTGGGTTGCTACAAAGCTTACCTATTCCGCAATAGAAATGGGATCATATAACGATGGACTTCGTGACCGGATTGCCGCGATCAAAGTCGGGGAAAGATGCGGCTTGGGTTGTGGTAGATTTGTTAACCAAATCAGCACACTTCATCGCAATCAAAAAGACCGACGGGGTGGAGCAGATTGTAGCAAAATACCTTGACGAGATTGTCTGATGCCAGCAAGTATAGTCTCGGATAGGGATTCGCGGTTCACATCACCCTTCTGGAGGGCTTTCCAAAAAGCCTTAGGAACAAGGGTGAATATGAGCATGGCGTACCATCCGCAGACTGATGGGCAATCAGAACGGACAATACAAACACTCGAGGACATGTTGCGGGCTTGCATACTGGATTGGGGCAGCAATTGGGAAAGGTATTTACCCTTGGTCGAATTTTCCTACAATAACAGTTTTCAATGCCGAGGGACGCACTGCGGTAGATGCTTCCGCAACATCCTCCGGATTCACGGCCGGATCCTTATACCCCGGGTTAACGACCGTAGTCTTACCATGCACAGCCGGGATCTCATTACCCGTCTCCTTGTCCCCATCCACACGTCTGGTTGGGTCAAGGAACGTTTGGTTCCCCAATTAAGCATCGGCTTGACTTTCCTCGGCCGGTCCCTTGTCTTTCTTACTTTTTCCCGTCTTGGTGCTTTTACCCATCTGCAGAATCAACCAAGTTAGTATACGATACTTAACCGCGATTCTCAAACAATTTTAAGCAACAATCCTAGCGCGAGACTCTTTAGCCGATGAGTGGTGTTCCCAAAACCCGACACCTAACCGTCCTAGGAGCAAGCATGCTCTGATACCAACTTGAAACACCCCGTCCCGGACTCTAAGTCCGCGGAGATTGTTCCTGTTCAGATCACTAAGTGCATCTGACCCATTCAGTCCATTTTTAGGGCCCATTCCTTAAACGATGTTCAATTCGATATGATATATTCTGAGATTCATATATTAGAGTCTAAACGCTTAATAAAAGAAATGGCCTGGCTATTTTATTAATACGGTAAGGATTCGATACATCTTAGAGTTTGCATATAAGCTATAACAATGTTAATCGATCCTAACAAACCAGACCAACACCACCTATCTTCCCCGGCTAAAACGTATCGCGCGCCTAAGCCCACTTCTTCTCGGAAGTCTCATCGTTACCTGAAAGCCAAAGATGCATAAGTAATTCGATAATTACTTAGTGAATACGGTTATATAATGTGATGCATGTTACTCGGCTAAATCATGCATAGTTTCCCCCGAATTCACGTTTTTCCCCACGGTATGTGATTTTAGCCGAACCAGATTTCCCCCGGAAAAGTTATCTTAGCCGAGCCCGAATTCCCCCGTTTCAAGTTTAGCCGAGCCTTGGTGGATTCTCCCCGTTCCCCAAGTCACTCGCCTACAACCCACAGTAAATTCCCCCTCGGCTAAATAAATTCCCCATCGGCTAAATATCAATTCCGTGTAAGTTATTATGAACATTCGGCTAGGATTATGTAATCCCGGCCATAAGCAGAATATGAATGAATGTAACCAACGGTGCGATTGAATAGATCCCGCGTGCATATAGAACGATCATAAGACTTCCCCGGGGAAAACCGGTAGTCTAGATCTGAACTAAGCCGCCGATAATGCACTCACCTTTGCCACGCAATTTGACCGAGGCACTTGTCCGCCTTGATCCCTCAATCCCGCGATATGAATCCCCCTCGATACGATCTCTGCGATCGTTCTGGGACTTCTCTTCCTTCGGCTAAACTTTCCCCCTTCTTCTTCCGATCGCAAATCCCTCGGCTAACTTTCTCTTCTTGCCGATCGGATTAACTCTCTCTCGGCTATCTTTCTTTCTCTCTCGGGGATCCTTAGTTTTGTTTGCTAAAACTCCCTCTTTTTGTGTGTGGGCGAGAAGAATTGACTAAGGGTCTTAATTATAGAACCCTTGGTCGCAAAAACTGCCCAAAACCGCCCATCCAACGAACGGATGCGATTCTTAGCCGAATGGGTTGGCAACCCTCCGGCTAAAACCATTTTCAACCGCCCCTCACATGCTTGGCACATGTGATCACCTTTTTAGCCGAGACTAGTTAGCTTTCTTCACCCAGCTATCGTTTTAGCCAGCCAGCTAGCTTACCAGCTGGTCAACTGGACCCAACTGCCGAACACTTAGTTTAGCTGAACCGAGCTTCCCGTGAACTGATCCAGCTGAGCTAGCTCCACCATCTAGCTCGTTTCAGCTCGGCTGAAACGTCCTGAGCTTCTTTCCGCATTCTCTTGGTCTTTTCATCTTTTCTCCGGCTAAATCCTTAGACCATAAGACTTAGCCGACGTTTTTGGACCATGGCTTAGATTTCTTTAACTTTTCCCAGTTATTCAGCTCAACTCTTCGCCATGATCCGTTCCGGAGATTCTATTGTGGAACGGGGACATTACAGAAGAGGCGGCTACCCCGGATAGATCTGTCGCCGGAGGCGGCGAAAACTTGCAAGAGACGAAATAAGGAAAGTTTTCGCTCTAGGGTTTACGCTCTATATTTCTTAATATGTAAAAAACATTTTTAATATATACATATATGAAAAACGTTTTTTAAAATACATATATATAAAAAAACCATTAAAAATTTTTATTTATAAAAATCATTTAAAAAAATATATTTATAAAAAACGTTTTTAAAAAAAATATTTATAAAAACGTATTTAATAAATATATTTATCAAAAACGTTTTTAACAATATATATTTATAAAAAAAATATTTTAATTAAATCTAATAATTCTATAAATTTCAACAAACTCTACTATAAAAACTAATCTAAAATATAATCACAAATATAATCCACACAAAAACCAACAAATCCACAAAAATCAACCTAATCAAAAACCTATACTAATTAACAATCTAACAACCTCCACAAATTCCGCAATTATCAACCTAATCTAACAATCTAACAAAAAAATAATATTAAAGACTCACATCTTCAACAGAGAAGACGCCGCAAAGGAAGAAGAAAAGAAGAAGAGAAGAAGGAACTCGGCGGCGGCGGCGGCGGCAGCGGGCTCGTCGGAGGCTGCGACGGCAGCAGACTCGGCGACGGCGGTGGAGATTGAGAGAGGAGAGGGTTTTGAAGATCACAGAAGAAAATGAGAGAGGAGAAGATGGATACGATATATATAAAATTTTCCGACGGATTACCTCCCTCGAAAATCCGTCGGAAATCAAATTTAACTAACCGCTTTGATTTTCATTTTTTCCTATGGCGGTTTAAATTCCCGGGTAAATTGCATGTATACTCATTGGCCAGTCAACGCGTACAGTTTGATATTGTAAATATCTAGATCCGTCGGAAATCCCTCGGTATATGGTTTAGATTATGAGTATTTCATAAATTTTAGTGTTTAATAACCATTTGTGTTACATACTAATAAGAAAAACCTTTGAAAACCAATCAAAACAAGTTAATTTTGATTTTGTAAAAATTGATCCATGAACGAGTTCAAGGATTCATAAAAACATATAGAACATTTACGTGTTTGCTTCGCGTTTCAATTGAAATGTTCGAAATGTTTGATTCTTACAAATATTTCACAGAAACTATTTTATTTTTGTTACTTCTAGACCCTTCAAGACCAAACATGTTCAAAATCCGGCAAATTCGAGGTTTATTACCCTAATCCGTCAAAAATCCCTCGGAAATTTCCGAAGGAATTCCGACGGATTTAAGGGTTTTTCGATCAGTTTTAGCCGAGGTGAATGAGATTGTCCCGGCTAAAACTGAAAATACAAAATCCGTCGGAAATCCCTCATAAATTTCCGAGAGATTTCCGACGGATTTTGTAATTTCAGTTTTAGCCGAGAGAATGTTTCGGTCTTCGGCTAAAACCGTAAACCCCCCGACTAAAACCGTAAATCCCCCAGGGTAAAAAACAGTAAATCCCCACAGCTAAAACGGTAAATCCGTCCGGCTAAAACGGTAAATCCCCCTGGCTAAAACCGTAAATCCCCCAGGCTAAAACCGTAAATCTCCCTGGCTAAAGCCGTAAATATCCCCCCGGCTAAAACAGTAAATCCCTCCGGCTAAAACCGTAAATTCCCCTGGCTAAAACGGTAATTTGTCACGGCTAAAACGGTAAATCCCCCCGGCTAAAACCGTAAATCCCCCGGCTAAAACCATAAATCCCCTAGTCTAAAACCGTAAATCCACCTGGCTAAAACCGTAAATATCCCCTGCTAAAACCGTAAATCCCTCCGGCTAAAATTGTAAATTCCCCATGCTAAAACCGTAAATCCCCCTTGCTAAAATGGTAAATATCCCCCCGGCTAAAACCGTAAATCCCCCCGGCTAAAACCTTACCTTCTCTCGGCTAAAACCGGGAGGTTTTTGGTTTTAGCCGGGGGGATTTATCGTTTTAGCCGAGGACCAAAAATTCTCTTGGCTAAAACTGAAACCGTAAGTCGCTCTTGGCTAAAATTGAAATTCTCTTATATATATATATATATATATATATNNNGTGCTTAATCCGAATCCTGTTAGTTAATTTAGCTGCATTCATTGATCTCCTGAGAAATACCCTAAGCCTACGTCTCCCCAATTGAATTTACAAACGTTTTACTTGCAATCCTGTTTTCAATTACATCATCTGGTTTAGCTTGTTTCTGATCTATAGAATTTATTGTGTGATTCTTGAGTTCTTGTGTTCGACCCCTTGATTTACTGCAGCAACTGCTTTAGTACTTTTTAGGGTATTAAATTGAGCATATCAGCTAGGAGGATATTTACGGTTTTAGCCAGGGGGGATATTTACGGTTTTAGCCAGGGGGGACACTTTAGTATATTTATGTTTAATTTCCGGGACGAAAGCTAGGTTTTTATTTCATAAAAAGGTGAAAACATTACATAGAGAAATAAAATATATTACATAAAATTCATTATTCGGAGTCCAATGAATAATCTGACGTAGCTGAATCGGAGGCCGCGTCAAATTCGCCGATCTCTTCCTCTGAATCCTCAGAGACCTCATAATTCCCGTCCATGGTGAAATCAACTACGAGATCAACTTCAAGAGAATGCTCAATCGGACCTAAGTTACCAATTGCGTTTTCCTGCAAAGGGTCGTGCTCTGACACACCATAATCTCTTCCCCTTGGGTGTATCGACGTAACAGTAATCCAAAGGTCTTGCTTGTTACTAACCCGGGGGTATCGAATGTAGGAAACATGATCTGCTTGTGAAGCAAGAATGAAAGGATCGTATTTCTGAAGTCGCATTCGAGAGTGGACAGATGTAACACCAAATGCGTCATGGCGTAGACCTCCTAATGGATTATACCAATCGCAATAGAACGCAATGCACCTAAAGTCGAGCATCCCCGGATAATGGACCTCCAATATTTCACGGAGGACACCGTAATAGATAACTTCTCCAGATTGAGACGATATATCATAATTACAAGTTGTCTTTGAGTTTCCTTCCCGATGAGCCTTAAAAGCATACCCTCGGATGCAATACGTCGGATAAGACTGTGCAATAAACGTCGGGCCTTTCACTATCTCAACTAACCAGGTCGGAAACTCATTCCTGAGAGCAGTCATCTAAATTTCAAGTGGACAATAATCGACACAATGTTTATATATCTATATAAATTATTATACAATTTAATTATATAATAATAAATCATCATTTAACACTTANTCTCTAAATTAGGACTGATATTTGGTGTCACTGTTTAGTCGCAAAAGAGCGACTGTTTTGTGACCACTGTATTTAGCGACCAAATATTTGCGACTAAATTTTTTAGTCCCAAAATGGTCGCAAATGACTTATTTGCGACTATTTTGGGACTATTTTGGTAGTCGCAAAAACTGTGTTTTCTTGTAGTGCTCTCATATTTTAAAACGTCATCGCAGTTTGTCAGAATATACATATGTAAGTGCCTTTGCTCCTCCTCTAATAGTCGCCAATCTTTGCTTTTTCCACTTAGTCGTCCAATCTGAGTAAATATATTGGGAACATAGACAGGATAACTAACTTAGGGCGTCTACTTTTTGTTTGGACTTGCGCTGGAAAGTAGTAGCTAGCAAAGGTGTAGTTGAACGTCTTGCTCTCATTGTTGTAGTGGAAGAATGCGTATAGAGGTCATTTTTCCCAAACTTCTACGAAAGAGACGTTCATCGGGATCGATTTCACAAATTTGTTTAATTCGATCAATCTTTCTCTCAAGATGCTTTGGCTCTTCCGGTATTTGACTTGTTGGAGGTGTCATTTCAAAAGACGAGTAGGGCTCACAATAGGAGTTAGTGGTGTCAAAGCAATAAGGCATGTAGATCCTCCTTGGTGGGCTCCTTTGAAGTGTTTTTGATGAAAAGGATGAGGCTTCTTCATGAGCTTGAATCATCTTGCAAGGTACATATGCATCTGGTTCCAAGTCGCTTGAGAGGTCTGTAAAAGACTTAGTATCTATAGAGAAGGCAGCTTGCTCGAAAGAGGGAGTTTGGGACACGAGAGGTCCAAGGAGAGACGGGCAGAAGCTAGCCGCAGTTAGAGGGGACGGAGGCGCGGTGAAGAGCTGTTCTTACCCGTGAGGAGAGGATGGAGGCGCGTTCGAAGGTGGCTTGACCGCGGGTCAGGAAGACGGAGGCGCGACTAAGGTGCAGTTGGCCGCAGCTGGAAGGCTCGCGACCCCGGTGAGGGGAGTCCGTGGGGACTAGTTCGGTTCGTCGTCTTCTTCATCTTCTTTAGTGTTTTCTGGTCCCAACATGTCATTTGGCTTCTCTTCTATGTTAGGTATATGAGCATCAAGTGTTGTATCATGCTCCTCATGATTTTTATAAATTTTCTCCAAACAAGTCTTGCTCGTCCTTTGAGCGTTAGATAGGTGACTAACCGTAGTATCGGTTTCTCTAGCTTTGTATTCGAGTATGCCTAGGCGATATTCGATTTCTTGAAGTTTATCCTTAGTCTTCTCTCTGTACCAAGACGAAAAATCGCTAGTCTCCTTGATTTATTGCTTTGAATCGCGAATCTCCATGGAGTTTTGAATGATGTCGTACTTTTGCTTTGTTTCATCCTCCTCCATGGTTTTCATATTTTCTTTGATAGCAGCAGCGTCCTTAAGGGTTTGTTCTTCGAGTGTGATGACGTGGGCAACAAGATCATCGAAATTCTTGTTGAATTCGGTGTAGATTGTGTCTAGCTTCTTGTTCATGGCCGCTTCTGTCATCACTTGGCAATTAAGGTATGTATTTCGCATCAAGTTGAGATGCTCCAAACGCAGGATAGTCTTTAAGTTAAAGACGTGCTGGTCCGAGAATTGATGAGGTTGATCTTGAGAGTGTTGTCTAGAGTTGTCAAATTGAGACGCAAAAGGCTCGTCTCGGTAGTTAGGAGGCGCGTGGCGTCCTTTAGAGTAGCTGGTTGGGGCCAGTTTCTGATCCATGTAGAACGAATCACAGTTCATGCGTGAATCGTGAGAGTAGTGAGTAGCAACCCTGCTCGTAGTAGTCTTCTTGCACCAGAGGCGAATCTATGTTTAAAAGACTAAAATGAAGAAAAACAAAACCAAAAATTAAAAAGAAAAAGTTTGTCTTAGAGTAGATTTACTAACCTCTAAGGTGCGGCAGAAACAATAGTGATTAACTCCCCGGGCAACGGCGCCAAAAACTTGATGCGCTCGGATTCGTTCTCCGAAACTTCATGTATTAAATATATAAACCCAAAAGTTCTGCAAGTGCACATACATGTGTTGTAGTACGGTAGGTATTGATGCACAGGGAGAGATAGCTGTTTTGCGAGACCTTAGACAGAAAATAGCAAGGAAGTCTAAGACGAAAATAAGTTTCTATAAGGGTTTTTTGTCACGAAAATGTATAGAGCATAAAAACGGAAAATTTCTTGTAAAGAGAAGATGAAAATCGATGGCTTGAAAGTAAGACGGGAAAAACGATTTGTAAACTATGGTAAAACGGTATTGGGTCGACATGAATATCTTAGGGTATGCTCGATTCAATCACGATCCCTAAGCTCTTAATAATTGTTTCTAGATTTTAACTCTACGAACTGAACAGAATAAACGGCGTAGCCTACTTTCTAACATCCTACGCACCAAACAATCTATACGCTTGACCAGTAGCTTTCGTCTCAGGCCGCCACTACAAGAAAAGTGCATATTCATAGCGCGCAATATCCGCTATGGTTGAAATCCATAGCGCTTTTACAGACGCTATGTATACTCCCGTTATAAAAATACAGCACTTTTGATAACGTTTTTAAGAAATGCAATTATATCTTCGATTTAATATAGCGCTCTTTTTATGTAATAGATATATTTATAATAATGTGTTTTTTTGTTATAAAAGTTTTATTCATAGCGTTGTTGAGTTGCTATTTTATACAATTGTATATTTTACAATAGCAGTTCTACGAGATATATAATGGTTTCTATAATTTATTCTAATAATTTATATTAAAATTAAGATTTTGCTGTCTTTTTTTGTTTGTTGATAAATTGAGATTTTATATAAAAATGCCAAATTTTATTATATTATTTTCATATATGAAAAAATGATACAAAAGACCAATATTACAAAGTAAAAGTACATGATTAAAAGATAAATGCATACAACACTTGTATTTAAACTTATGAATTCTCTCTTCACTTTTGGACCTCCAATCTTTGAAATTTCTTTTTCGATATCATTAACAAGAACTGCCTGCAAATATATAAAAACAAAAGTATCCAATTTTAAAACAACAGACTACTCATATGCACGCCAGCACTAGCAAAAAGAAATTCCTGCAAAGGAGGGAAACATAATGCAAGAGGATTGAAACGTGTCCTAAGCCTGAAACTGGTCCAAATCTACGAGGCTGTCAAAAGCCTGAACAAAAACTTTTTCGATATTATATGCAGACAAAATGTTGACTAACCTGCAATATCAATGATAAAATAGTTCTAAGGAAGTAAATTACCTACCAAATTACGCAAATGAGAGACTACACACAGATGCAACTTTCAATCAAACATAAATATGAGATCTATCAATCAACAAGCTTTTGCAAGCAGAATATGAAACAATAAGAAATGGCCAATAAATAACAGACGTTTGATATTCCCATATTTTGTCCCCTTTATACATTCGTTTAGCTTAGGTTTAAACTCATATGCATATAGTTTTATTACATTTCTTATTGGTTTTGTCCCATTTAGAGTTTAGACCTATCATGCTAAGTCCTAGAGAGTCTTGCATGTTTTGGAGTCCTTTCTAGTTACTTTGGAGGCTTTCGGATACTTTGGAGGAGTTCGCACTTAGCTCAGGATCTTGACGCGACGGTTAGAAACATGAAAGCTCGGAAATATTTCTCCCTCGGATTTCCCCTCAGCACCGGCCCTGGACAAGACTCTCCCTCAGCCGGTATGAGATTTCCCCTTAGGCATGAGGTTTCCCGGCCACACGTCCCGGTCTCGTCTCGCCAGGTGTGAAAGCATAACCCCCCTCAGATTTCCCCTCAGCACCGGCCCGGGACAAGACCGTGCACATGCCCAGTGCTGAATCTTGCTTCGGACATGGACTTTCTCGGACGCGTGCACCGGCTGGAGTTGGCCCGACATCAAGATGACGAAGACGCTTGCACTGGCCCGGCACAACGCATCTCACACGTCCGGGATTGCTTGAAGACCCGGGCAGGGAGTTTCTCGGACGCGTGCACCGACTGGAGTTGGCCCGGCATCAAGACGGCAAAACGTTCATCCCGGGCAAGACGAAGCCGGCACGCCAGCCCGGTACCAGACCATCACCCGACCAGAGACTTTCCCGGCCTCCTGTCCCGGCTAGAAGCCGCCCGGTGCCACACCCTTCGACAACAACTTCTCACACCGACCAAGTGCACCGGGATCGCGACGGCCTGTATTGGAACGACGACCCAAATCTGACCGGGTCAAAACCCGGTTTGTTCCGGGTTGACCCGGTTCACCCACTTTCTATTTTACATACCCTTAGACCTAATTTTATTCACTAAGCTTTTCTTAAGTCTAAAACCCTCACTTTTGAGAGAGAACTTGAGATTTGTAAGAAGGATCCTTTGTTTTATGCAATTTAGTGTTGATTTCTATCAATCTCTTCCATCTATCTTCTTTCTATCTTGATTATCCAACACTCATCCATGGATTCAACCTCTTTCCATATTGATTTGGGTTGTTCTTGATGGGTCTTGAGTAGTCTTTTAGGATCTTGAGATGGGGTAGATTAGGGTGATCCAAGGCATGGTTTATGGTGTTTAGGGATAAATTATCTTATTTCCTTCCTTGAATAGTGTCCTTAATGCTAGATCTAGCTTGATGAAGTAGATCTAGATCACAAGGCATTTCATGCACACCAAGTGTTTGATGAAATGCCTTGATGAACTATTCAAGGGATTTATGCTCATAACCTAAGAGATTAGTTGTGTAGGGCATTTATTTGGTTGATCTTGTTATTATTCTTAATGCTTGCTAATTGTTAATCCACAAATGAGAATTTACTAATGGATTTGCTAATGTATTTGATAACTAATCAAGATTAGAGATCTATTGCCTAGGGATAGCTTGTTTGAGTGAAAGAACAACATGAATTGTGCTAAGGTCACCTTAATTCGATAATCCTATCTCTAGATTTGCTTTCGTTATTTGATTTACATATTGTTTAGTTATTGCATTGCTTAATTCGAATTGGATACTTAACAACAAGACACACTTGTTTAGCTTAACTTACTATAAGCACCTTGCATTCTTAGTGATTAGAATAATCCCAATTATGGATTGATAACCTCCTTACTAGATCGTATTGAGGGTATTGATACCTCTTAGAGACTAGAAAGTCTTGTATCAATTTGGCGCCGTTGCCATATTGGGATTTGTTTTAACATTGAGATTTAGGCTCTTTGTGAGATTATGTTTTATTTTCTACCAAATTTACTAATCTTCTTTGCTTCATATTGCTCTTTCTCTCTATAGGTGCATGCATACCCACTACAACAAAAGTCCACATTGATAGCACAATGTCATAGCACGTTTTACTGAACTGCTATTATAGAGGGTATGTTAGGTTGTGGTACTCTATTATAGCATCATATTAATGCTAAGCCGAAATATCTTTAAGCGGGAGCAAAAAAAAAGAATTCCGAGCCTAATTTTTGTCACTTAAGCGCCAACACTTAGCAAATTTTAGTTTTAGTGAAATTTTCCCTAATTTCTTTTTCCCTCTCTTCTCTTTTTTTTCCCTCTTTTCTCTCTGAGAATAATACACATCCCAAAAAATAAGAAAAGAAAACAAATCCTTTCCTCTCCTCTATCTCTTTCTCTCGTCTCTTTCTTTGCTTCTCTTTGAGCGGCTGGCCATCGGATTTGTAGGTGGGTGAGAAAAACGCGATGGACGTTGGAATCACCGGCGGAGGAGCAAACGGCGGCCAAGATCAAAACCCAGATGAGTCATTGTCCTCTTCTCCGACGAACGAAACCGGCTCAGTTCACGCCTAGGGTTCGAAGCAGATCCGTATTAGGGTTAGTTGGTGACAATTTGGGGATCTCCTCCTCCTCCACCGAGTCTCCCTCTTTTTTTTTTCTTTACGAATTTCACGGTTAGCTAAGGTTTTCTCTCGTCGTCTTTTTCCTCCTGCAGCTCCGACGAGTCCAATTCGTCTTCTAGAAAACGGCGGAGGAAGAATCGAATGAGTGACAGAGGTTATGAAATAGAGGTGCGGATGAAGAGAGAAAAGGAAAAGAAGAGGAAGAGAAAGGAGATAAAGAGGATGGACATGAAGATGAGAACCAAGAAGAAGCGATTACGAGTCTGATACCGAGTCGGAGTCTGGTTCTGATTCCATCTCTGATCAAGAGAGTTCACGAGAGAAGCCTGAAACTATGGTATTTTAAACTAACACTCCATTCCTCTTTCTTCCGCTACATTGATTCAATTGCATCTTTGCTTTCTTCTTCAATGGAGAGTTCTATCTTTAGGTTATAAGAAGCATAATTAGTTCATACACATTTGGGGAATCTGTGAGAGAGCTTGACAAAGCTATATCCGAGATGAAATCAAACCCCTTGTTTTTGTTTCGTTTATCACTATCTCAAATCGTAATTGAGAGCTGGATTCTAATTTCTGGAATTGTCTTTTCCTTGGAGCAAATTTCAGGGTTTTAAGAATCTTTAACCGAAGCTATATCCGCGAATTGGTTTTCTATGAT
Organism: Eutrema yunnanense; assembly: GCA_002933935.1. Lineage (NCBI taxonomy): Eukaryota > Viridiplantae > Streptophyta > Magnoliopsida > Brassicales > Brassicaceae > Eutrema > Eutrema yunnanense. The sequence goes on along the minus strand of PKML01005538.1, from coordinate 130,296 downwards.
TTGAAGTTGATGCTCGTTTATTCGTGTTTTTGTAGTTGGATTCGGAATTTAAGTGACTTTGAAGCCACAGTAATTCGTCTCAAGAGACCAATACAAGGTTAGGGTTCATGATTAAAGTTATCGTTGTTTGATTGATTTATGAGAAAACTTATAATCTCTTTTAGAGTTTTAGGAGACTGAATAGCTCTATGTTTTCTGTTGTTGAAGGAAGAAGATGCCTCTGTAGAAGCAGGTAAGAGTCTTGGCTTACATGGTTGTATCTTGCGTCTTGTTTGCCCTCTCTCATCATCCTCATCCTCTTAACTGTAAAAACTGTGGTAGATGCTTTAATAACCTTTTGGATGATATCTCTTTGCCGTTTGTGGTGTCTGGTTTGGTGATGGACCAACTTCTTTCAAGTTAATAACAACTAGATTATCTGCAGTCACAGAAGAGAAAGTCGACAATGGACATGGTTACTGCTCCATCTAATAATGGATTCACGAGCTCTGGTTTCACTAGCATACCCAACAGTCCCTGTCAAACACCTGGTTCAGCAAAAGGAGGCAGAGTCAACATCAAGTCAAAGGCCAAAGGAAATAAGTCAATTCCCCAAACACCCATCTCAAATGCAGGTAAGAAGACTTGATGATTGTCTGTTTTACCTGCAGGAAGTTCTTATGGTTGGAGATCTTGACTGTCTACCCCTTTTGGCTTACTGTATAAAATTAGATCCTTAGTTGAAATATCTTTCATGTCTAAAGCAACAAGTAGGGCGAAGAGCTGATTATTTTCATGGTAAACTTGCAGATTCTCCTGTCACACTTACGCCTTCTGGAAGTTGCCGTTATGACAGTTCTTTAGGTAATTAACAGCTTTTCATATATATATTCGATACATGTTTTAGCGGATAAGAAGATGATGACATAAAGCTTTTCAGGTCTCCTTACAAAAAAGTTCGTCAATCTAATTAAACAAGCCAAAGATGGAATGTTGGATCTAAACAAGCTGATGAGGACGAGGAGAAACAAGCTGATGAGAACAACAAAGAAGCTGAAGGTAAAGAAGAGCAAGATGGATCACTACTAGAGATGGTATTTTCTTTCTTGGGGTCTAGTTATAGTATTGATGCATTGTAAATTCAGCTTGTAAATTTCTTGTTTGTTACTAACACTTGTTATTAATAAAATAATTTTATGAATATCTTGAATGTTTTTGTAATGTAAATCCAATTTGATACAAAATAAATATAATAATAATAATAATATAATATGGCTCGGCTTGGTTAATACGGCTCAAATATTAGAGCAATATCCAATTGCTATTGTAGAAAGATCTATCATAGCACGAAATTTGAATTATAATCAATTTTTTACAGAAAGTAGAGGTGTTATAATAAATTAAATAATATCAACCAAGTATTGCTATCGTATATGGACCTATCGTAACATACATAAACAATGCTATCGTAGAGGGGGTACCTATGATGGCTGCGGCAGACATAGCATTTACGAATTCGCTATGAAACACCTATTATAGCATTATTTCCGCGCTAAGAATGTACATATTTCTTGTAGTGACCCGTTCCCGTGGTAATACTAACCTAGTAGAATCGAGGGACGACATTGATAAACTTGATAGAGGATCAAGAGTAAGACAAAACCGAGTGAGAGTTCAAGAAGAGGTTGGTAACGATATGGAGCACTTTGAGAATGTTCCACTTGGGAACATCAACGAACCCATTCCCCACCAAAGGAAAGGTGGGAATGGGAATGGAAACGGCAACAATCAAGGAGGTGGTGGCAATGGAAACCATCACCGTCCCAACCATCCACCAAGAGCTAGAAACGTTGTTGGAGAGGGTGATGCCGCTAATGCTCACCAAAACTGGCAAGGCATTCAAGCTCCACCGGTGGAGAACAACAACTTCGAAGTGAAACCGGGGGTTATCAACATGGTGTAAGCCAACAAATTTCACGACTTGTCCATGGAGGATCCCTTAGACAACATATACCAATTTGACCGGATATGTGGTCTCACTAAGATCAATGGGGTCTCCGAAGATGGGTTCAAGCTTTGTCTCTTCCCGTTCTCTTTAGGTGACAAAGCTCACCAATGGGAAAAGACCTTACCCCAAGGATCTATCACCTCGTGGGATGATTACAAACGTGCGTTTCTTGCCAAATTCTTTTCACCGGCTAGAACTGCAAAGCTTCACAACGAGATCTCAAATTTCACACAACGGTCCAATGAGTCTTTCAACGAGGCTTGCGAGAGATTTAGAAGCTACACTTCTCAATGCCCACATCACGGCTTTAGCAACGCCTCTCTCCTTAGCACCCTCTACCGAGGTGCTTTGCCTAAGATCCGTATGCTACTTGACACGGTATCAGACGGTAACTTCTTGGCTAAGGACATTGAGGAAGCAAAGGAGCTTGTCGAAAACTTGGCCCAAAGTGACGGTACCTATGGCGACGACTACGACCGCGCCAATAGGACCAATATCGACTTTGATGAGAACAAGCGGGCCAAAGACACGAAAGCTCTTAATGACAAGTTGGACAAGCAAGCCAATTTGATTGATAAACTTCTATTGTCGTCTCAAAAGATGGTTAATTTTGTGGATGCTTATGATGAGAATCAAGGTTGCTATCAAGAGGAGAACATAGACATGAACACCCAAGAGGAGGTGACCTACTTGGGGAACCAAGGGAACTACCAAAACCAAGGGAACTACCAAAGACAAGGGTTCAACCAATACTATAGGAACCACCCCAACTTCTCTTACCGGAACACAAACGTGGAGAATCCACAAGACCAAGTCTACCCTCCGCAACCTAATCAAGCTCAAGGAGTCCCACAAAAACAATTCCAACCTCAAGGCCAAGCTTCTAATACCAACCAACAAGGTTTTATCCCAAGGAACCAATTCCGAATGAACCAAAGAGGATTCCAAAACAAAGCTCCACCCAGATTTCAAGGCCAACAACAAGGGTTTGTGCCTCAAGGTCAAGCAACTATGTCTAAACCTCAAGACTTTGACTTGAGCTCCATGTTCCAAAAATTACTAAAGGGACAAGCGAAAATCAATACGCGGGTATATTGCTCTTACAACGACCTCAACACGAAGATAGAGGCTTTGAACTCCAAGGTAAAACAAATGGAGAACAAAGGTGTTGCTTCTTCTTCACGACCACAAGGTCAACTCCCGGGTAAATTCGAAGCTAATCCTAAAGAGTATGTAAAAGCCATCACCTTAAAGAGTGGTCCGGTTTTGCCTCTAAGAGAAGCTCCTTCTACTCTCGATGAGGAAATTGAGAAGCAAAGTGGGGGGGGGGTGAAACTTCAGGAAGATGATGATTTGGTTGAAGATGAGGTAGTGAGAGAGTAAGACAAGGTTGAAGAAGTTGAGAAAGTCAAGCCAAAGGTTGTTGTTGTTCAAGAGAAGCCGAAGAAGAATGTGTTTGTCACTAAGCCATACGTTCCTAAGCTACTGATATTCCCATATTTTGTCCCTTTCATGCATTCATTTAGCATAAGTTTCATCTCATATGCATATGGTTTCATAGTTTTTTCTTAATTGTTTTGTTCAAATTAGAGTTTAGGTGTCTCAGGATATGTCCTAGAGAGTCTTGCATGTTTTGGAGTCCTTATTAGGTACTTTGGAGGCTTTCGTATACTTTGGAGAAGTTCGCACTTAGCTCGGGATCTTGAAGCGATGGTTGGAAACGTGAAAGCTTGGATATACTTCTCCCTCGGAGATCTCCCTCAGCACCGGCTTCTCGTCCCGGCCTGAACCAACCCGGCACCAAATCTCTCGGCAACAAATCTTCAGCATCGTCCCAGTCAAGATTTAGCAGGCACGAAGAAATCCCTCAGCCGGCATGCGATCTTTCCTCGACCAAGAGATATCCCGGCCCATCATCCCGGCCTGAAGCAACCCGACACACAAGCCTCGATGATTTTTCCCTCAGCACCGTCCCGACCCAAAGCAACCCGGCACGAAGAAATCCCTCAGCCGGCACGCGATCCTTCCTCGACCAGGAGATATCCCGGCCCATCGTCCCGGCCTGAAGCAACGTGGCACACAAGCTCGATGATTTCTCCCTCAGCACCGTCACGGTCTGAAGCAACCCGACACGAAGAAATTCCTTAGCCAGCACGCGATCTTTCCTCGACCAGGAGATTTTTCGGCCCAACGTCTCGGCCTGAAGCAAACCGGCACACAAGCTCTCGGCTAAAACCTCTCGTCCCAGCCCATTACACCGGACTAACACCGGCCGTGATCGATTTCTGACCCAAAAATGTCTGGGTCAAAACCCGGTTTGTTCCGGGTTGACCCGGTTCCCCTCTCTTTATTATAAATACTCTAAAACTCTAATTTTATTTACTAAGCTTTTCTTAAGTCTAAAACCCTCACCTTTGAGAGAGAACTTGAGATTTGTAAGAGAGATCCTCTTTGTTTATGCAATTTAGTGTTTGTTTCCATCAATCTCTTCCATCTAACTTATTTCTATCTTGATTATCCAACACTTATTCATGGATTCAACCTCTTTCCATATCGATTTTGGGTTGTTCTTGATGGGTCTTGAGTAGTCTTTTAGGATCTTGAGATGGGGTAGATTAGGGTGATCCAAGGCATGGTTTATGGTGTTTAGGGATAGATTATCTTATATCCTTCCTTGAATAGTGTCCTTAATGCTAGATCTAGCTTGATGAAGTAGATTTAGATCACAAGGCATTTCATGCACACCAAGTGTTTGATGAAATGCCTTGATGAACTATTCAAAGGATTTATGCTCATAACCTAAGAGATTAGTTGTTTAGGGCATTTATTTGGTTGATCTTGTTATTATTCTTAATGCTTGCTAATTGTTAATCCACAAATGAGAATTTGCTAATGGGTTTGATAATTAACATAGTGATCAGTTGCTTGAAAAAGAACTAATCAAGATTAGAGATCTATTGCCTAGGGATAGCTTGTTTGAGTGAAAGAACAACATGAATTGTGCTAGGGTCACCTTAATTCGATAATCCTATCTCTAGATTTGCTTTCGTTATTTGATTTACATCTTGTTTAGTTATTGCATTGCTTAATTCGAATTGCATACTTAACAAAACAGCACACTTGTTTAGCTTAACTTACTATAAGCACCTTGCATTCTTAATGATTAGAATAATTCCAATTATGGATTGATAACGTCCTTACTACATCGTATTGAGGTTATTGATACCTCTTAGAGACTAAAAAGTCTTGTATCAATTTGGCGCCGTTGCCATATTGGGATTTGTTTTAACATTGAGATTTAGGCTCTTTGTGAGATTAAGTTTTATTTTCTACCAAAGTTACTAATCTTCTTTGCTTCCTATTGCTCTTTCTCTCTATAGGTGCATGCATACCCGTTCCCATGGCAATACTAACCTAGTAGAATCGAGGGACGACATTGATCAACTTGATAGAGGATCAAGAGCAAGACAAAACCAAGTGAGAGTTCAAGAAGAGGTTGGTAACGACATGGAGCACTTTGAGAATGTTCCACTTGGGAACATCAACGAGCCCATTCCCCACCAAAGGAACGGTGGGAATGGGAATGGAAACAGCAACAATCAAGGAGGTGGTGGCAATGGAAACCATCACCGTCCCAACCATCCACCAAGAGTTAGAAACGTTGTTGGAGAGGGTGATGCCGCTAATGCTCAGCAAAACTGGCAAGGTATTCAAGATCCACCGGTGGAGAACAACAACTTCGAAGTGAAACCGGGGGTTATCAACATGGTGTAAGCCAACAAATTTCACGACTTGTCCATGGAGGATCCCTTAGCCCACATAGACCAATTTGATCGGATATGTGGTCTCACTAAGATCAATGGGGTCTCCGAAGATGGGTTCAAGCTTCGTCTCTTCCCGTTCTCTTTAGGTGACAAAGCTCACAAATGGGAAAAGAACTTACCCCAAGGATCTATCACCTCGTGGGATGATTACAAACGTGCGTTTCTTGCCAACTTCTTTTCACCAGCAAGAACTGCAAAGCTTCGCAACGAGATCTCAAATTTCACACAACGGTCCAATGAGTCTTTCAACGAGGCTTGGGAGAGATTTAGAAGCTACACTTCTCAATGCCCACATCACGGCTTTACCAACGCCTCTCTCCTTAGCACCCTCTATCGAGGTGGTTTGCCTAAGATCCGTATGCTACTTGCCATGGCATCAAACGGTAACTTCTTGGCTATGGACATTGAGGAAGCAAAGGAGCTTGTCGAGAACTTGGCCCAAAGTGACGGTACCTATGGCGACGACTACGACCGCGCCAATAGGACCAATATCGACTTTGATGAGAACAAGCGGGCCAAAGACACGAAAGCTCTCAATGACAAGTTGGACAAGCAAGCCAATTTGATTGATAAACTTCTAGTGTCTTCTCAAAAGACGGTTAATTTTGTGGATGCTTTTGATGAGAATCAAGGTTTCTATCAAGAGGAGGTGAACTACGTGGGGAACCAAGGGAACTACCAAAACCTAGGGAACTACCAAAGACAAGGGTTCAACCAAAACAATAGGAACCAACCCAACTTGTTTTACCGGAACACAAACGTGGAGAATCCACAAGACCAAGTCTACCCTCCGCAACCTAATCAAGCTCAAGGAGTCCCACAAAAACAATTCCAACCTCAAGGCCAATCTTCTAATACCAACCAACAAGGTTTTGTCCCAAGGAACCAATTCCAAGGGAACCAAAGAGTATTCCAAAACAAAGCTCCACCTGGTTTTCAAGGCCAACAACAAGGGTTTGTGTCTCAAGGTCAAGCAACTACGTCTAAACCGCAAGAGCTTGACTTGAGCTCCATGTTACAACAATTACTCAAGGGAAGGGCGGAAATCAATACGCGGGTAGATTGCTCTTACAACGGCCTCAACACGAAGATAGAGGCTTTGAACTCCAAGGTAAAACAAATGGAGAACAAAGGTGTTGCTTCTTCTTCATGACCATAAGGTCAATTCCCGGGTAAATTCGAAGCTAATCCTAAAGAGTATGTAAACGCCATCACCTTAAGGAGTGGTAAGGTTTTGCCTCTAAGAGAAGCTCCTTCTACTCTCGATGAGGAAATTGAGAAGCAAAGGGGGGGGGGGGGTGAAACTTCAGGAAGATGACGATTTGGTTGAAGATGAGGTAGTGAGAGAGTAAGACAAGATTGAAGAAGTTGAGAAGGTCAAGCCAAAGGTTGTTGTTGCTCAAGAGAAGCCGAAGAAGAATGTGTTTGTCCCTAAGCCATACGTTCCTAAGCTACTGATATTCCCATATTTTGTCCCTTTCATGCATTCATTTAGCATAAGTTTCATCTCATATGCATATGGTTTCATAGCTTTTTCTTAATTGTTTTGTTCAAATTAGAGTTTAGGTGTCTCATGATATGTCCTAGAGAGTCTTGCATGTTTTGGAGTCCTTATTAGGTACTTTGGAGGCTTTTGTATACTTTGGAGAAGTTCGCACTTAGCTCGGGATCTTGAAGCGATGGTTGAAAATGTGAAAGCTCGGATATACTTCTCCCTCGGAGATCTCCCTCAGCACTGGATTCTCGTCCCGACCTGAACCAACCCAGCACCAAATTTCTCGGCAACAGATCTTCAACATCGTTCCAGTCAAGATTTAGCCGGCACGAAGAAATCCCTCAGCCGGCATGCGATTTTTCCTCGACCAGGAGATATCCCAGCCCATCGTCCCGGCCTGAATCAACCCGGCACACAAGCCTCGATGATTTCTCCCTCAGCACTGTCCCGGCCTGAAGCAATCCGACACGAAGAAATCCCTCAGCCGGCACGCGATCCTTCCTCGACCAGGAGATATCACGGCCCATCGTCCCGGCCTGAAGCAACCCGGCACACAAGCTCGATGATTTCTCCCTCAGCACCGTCCCGGCCTGAAGCAACCCGACACGAAGAAATTCCTCAGCCGGCACGCGATCTGTCCTCGACCAGGAGATATTTCGGCCCATCGTCTCGGCCTGACGCAGCCCAGCACACAAGCTCTCGGCTAAAACCTCTCATCCCGGCCCACTACACCGGACTCACACCGGTCGGGATCGATTTCCGACCCAAAAATGTCCGGGTCAAAACCCGGTTTGTTCCGGGTTGACCCGGTTCCCCTCTATTTATTACAAATACTCTAAAACCCTAATTTTATTTACTAAGCTTTTCTTAAGTCTAAAACCCTCACCTTTGAGAGAGAACTTGAGATTTGTAAGAGAGATCATCTTTGTTTATGCAATTTAGTGTTTGTTTCCATCAATCTCTTCCATCTATCTTCTTTTTATCTTGATTATCCATCACCCATCAATGAATTCATCTCTTATCCATATCGATTTTGAGGTGTTCTTAGTGGGTCTGTAGTAGTCTTTTAGGATCTTGAGATGAGGTAGATTAGGGTGATCTAAAGCTTGATTAGTGGTGTTTAGGGTTAGATGATCTTATATTCCTTCTTGTCTAGTGCCCCTAATGCTAGATCTAGCTTGAAAGAGTGGGTCTAGATCATAAGGCATTTCATGCACACCCTGTGTTTGATGAAATGCCTTGATGAACTAGACAAGAGATTTATGCTCCTAACCTAATACATTAATTGTTTAGGGCATATCTTTGGTTGATCTTCTTATAATTCTTAATGCTTGTTAATTGTTAATCCACAAATGATAATTTGCTAATGGACTTGATAGTTAACATAGTTATTAGTTGCTTGAAAGAGAACTAATCAAGATTAGAGATCTATTGCCTAGGAATTAGCTTCTTCGAGTGAATGAACACCACTAATTGGACTTGGATCACCTTATATCAATAACCTCATCTCTAGTTCCGCTTTTGTTATTTGAATTACACGTTGTTTAGTTATTGTATTGCTTAATTCGAATTGATAATTAACAACAAACCACACTTGTTTAGCTTAACTTTCTTTAAGTGCCTTGCATTCTTAGTGATTAGAATAATCACAATTATGGATTGATAATCTCTTTACTACATCGTATTGGGGATATTGATACCTCCTATAGACTAAAAAGTCTTGCATCAATTTGGCGCCGTTGCCATATTGGGATTTGTTTTAACATTGAGATTTAGGCTCTTTGTGAGATTAGCTTTATTTGCTACAATGTTACTAATCTTGTTTGCTTCCTATTGCTCTTTCTCTCTATTGGTGCATGCATACCCGTTCTCGGGGCAATACTAATCTAGTAGAACCGAGGGACGACATTGATCAACTTGATAGAGGATCAAGAGCAAGACAAAACCGAGTGAGAGTTCAAGTAGAGGTTGCTAACGACATGGAGAACTTTGAGAATGTTCCACTTGGGAACATCAACGAACCCAATCCCCACCAAAGGAACGGTGGGAATGGGAATGGTCACAGCAACAATTAAGGAGGTGGTGGCAATGGAAACCAACACCATCCCAACCATCCACCAAGAGCTAGAAACGTTGTTGGAGAGGGTGATGCCGCTAATGCTCACCAAAACCGGCAAGGCATTCAAGCTCCACCGGTAGAGAACAACAACTTCGAAGTGAAACCGGGGGTTATCAACATGGTTCAAGCCAACAAATTTCACAGCTTGTCCATGGAGGATCCTTTAGACCACATGGACCAATTTGACCGGATATGTGGTCTCACTAAGACCAATAGGGTCTCCGAAGATGGGTTCAAGTTTCGTCTCTTCCCGTTCTCTTTGGGTGACAAGGCTCACCATTGGGAAAATACCTTACTCCAAGGATCTATCACCTCGTGGGATGATTGCAAATGTGCGTTTCTCGCCAAATTCTTTTCATCGGCTAGAACCGCCAAGCTTCGCAACGAGATCTCAAGCTTCACACAACGGTCCAATGAGTCTTTCAACGAGGCTTGGGAGAGATTTAGAAGCTACACTTCTCAATGCCCACATCACAGCTTTCGCAACGCTTCTCTCCTTAGCACCCTCTACCGAGGTGCTTTGCCTAAGATATGTATGCTACTTGACACAACATCTAACGGAAACTTCTTGGCTAAGGACGTTGAGGAAGCAATGGAGCTTGTCGAGAACTTGGCCTAAAGTGACAGTACCTATGGCGACGACTAAGACCGCGCCACAAGGACCACTAGCGACTTTGATGAAAACAAGCGGGCCAAAGACATGAAAGCTCTTAATGACAAATTGGACAAGCAAGCCAATTTGATTGATAAACTTCTAGTGTCTTCTCAAAAGACGGTAAATTTCGTGGATGCTTATGATGAGAATTAAGGTTACTATCAAGAAGAGAACGTGGACATGAACACCCAAGAGAAGGTGAACTACGTGGGCAACCAAGGGAACTACCAAAGACAATGGTTCAACCAAAACTATAGGAACCACCCCAACTTCTCTTACCGGAACACAAATGTGGAGAATCCACAAGACCAACTCTACCCTCCGCAACTTAATCAAGCTCAAGGAGCCCCACAAAAGCAATTCCAACCTAAAGGCCAAGCTTCTAATACCAACCAACAAGGTTTTGTCCCAAGAAACCAATTCCAAGGGAACCAAAGTGGATTCCAAAACAAAGCCCCACCCGGTTTTCAAGGCCAACAACAAGGGTTTGTGCCTCAAGGTCAAGCAACTATATCTAAACTGCAAGAGCTTCATTTGAGCTCCATGTTCCAACAATTACTCAAGGGACGAGCGGAGATCAATACGCGGGTGGATTACTCTTACAACGACCTGAACACAAAGATTGAGGTTTTGAACTCCAAGGTAAAACACATGGAGAACAAAGGTGTTGCTTCTTCTTCACGACCACAAGGTCAACTCCCGGGAAAATCCGAAGCTAATCCTAAGGAGTATGTAAACACCATCACCTTAAGATGTGGTACAGTTTTGCCTCCAAGAGAAGCTCATTCTACTCTCAATGCGGACATTGAGAAGCAAAGTGGGGGGGGGGGGTGGAACTTCAAGAAGATGACGAATTGGTTGAAGACGAGGTAGTGAGAGAGCATGACAAGGTTGAAGAAGTTGAGAAGGTCAAGCCTAGGGTTGGTGTGGCTCAAGAGAAGCCGAAGAAGAATGTGTTTGTCCCTAAGCCATACGTTCCTAAGCTACCGTTCCCCGGGCGGTTCAAGAAGCAACTTATGAACAAGTATAAAGCCATATTTGATAGGCAAATGGAGAAGGTAGAACTCACAATGCCTTTGGTTGATGTCTTCTTGCTTGTCCCTCAATACACCAAATTCTTGAAAGATGCCGTGAATGAGAGAGCTAATGAAATGGAGTCCATGGTCATTCTAACTCACGAGTGTAGTGCCATCATACAAAAGAAGATGGTGCCAAAGAAGCTAGGAGATCCGGGATCATTTACTCTACCTTGTGTTCTTGGTCCTCTAGCTTTCAACCATTGTTTGTGTGATCTTGGAGCGAGTGTAAGACTCATGCCGTTCTTGGTAGCCAAGAGGCTAGGCTTCACACGCTACAAGACATGCAACATCTCCCTAATATTGGCGGATAGGAGCGTTGGGTTCCTATTGGTTTGCTTGAGGATCTTCTTATCGTGGTGAAGGATTTCATTGTCCCCACGGATTTCGTGGTACTTGAAATGGATGAGGAACCAAAAGACCCTTTTATCTTTGGTAGGCCATTCCTAGCAACCGCGGGGGCGATAATCGATGTGAGAAAAGGCAAAATAGACCTTCACTTGGGTAAATGAGAAGTCCTTGAGTTCGATATCAACAAGGTAATGAAGAAACCCACCATAGATGGCCAATGTTTCTACATAGAGACCATGGATGAACTAGCCGACGAATTGCTTGAGGAAATGAGAGAAGAAGACGGTTTGGAAGTGGTCTTGACTAAGGAGCGTGGTGATCATGGGTTCTTGAGTAAAGAGATTCAAGGGTATGAGCTACTCATGGACTTGCACAAGCCGGTTGAAAGGGGTACGCCATTTGTTGAGTTGGGTGTTCGTGGTACCGAGATTCAAGATGGGTTAAGAGATGGTACAGTTCAAGAGGAATTTGTTCTAGCCGTTGAAGAGACTAGCAAGGGTAAGTCTAGTCTTGAGGAGGACAATTGGAGCGAACTCAAAGCCCCAAGGGTGGACCTAAAGCAACTTCCTACGAGACTAAGGTACGCTTTCCTAGGTCCAAACGAGTCATACCCGGTTATTGTGAATGATAGTTTGAATGAGAATGAACTATCCTCCCATTTAGTTGAACTTAGAAAGTATAGGAAGGCTATTGGTTACTCTTTGGACGATATCAAGGGTATCTCTCCTACTTTATGCACTCATAGAATCCATCTAGAGGATGAATCAAGGACCTCTATTGAACATCAAAGAATGTTGAATCCTAATTTGAAAGATGTTGTAGACGCGAGCATTATCTACCCAATATCGGGAAGTACTTGGGTTTCACCGATTCATTGTGTGCCTAAGAAATGGGGGATAACGGTTGTTAAAAATGAAAAGGATGAAATGATACCTACTAGGACAATAACCGGGCATAGTGATATATCATTGTTTTTACCCCGTTTAAGCCATGATATAAGTCCGTTTTATAGAGTCTTTCTACTATTTCGTAGTGTTTTAGAATCTTTTACAGGTTTTAGCACGTTTGGAGCATAATTGGAGATATTGGAGCTTTCTGTAGAATTTTGGAGCAAAGCAGACGTTCGTGTAGCTGAATACCCGATTTGAAGTCTGAGTGTCGATCGATACTGCCTAGTATCGGTCGATACTCATTGAGGCAGACACGACCCGCGACTTTATTAAAGAGTTGAAGAATTACAAAATGGCCCAGAAGTCTTTATTATTTACAAGAAGCCCCAAAACGTGATTTGGGTTATTTAATAGGATTTTAGAGCCACTTTCATGGCTATGCTTATTTTATTCTGGTTTTTGTGAGAGAGCTTTTGAAGGGAGACAAGTCTGAAACTCTGTTCGTCCGAGAGAAGATTTCGAACCCTCTTGTTACTCTTTCTGTTTTATTTGATGATTTATTCAAACATGTTTATTGCTTCAATTTCCATGTCTGAGTAGATCCCTTGTTAGGTTCAGGGTTCTCAATAGGGTTTTCTTTGAATGCTAGGTTGATTTGTTATTAGGATTCACTATCTGAATAAGTTCTTCACCATAGGTTGTTTGCAAAGCTAATTCTGGATTGATCACCTAGAACTTAGATCTTAGGATAATTGATTAGGCACGAGAGTGCGATTAATTACCTGATATAACCTAAGGTGAGCAAAATAACTATTCACAAAGAGATTTGGTTTAGTTGTTTTGTGAACAAATCAAACTTCATTTAAAAGCTGATTTAGACTTTAGGATTCGCAAAGAGATTTGGAATCCTAGGATTTAGACTTAGATAATTCTCGCAACGAGAGTTGGTTAATTATACCTTAGTGATTTGAGTTCAAGAACCGCGCTAAATCTGAATCCTGCTAGTTAATTTATCTGCATTCAGTGATTCCAAAGAAATACCCTGAACCTATCTTTCTCCCAATTGAATTTACAACATTTTTAATTTAAGTCATGTTTTCAATACCATTGATTGCTTAGCTTAATTCTCTTCCATATAATCTATTGTGTGTTTCTGTGAGGCCTTGTGTTCGACCCATACTATTGCTGCAAAAACTGCTTAGTACTTTTAGGGTATTAATTTGAGCATATCAAATTTGGCGCCGTTGTCGGGGACTCAATTCGCCATTAGATTACGTTTGAGAATTTCGACTAAGTTTGTCAGTATCGGTCGATACTATCTAGTGTCGGTCGATACTCGACGTTTTCTTTTGTTGATATCGATCGACACCACTCAGTGTCGGTCGATACTCATCGTCTTACCAATTACTTACGTTCTTGACTTCTGTTTTCAGGTGTATGCCTAATCATAAAACCAGAGGAAACAAGAGCACTCAGCTAGTTGAACTGTCATTGGAGCAGCTAGCACTTATGGAACGCACAAACATAAAAGCAAAGAAACCAGCAAGGATGAACAACAATCAAGTAGAGTTGGTTCGAGATGAGGCTGGTGCTTACAGGGACCTAGAGGGTCGTTTGTGCAATGAGAGAGGACAACGTCTGGATGGAGAGGGGAACATCATTCCACCTGCTCCTATTGTCGCTGGGAATGTCGCTGGGAACGCGAACGCTGAGAATGTTGTGGTTAATCGTGGCAGAACGATTGGTGAGTGCAACAGACCTGATCAGTTTTATGCAAATCGATCAGCGATTTGTCCTCCACCTTATCCGGGGAATGACTTTGAGCTGAAACCTGCATACTACACTCTTGTGGGACAACACCCTTTTCATGGTCTTTCCAGCGAACATCCCATGGATTACATTGAGAGGTTCGAGGACTTGGTCACTAGCATCAAGAGCAATGGAGTGTCCTACGATTACCTCTTCTGCAAGCTTTTCCCATACTCACTTGGTAGAGAAGCGACTTACTGGCTGAAGCAGTTGACGCCTGGATCGCTGACTACTTGGTGATATATCATGGTTTTTACCCCTTTTAAGCCATGATATAAATCCGTTTTATAGAGTATTTCTAGTATTTTGGAGTCTTTACAGGTTTTAGCACGTTTGGAGCACAATTGGAGATATTGGAGCATCCTGGAGTATTTTGGAGCAAAGCAGAAGTTTGTGTTGCTGAATACCCGATTTGAAGCATCAGTATCGATCGATACTGCCTAGTATCGATCGATACCCATCGCAGTAGACACGACCCGCGACTTAATGAAGAGTTGAAGAATTGCAGAATGGTCCCAAAGTCTTTATTATTTACAAGAAGCCCCAAAACGTGATTTAGGTTATTTAGTAGGATTTTACAGCCACTTTAATGGCTACGCTTTATTTTACTTTGGTTTTGTGAGAGAGCTTTTGAAGGGAGACAAGTTTGAAACTCTGTTCGTCCGAGAGAAGATTCCGAACCCTCTTATTACTCTTTCTATTTTATTTGATGATTTATTCAAACATGTTTATTGCTTCAATTTCCATGTCTGAGTAGATCCACTTTAGGTTTAGGGTTTTCTCATAGGGATTTCTTTTAGTGCTAGGTTGATTTATTGTTAGGGTTCATAATCTGAATTAGTTATTTGCCTTAGGTTGTTCTCAAAGCTAATTCTAGATTGATCACCTAGAACTTAGATCTTAGGTTAATCGATTAGGCACGACAGTGCAATTGAGTAATCTGATAGAATTTAAGGTGAGCAAATTGATTATTCGCAAAGAGAATTGGTTTAATTGATTTGTGAACATATCAAACCTGAAATTAAAGCTGATTTATTCTTAGGAATTTGCAAAGAGATTTGGGAACAGTTGGTCAATTATACTTTAGTGATTTGAGTTCAAGAACCGTGCGTAACCTGAACCCTGATTAGTTAGTTTAGTCTGCATTCATTGATTTCCTGAGAAATACCCTAGGCCTATATTCTCTCCATCGAATTTACAACACTTTTACTGCTTATTGTTTTTGTTTCATCTGATTTGCTTATCTTGATTTGATACTATATAATATATTGTGTGATTTCTGTGAATCCTTGTGTTCGACCCCTACACTTACTACAACAACTGCTTTAGTACTTTTATGGTATTAACTTGAGCATATCACTTCGGATCAAACAAAGAACGCGTTCCTGAACATTTTTCTTGATGATGCGAGATCCGAGGAGCTCAGGAACAAGATCTCTCAATTTTCTCAGGAAGCAACTGAGGGATTTAAGGCTGCGTGGATTTGATTTAGGTCGTATCAGAGAAATTGTCCACATCATGGGTACTCCGATGTTCAGCTACTGGGTTACTTCTTCAGAGGGATTGATTAGAGGTATCAGATGACCTTGGATGCTGCGAGCAATGAGAATTTCAAAACCAGGTATCCTGATGACGCCTATGTGCTTATTGAGAACTTGGTGTCTAGCAATAGCACCAAGAATGCAGACTTTGAGCGGAAGAGGCTCGCTGGTGTAGCTGATGGATCACAGATTGCTGGGATTCAAGCCAAGCTGGATTTGATTGCATAATTTGTTGATGGGCAGGCAGCAGAAGGCTGTTCGTTTTGCTGAAAAAGATGCAGTGGAACATGTTAACTACGTTGGTGGAGATGGATTTCAAGATCAAAGGTATCAATGCCAACCCACACCACCCAGAATTTCTGAAAGCAAGATAGAAGCCATGTTTGAACAAATTCTTTTGGGCAGCAGAAGATGACACTAAACCTCAATGGGAAGATGGACGCTATGTACACAGATCTGAATGGGAAAATTGAGTCTCTCAGTATTCATCAGAAGATGCTGGAAACTCAAAAAGAAGAGATTTCCATCAATCTTACCAAGGATGACGATGAGATTTTGGACACCACCCCTGTGTCGACCGATACTCCCTTGTATCGATCGAAACTCCTCCAAGAATCTGTCGAGGACGTCTCGAAGGAGAAATCATCGATCGACACCCTCCCTGTATCGATCGATACCCACCCAGATACTGCGAAGGAACGCGTATGAGTGTTGACAGACTTCGCAAGCCCAAGAAGTTGAATCCTATTCCTCAACACCTCCAAGCCCCCATCACTCCAAAGCAGCTGCGTGGCTTTGAGAAGATGGTACGAAGGATACCCCACTCATTCACTTTTGAAGAAGCTCTAGAGGGTTGGCCTCTGCTAAGTCACTTCAAAGATTGCAGAGAAACACTGGAAGAGATCGAAGTACTTTTTATCAAGGCAAGACGCAATTCACTACCGCTGAGGCAGTTGACCAAGAGGGAAGACCCATGAATATTCTCAGTTCCATGCTCCATCTCTGGAGTTGAATTCCAAGAGTCTCTCGTTGACTTGGGGGCTAGCGTCAATGTCATGTCAAGGGCAATTACAGAGAGTTTGGGAGCTGATATTCGATCTCCCAAGTCATCTATCACATTCGCAAACAGTTCCACCTCACTTCCATATGGAACAATCCCTGATTTGCTGGTTGACGTAGGAGATTGCCTGGTTCCTACTGATTTTCTGGTTGTGGAGATGAGCGCACAATCTCGTACGTAGTTGATTCTTGGAAGACCGTTCATGGCTACGGTTGGTGTCATTATCGACACACCCAGCAAGCACATCTCGTTCTCATACATTGACAAGGAGGTGTACTACAAAGCCATCCCCAAAGGAACTCCCACACACATATCTTCCATCACCGTTGTTCTAGAAGAAACATTGGTAGTTGATCTTTTGGAAGAGCCTCCTGACGGACCTAATACCATCGACCTTTTAGATAGTCCTTCTTTCATTACCAAGAAAGACGTCAAAACAGCTAAGGCAAAGGAGTTTGTGAAGAGCAAAGGAGTCAAAAGTGTTCCCCATGTGACTTTAACCCCTCAGAAGTGCGATAGAGATTCAATTGAATATAAGGTGAAGTGCAAAGGAACTTCGAAACCATTCTCCAAGGCTAGAGTTATTCTCACTTCGGAGCTGAAAGAGAAAGGACAGGAGTTTGTGGAGAGCATGATGAGCAGAACTCTGAAGCTGGCGATATCTAATTGTGGAGCTTGTTTCGGCGCAAGCTCTCACTCTTCTCCTGACTGACCGTCCGTAAAGTCAAGCTACTGACTTTAAACGAGCGTTTGGTGGAAGACAACCCACTGGTGAGTCTGTACATACGTTTTTATTTTCGTTTTTATTTTTTGTTTTGTGTTTTGTGTCAGGATGAACAAGGAGCAAACACGAAATCGCATGAGTATCGATCGATACCCTGTTAGTGTATCGACACCCTACGCAAATGAAAGGTTCATCATATCGACTTAAGCCTGGTATCGATCGATACAAGGCCGTGTGTCGGTCGATAATCAATGTTCCAGCACGGTAACTTCTTGATTTTTCACAATCCACTTGGTTCATTTGATTTTCTTTCACCAACTCTAGGCTAGATAACACTGGGGACAGTGTTGTTCAAGTCTGGGGGAGGTAGTCGCTGACTTTGTTTATGTTTTTCTTAGAGTCAGTCGTTTTTGAGTCATTCGTTGTTTTATTAAGTCAAAAATTTGTTGGTGGTTGTGATGTTTTTCTTGAATCTATTGATCTGACCTTGCTTTTAAGTGACCATCGTTGCATAATCAGTTCTAGATCGACTAATGAAAAATCCAAAGGCTGACCAGTTGACTAGAAGACACTCATGTTTCCAACAAAGTTCTTTAAAGCCTGAGCCAAATTTTTGCACTTCATCAATATGGCTAGTATCCTTAGAGCTTGATTCATCATTCATATATGACAAAGGAACCCACGTGTTTAAAGAATGGTATTTCTCTCCATGTTACAAGTTAATAAATAAGATGCATTAAAAGATGGAATGATTTTCTTCTAAGTAGAGGGTTAGAAAATTTTCCAACGATACCAGTATTCTACTTCAGAGGAAATGATCACACAAAGGATTGGAAGCAAGGCTAGGATTTTCCTATGATGCCATTATTCACCTACGCCTTTGATACGTTGAGAGGGAAGAACCGGGGATTCGGTGGCTAACACCATCAATACTCGCGTCTCATACATTGATGTGTATATGCAAAGCTAAAAAAAAAGAAGAGAACATAATAAGAAATAAGTTTGGGGGAGAGAAATAATACCGGAAGGTGTGAAAAAGGATGGTTCCTTATCATGATATTGTATGAGAAAGAATCTAGAAGGTTCTTGGTATTAATCACAGCGATGAAACTGGCGAAGATGGCTTGATTGAACGATGCTGTGAGATAATGTGTGTAGTCTGGGAAGCAGCGAATGTCTACGGAGAAGTACATGGTGGTTAGATTAAAAAGCTGGTTAGGTGACATTTGGGTGCTTTGGAAATTGGTCATTGCAATGTTTCATGAACAGGTGAGTCTCTACGTTTTCAAACCTCTTTCTCTGGTTTAGTTTTCTATTTGCTTGAGGGCAAGCAAAGGCTAAGTCTGGGGGAGTTGATATATCATGGTTTTTGCCCCGTTTAAGCCATGATATAAGTCCGTTTTATAGAGTCTTCCTACTATTTCGTAGTGTTTTAGAGTCTTTTACAGGTTTTAGCACGTTTGGAGTATAATTGGAGATATTGGAGCTTTCTGGAGCATTTTGGAGCAAAGCAGACGTTCGTGTAGCTGAATAACCGATTTGAAGTCTGAGTGTCGATCGATACTGCCTAGTATCGGTCGATACTCATCGAGGCAGACACGACCCGCGACTTTATTAAAGAGTTGAAGAATTACAAAATGGCCCAGAAGTCTTTATTATTTACAAGAAGCCCCAAAACGTGATTTGGGTTATTTAATAGGATTTTAGAGCCACTTTCATGGCTATGCTTATTTTATTCTGGTTTTTGTGAGAGAGCTTTTGAAGGGAGACAAGTCTGAAACTCTGTTCGTCCGAGAGAAGATTTCGAACCCTCTTGTTACTCTTTCTGTTTTATTTGATGATTTATTCAAACATGTTTATTGCTTCAATTTCCATGTCTGAGTAGATCCCTTGTTAGGTTCAGAGTTCTCAATAGGGTTTTCTCTAAACGCTAGGTTGATTTGTTATTAGGATTCACTATCTGAATAAGTTCTTCACCATAGGTTGTTTGCAAAGCTAATTATGGATTGATCACCTAGAACTTAGATCTTAGGATAATTGATTAGGCACGAGAGTGCGATTAATAACCTGATAGAACCTAAGGTGAGCAAAATAATTATTCGCAAAGAGATTTGGTTTAGTTGTTTTCTGAACAAATCAAACTTGATTTAAAAGCTGGTTTAGACTTTAGGATTCGCAAAGAGATTTGGAATTCCTAGGATTTAGACTTAGATAATTCTCGCAACGAGAGTTGGTTAATTATACCTTAGTGATTTTAGTTCAAGAACTGCGCTAAATCTGAATCCTGCTAGTTAATTTATCTGCATTCAGTGATTCTCAGAGAAATACCCTAAACCTATCTTTCTCCCAATTGAATTTACAACTTTTTTAATTTAAGTCCTGTTTTCAATACCATTGATTGCTTAGCTTAATTCTCTTCCATATAATCTATTGTGTGTTTATGTGAGTCCTTGTGTTCGACCCCTACTATTGTTGCAGCAACTGCTTAGTACTTTTAGGGTATTAATTTGAGCATATCAAATAGAATGTGCATTGACTATAGGAAGCTAAATTCATCTACTCGTAAGGACCACTTTCTATTACCTTTCATAGATCAAATACTTGAACGTCTAGCTAATCATCTATTTTATTGCTTTCTACACGGTTATTCGGGTTTCTTTCAAATTCCCATACACCTGAATGACCAAGAGAAAACGACTTTCACGTGCCATTACGACACCTTCACGTATCGAAGGATGCCGTTTGGGTTGTGTAATGCACCCGCGACATTCCAACGTTGCATGATGTCCATTTTCTCTAACCTTATTGAAGACATGGTAAAAGTCTTTATGGACGACTTCTCCGTGTATGAGTCCTCTTTTTGTGTTTGCTTGTCTAATCTTTGCAGGGTCTTGCAACGATGTGAAGAAAAAACTTGGTACTTAATTGGGAGAAGTGCCATTTTATGGTGCGTGAAGGGATCGTGCTAGGACACAAAATCTCCGAGAAGGGAATAGAGGTAGACAAAGCCAAGATCGAGGTGATGGTTAGCTTGGAGCCGCCTAAGTCGGTCAAGGACATCCGGTCTTTCTTGGGTCATGCGGGGTTCTAGTGAAGGTTCATCAAAGGCTTTTCGAAAATCACGAGGCCTCTCACAAGGCTACTTTGCAAGGAGGTCGAGTTCGTGTTTGATGAGGAATGTATGGTAGCGTTACTAGAAATCAAGAAGGCGTTGGTTAGTGCTCCCATTGTACAAGCTCCGGATTGGGAACTTCCTTTCGAGATCATGTGTGATGCTAGTGATTACGTGGTTGGAGCGGTCTTGGGTCAAAGGAAGGACAAGAAGACCAATGTCATCTACTATGCAAGTAGGACCTTAGATGACACTCAAGCCCGGTATGCCACAACGGAAAAAGAGTTGCTAGCCGTGGTGTTTGCAATGGAGAAATTTAGGTCTTATGTTGTGGGATCAAAGGTGATTGTCTACACCGATCACGCAACCCTAAGATACATTCATGCAAAGAAAGACACAAACCCAAGGCTACTCCAATGGATCTTGCTTCTACAAGAGTTTGACTCGGAGATAGTTGACAAAAAGGGGATAGAGAATGGGGTCGCGGATCACTTGTCTAGAATGAGGATTTAAGACCTTGTCCCAATTGATGATAAGCTCCCCGAGGAGAGTCTCATGGTCATTGGTGTCTTGAAGAAAGGGGTTGAAGCCGTGCGAGGACTAGAGAGTGCTAATGGGTTACAAGATGAGAAACTACCATGGTTTGCGGACTTAGTGAACTACTTAGTGTGCGGGAAGGAACCGCCTTTGGATGGGTATAAGAAGAAGAAGTTCTTCCACGACGTGACGAGATACTATTGGGACGAGCCCTACTTATACAAGTTGTGCTCGGATGGTTTGTATAGGAAATGCGTGACGGAAGAAGAAGTCCAAGGGATCCTACTCCATTTTCACGGGTCTAGCTATGGTGGTCATCATGCATCCTACAAAATCGCTACAAAGGTCTTGCAATCTGGTTTTTGGTGGCCTTCATTATTCAAGGATGCGCATCTCTTTGTCTCCACATGTGATGCATGCCAAAGGAAAGGGAATATTGGGAGGAGAGATAAAATGCCCCAAAATCCAATCCTTGTGGTGTAGATGTTTGACGTATGGGGCATCGATTTTATGGGACCTTTCCCATCATCGTATGGTAACCAATACATATTAGTGGCGGTTGATTACGTCTCTAAATGGGTGGAAGCCATCGCAAGCCCGACCAACGATGCTAAGGTCGTCCTGAAAATGTTCAAGTCTATTATCTTCCCAAGGTTCAGAGTTCCAAGGGTAGTCATTAGTGATGGAGGTAGTCATTTCATCAATAAGGTGTTTGAAAGTCTACGTAAGAAGCATGGTGTGAGGCATAAGGTAGCAACACCTTACCATCCTCAAACGAGTGGCCAAGTAGAAGTATCCAACCGGCAAATCAAAGCCATACAAGAGAAGACGGTTAGGAGTTCGAGAAAACATTGGGCCAATAAGTTAGATGATGCGTTGTGGGCTTCCCGTACCGCTTTTAAGACACCTATAGGGACTACACCATTCAACTTGCTTTATGGGAAGTCATGCCATCTACCGGTTGAATTGGAATACAAGGCCCTATGGGCGGTGAAGCTTCTTATCTTCGACATCAAGACCGCACAAGAGAAGAGGTTAATTCAACTTCAAGAGTTAGAAGAGACTAGGCTTGAGGCCTATGAGAGCGCGAGAATCTACAAGGAGAAGGCCAAGGCATTCCATGATAAGAGGATCATGCTCAAGGACTTCAAAGCCGGAGACCGAGTACTAGTGTTCAATTCCTGGTTGAAGCTTTTTCCCGGGAAGCTCAAATCTAGGTGGTCGGGTCCGTTTGAGGTTAAGGAAGTAAGGCCATATGGTGCCGTGGTACTTGTTAACAAGGAGGGCCAAGATTTCATTTCAAATGGCCAAATGCTCAAGCTCTACCGAGCAAACCAAATCGTCGAAAAGGGGGGCTCGATCCCTCTTGATGATATCCCTCTAGCTTGAGGACCGTAACAAACGTCGAACTTAGTGACGTTAAACAAAGTGCTCTTGGGAGACACCCCAAGCTTATCATTGTACATATTTCTTTTTATGCGTTTTTCAATCTTTGTTAGTTCTTTTTGATATTTTTGTTGAGTATTTTTAGGGGTTCGTGGTGGCCAAAAGAGGTGAAATCTTGCGAGGGAAGTTCAAAAGGAGGAAGAACTGTGTCCGGTTTCGTCTTGCTTGGTGTGAAAATTTCCCCCGGGAAGAAATTTTCCCCCAATCCCGGCCCCATGTCCCGGTTTGATGTTGCCCAGGATGGGAATTTGCCAAGATCATGGAGACTCCCGGCCCCATGTCCAGGTTTGATGTTGCCCGGGATGGGAATTTCCCCGGGAAGAAAAATTTCGTTCGATACCGGACGCGTGTGCCGGATGTGTTTCCCCCGGGATGGTTTTTCCCCTCAATCTCGGCCCCGTGTGCCGGATGTGTCTTGCCCATGATGGTTTTGGACCACCAGTCCAAAGATTCGTCCAACGGTCCTTAGTTTGGATCTATTATCCAATGGACCGCCAGGTAAGTCTTCTTCTCCCTCATTTTCGCGGCCATGACCACACATTTCTCTCTCAATTTTCAAAACCTCATAACTCTCTCAATTCTCAACCAAAAATTGTGATTCAAGTTGCTAAATTCAAGATTTTTCATCCTCTTTCTGTATCTATCAACACCTTTTCCATTTACAACTTGCATCCCCAAGGTATTTCACTCATATGTTTCATGAAAATTCAAGAACTTGTTCATAAGGGAAAATTTCATGAATTTGTTTGAATAGTGTTTCCACTTGCATTAAAACCTTGGGATTAAGTTCGAAAATGGTGATAGTGTGTAGTTCATGTGATAATTTGTCATGCATTTGAGGAATTTTGGATTTTTAGGCCAAGAACTTAATTTTTGGTGTTTGTGCTTAAAAGTTTCAAACTTTAAGATTTGATTGGGTTCTTGTAGCACTTAATGGGTATACTCAATATTGCAAATGAGAAATTGAATGTCTTTTTGCAAATTGAGCATTATCCTCCTTGTCTCATGTTTGCCTTTGCTTGGTAGTGACAAAGGTTGTATCTTGGTTTCTTGAAACTTATACATTCCTTGAGACGATGTAGGTACCATGGCAAGAACAAGTGACCCAATAAATGAGAAAGGTCCACCGACAAGAAGGAGAGATTTAGCACTAGCAGAAACTGCTAAAGGCACCGAAAAGAGGAAAAAGTAAACGCTTGCTAATGACGAGGGAGACAATGTGGAAGACGTGGGGCAAGTGAAAAAGAAGAGAAAAATCCCCAAGCCCAAACCAAGAGTCTCCACCTATAGTGAGTATGCCAAGAAGCTCAAGGAGGTGAAATTCGAGGAGACAAAATTCCCGGATAAGATTGTACTTGAGAAGATGGGGATCCTTGAGGATCTGAAATCGATTTTCACCAACATGGGTTTTGGTGGAATTTTTGAATTGTCTAACATCTCTCATAAAGACCAAGCTTTCCAATTTCTTGCATCATTGGAAGCTATGGTCTATGAACGAGGGGATAAAGACGCCAATGAAGATGACGGCCACAGTTTCATTGAGTTTAAGGTGGGGAAAAAAGCTTACAAGATGACATTCCATGAGCTAAGTCAAGTGTTTGGGTTCAAAGAAGAAGGAACCAAGAGAGGCCTTAAGTTTCTCAATGGGAAGAACGACTTAACCTACTTGTGGAAAGTCATTGGTGTGGGGGAATATAGTCCCGGGAACATCAAAGGCACTTGCATCCGCCACCCCGCCATTCGTTATGCCCACAAGATCCTTGCTTACACCTTCTTTGCCAAGAAAGAGTTAGGAACGGTTTCGGAAGAAGATATGGAGTTGCTTGCTTTAGGTTTTGCACCGTTTCTTGACACACCTCTAGATGAGCGGCGTTTCATTGGAGAGAGTGCACGCCCGTACATAGCCGCCATTCTAGTGAACCACTTACTCGGCTACAAAGATTGGGCTCTCACTACGAAGAGCAAGGAGCCGAAAATCTTCATTGGCGATTTGGTAACTTCAATCCTCAAGGCTAAGGGGATTACGTTGGTGGATGAGACTAAGAAAGTGGAGTTTATGGATGAATGATATATCATGGTTTTTACCCCTTTTAGGCCATGATATAAGTCGGTTTTATAGAGTTTTTCTGCTATTTCGTAGTATTTTAGAGTCTTTTACAGGTCTTAGCACGTTTGGAGCATAATTGGAGATATTGGAGCTTTCTAGAGCATTTTGGAGCAAAGCTGAAGTTCGTGTTGCTGAGTACCAGATTTCACGATCAGTGTCGATCGATACCCATCGCAGCAAGACACAACCCGCGACTTTAATGAAGAGTTGAAGAATTGCAACTTGGTCCAGAAGTCTTTAATAATTACAAGAAGCCCCAATTCGTGATTTAGGTTATATATAGGATTTTTACAGCCACTTTGTTGCCTACGCTTTATTTTATTCTGGATTTGTGAGAGAGCTTTTCAAGGGAGACAAGTATGATACTCTGTTCGTCGAGAGAAGATTTTGAACCCTTTTGTTACTCTTTCTTATTTTCTATTGAGTATTTATTCAAACATGTTTATTAATTCAATTTCCATGTCTGAGTAGATCTCTTGTTAAGTTTAGGGATTCTCATAAGGGATTTCTTTGAATGCTAGGTTGATTAGTTATTTAGGGTTCATAATCTGAATTAGTTCTTCGCCTTAGGTTGTTCTCAAAGCTAATTCTAGATTGATCACCTAGAACTTAGATCTTAGGATAATTGATTAGGCACGACAGTGCGGTTAATTACATGATAGAACTTAGGGTGAGCAAATTGATTATTCGCAAAGAGATTTGGTTTAATTGATTTGTGAACATATCAAACTTGGAATTAAGGCTGATTTATTCTTAGGAATTTGCAAAGAAATTTGGGATTCTGAAGTTTAGATTTAGATAGTTTTCGCAACGACAGTTGGTTAATTATACTCTAGTAATTTGAGTTCCAGAACCGTGCGTAACCTGAACCCTGATTAGTTAGTTTATTTTGCATTCATTGATTACCTGAGAAATATCCCTTAACCTATCTCTTTCCCATCGATTTACAACTCGTTTACTGCTTACTGCTTTTTGTTTAATCTGATTAGCTTAGCTTGATTTGATAACTATACAATTTATTGTGCGATTTCTCTGAGTTCTTGTGTTCGACCCCTGATATACTACAGCAACTGCTTTAGTACTGTTTAGGGTATTAATTTGAGCATATCAAATTTGGCGCCGTTGCCGGGGTCACAATTTCGCCTTTAGATTTTAGCTGTCGAGTTTCGACTAAGCCCGTCGGTATCGATCGATACTACCTAGTATCGATCAATACTCGTCGTCTCTTTTTGTTGATATCGATCGACACCACTTGGTATCGATCGATACTCATCGCGTTTTTGTTACTAAAGTTCTTGGTTTTTGTGTTTTAGGTGCATGCCTAATCGTGAAACCAGAAGAAACAAGAGCACTCCGCTAGTCAATCTATCGTTAGAGAAGCTAGCACGTTTAGAACGAGCAAACAGGAAGACAAAGCAAATATCAAGGATGAACAACCCAGTTGTTTTAAGAGCTGATGAAGCTGGAGTCTTGAGAGACCAAGAGGGTCAAGTGTGTAATGAGAGAGGGCATCGACTTGATGAGGCTGGAAATGGCATTGCCCCTCCTGCTGTTGTTGGTCAGATTATCGCGCCAGCTGCGTAAGCCAACGTTGGGAATGCTGGAGTTGATCGAGGTAGAACACTTGGTGAGCACAACAGACCTGATCAGTTCTATGCCAATCGAGCTGCGATTCGCTTCCCAACTTTTCAGAGGAATGACTTCGAGCTGAAACCAGCGTACTATGCTCTTGAAAGTCAGAACCCTTTCCATGGCCTACCTCATGAGCATCCCATGGATCATATCGAAAGGTTCGAGGATTTGGTCACTGATATGAAGTATAATGGAGTGCCCAGTGAGTTCCTTTTCTGCAAGCTTTTCCCGTACTCTCTTGGTGGGGATGTTGCTTATTGGCTGAAACAGTTAGCTCCTGATTCGCTAACTACATGGGATGAGACGAAAAATACGTTCCTGAACAATTTCTATGATGATGCGAGATCCGAGGAGCTCAGGAACAAAATTTCTCATTTTTCTCAAGGTCCGATAGAAGCATTCAAGGCTGCTTGGGTTCGTTTCAAGTCTTATCAGAGAGATTGTCCGCACCATGGGTTCTCTCAGGTTCAGCTGCTGGGCATTTTCTACAGAGAGATTGATTGGAGGTACCAGATGGGTATGGATGATGCNACCAATCTCTTGCATCTATCTTCTTTTTATCTTGATTATCCATCACCCATAAATGAATTCATCTCTTAACCATATCGATTTTGAGGTGTTCTTAATGGGTCTTGAGTAGTCTTTTAGGATCTTGAGATGAGGTAGATTAGGGTGATCTAAAGCTTGATTAGTGATGTTTAGGGTTAGATGATCTTATACTCCTTCTTGTCTAGTGCCCCTAATGCTAGATCTAGCTTGAAAGAGTAGGTCTAGATCATAAGGCATTTCATGCACACCAAGTGTTTGATGAAATGCCTTGATGAACTAGACAAGAGATTTATGCTCCTAACCTAAGACATTAGTTGTTTAGGGCATATCTTTGGTTGATCTTGTTATGATTCTTAATGCTTGCTAATTGTTAATCCACAAATGATAATTTGCTAATGGACTTGATAATTAACATAGTGATTAGTTGCTTGAAAGAGAACTAATCAAGATTTGATATCTATTGCCTAGGAATTAGCTTTTTTGAGTGAATGAACACCACTAATTGGACTTGGATCACCTTATATCAATAACCTCATCTCTAGTTCCGCTTTTTTTATTTGAATTATACCTTGTTTAGTTATTGTCTTGCTTAATTCGAATTGATAATTAACAACAAACCACACTTGTTTAGCTTAATTTTCTTTAAGTGTCTTGCATTCTTAGTGATTAGAATAATCCCAATTATGAATTGATAACCTCCTTACTACATCGTATTGGGGATATTGACACCTCCTAGAGACTAAAAAGTCTTGTATCAGCTACCTTTTTCGGGCGGTTCAAGAAGCAACTTATGGACAAGTACAAAGCCATCTTTGATAGGCATATGGAGAAGGTAGAACTCACAATGCCTTTGGTTGATGCCTTCTTACTTGTACCTCAATACGCCAAATTATTAAAAGATGTCGTGAATGAGAGAGCTAAGGAAATGGAGTCTATGGTCATTCTAACTCACGAGTGTAGCACCATTATACAAAAGAACATGGTGCTAAAGAAGCTAGGAGATCCGGGATCATTTACTCTACCTTGTGCACTTGGTCCTCTAGCTTTCAACCATTGTTTGTGTGATCTTGGAGCAAGTGTAAGCCTCATGCCGTTTTTGGTAGCCAAGAGACTAGTCTTCACACGCTACAAGCCTCATGCCGTTTTTGGTAGCCAAGAGACTAGTCTTCACACGATACCCCCTGGTATCGATCGATACCCATCGCAGCAAAACACGACCCGCGACTTTAATGAAGAGTTGAAGAATTGCAACTTTGTCCAGAAGTCTTTAATAATTACAAGAAGCCCCAATTTGTGATTTAGGTTATATATAGGACTTTTACAGCCACTTTGTTGGTTACGCTTTATTTTATTCTGGATTTGTGAGAGAGCTTTTCAAGGGAGACAAGTCTGATTGATGCGTCCCTGCTTGATCAACTCCGGAGGAAGGCTGATGAAGACGAGTCTGCAACAAGCTGGTTGCGATGGGGATGATTGCGACGATGATGGAGGATGGATGCTGGTGATTCGCGATGATAAAGGGGCTTGCTAGGGTGATTTCGTGGATAGATTGTAGGTGATTAAATGGAAGAACAGATAGTAGAGTTTCTGGATCACGTAGGTATATAGAAACTCGAATTCAATGAGAAAACTCGATGAACCAGATTGAGAGAAGAACTCTGAAACTTGCAATTTGCATTAATGATCTTCGCTAAAGAACAAAGGGGGGCGTGATTTGGGTTTTATAAATCAACCCAAATCGACAAACCCTAAACTACAAAGCGTCTGAAATAAAACTACAAGGTGTTTAAAATAAAACAGCAAAGCGTTCAAGTTTAAATAAAACAGTGAGGCGTCCCAGCCATAAGGCTCCTACTTGGTGCACCTCTAAAACAACTAAGTACATAGTCAAGTGACTTGTACATTATTATCCTCTGATCGAGAATCCTAAGTACTCGACGTAGTGATTCATCTGCCTCGTTAAAAACCCTGTTGAGAAAACCCAGTGGGACAAAACTCAACATGGGAAAAGAGTACAGACTCCTCACCTAAGTTACTTAGTCTTCAGGATCGGATGTAGTCTTCAAGTTGGAGATATAGAAGACTTGATTCGATGATAGGTTGAGTGAAGTGGTTGAGTGAGAGTGAGAGTGAAGTGGGAGTGAGTGAGCTTCACTGTGAGTGAGTGAGTGAGCTTCACTATGAGTGAGTGAGTGAAGTAGGAGTGAGTGAGCTTCACTTGCCATCTTCTTAGCTCTGGATCGAGTGATCACTCCAACCGGCTCCAACTCCTCCTCTGCTTCTGCTTCCTCAGCTTCCTTGCTTTCCATGATCATATCATCCCCTCCCTCTTGAAAAGGATTTGTCCTCAAATCGAAATCTGCAAGATAAGGAAGCAAGTCAGAAACATTGAACGATGGAGATACGTTATACTTACCTTGGAGATCGATCTGATAGGCATTGTTGTTGATCCTTTTGACGACTTCAAAGGGTCCATCAACTCTCGGCATCAGTTTGCTCTTTCTCTCTTCTGGAAATCTGTCCTTGCGTAGATGAATCCACACTAAGTCGCCTTCTTCAAAGAACATCTCCTTCCTGCCCTTGTTTGCTTGTTTCGCATACTGTTTAGTCCTCTTCTCTATGTTTTCTTTGGCCTTAGCGTGTATCTCCCTGACTTGTACAGCCTTGGCTTTACCATCGACACTACTTTGAACACTTAAAGGCAAAGAGATCAAGTCTAGAGGTGATTGAGGATTAAACCCATAAACGATTTCAAAAGGGGAAAAGAGAGTTGCAGAGTGCTTAGCGTGATTATAAGCAAACTCCACGTGTGGTAAACAGGCTTCCCATGACTTGATGTTATCTTTCACCAACGCTCTGAGGAGTGTAAACAACGTCCTATTCACCACCTCTGTCTGACCATCAGTCTGAGGGTGACAAGTAGTGGAAAAAGTCAGCTTAGTTCCTAGCTTTGCCCATAACGTTCTCCAGAAGTGTCCTAAGAACTTGGTGTCTCGGTCTGACACTATCTCTTGAGGTATGCCGTGCAGACGNCTAAAGTTCTTGGTTTTTGTGTTTTAGGTGCATGCCTAATCGTGAAACCAGAAGAAACAAGAGCACTCCGCTAGTCAATCTATCGTTAGAGAAGCTAGCACGTTTAGAACGAGCAAACAGGAAGACAAAGCAAATATCAAGGATGAACAACCCAGTTGTTTTAAGAGCTGATGAAGCTGGAGTCTTGAGAGACCAAGAGGGTCAAGTGTGTAATGAGAGAGGGCATCGACTTGATGAGGCTGGAAATGGCATTGCCCCTCCTGCTGTTGTTGGTCAGATTATCGCGCCAGCTGCGTAAGCCAACGTTGGGAATGCTGGAGTTGATCGAGGTAGAACACTTGGTGAGCACAACAGACCTGATCAGTTCTATGCCAATCGAGCTGCGATTCGCTTCCCAACTTTTCAGAGGAATGACTTCGAGCTGAAACCAGCGTACTATGCTCTTGTAAGTCAGAACCCTTTCCATGGCCTACCTCATGAGCATCCCATGGATCATATCGAAAGGTTCGAGGATTTGGTCACTGATATGAAGTACAATGGAGTGCCCAGTGAGTTCCTTTTCTGCAAGCTTTTCCCGTACTCTCTTGGTGGGGATGTTGCTTATTGGCTGAAACAGTTAGCTCCTGATTCGCTAACTACATGGGATGAGACGAAAAATACGTTCCTGAACAATTTCTATGATGATGCGAGATCCGAGGAGCTCAGGAACAAAATTTCTCATTTTTCTCAAGGTCCGATAGAAGCATTCAAGGCTGCTTGGGTTCGTTTCAAGTCTTATCAAAGAGATTGTCCGCACCATGGGTTCTCTCAGGTTCAGCTGCTGGGCATTTTCTACAGAGAGATTGATTGGAGGTACCAGATGGGTATGGATGATGCGAGTAATGGGAACTTCAACACCAGGTATCCAGATGATGCAGTTGTGTTGATTGAAAACTAGGCGTCTAGTAATAGCACCAAAAATGCTGATTTCGAGCGGAAGAAGCAAGCTGGAGGTGTTGATGGATCGCAGATTGCTGACGTGCAGGCCAAGCTGGATTTCCTGATCGGGAAGTCGAAGGCATTTGTGCACTTTGCTGATGAAGTCGCTAATGTGGAAGAAGAATAGGAGGATGTTAACTACGTAGGTGGTTCTGGTTTTCAGGGTCAGCGATTTGGGTACAACAACAACCGAAACTTCAACAACAACACTCAGCAAGGTGGGTACAAGTTTGAGGGGAACCAATCTGGTTTTTGAGTGAAACAGTTTGTTCAGAAACCGTTATAGAGCAGCGATTTCAGTCGAAATTACGGAAACTCTTCGTACCAACCCATCTCTCCAAAGTCCACAGAGAATAAGGTGGAATCTATGCTTGAGCAGATTCTTCAGGGACAGCATAAACTGCAAGTGGATTTCAATGGGAAGATTGACCATCTGTACACTGATCTCAATGGAAAGATTGACCATTTGAATGGGAAGATTGAAGCTGTGAGCCTTTCTCAGAGGAAGCTGGAGACTCATGTTGCTCAGACCGCATCAGCTGTGCAGATGCAGGAAGGTTATCTTCCAGGAAAAACTGAGAATCCAAGAGCACACATCAATGACATTACCTTGAGGAGTTGAAAAGAGGTGATTGCAGGAGCAAAGAACAGCCCAACATCAGAGATTCTCGTCGATCTTGCTGGAGATGACGATTGGGATTCTGAAAATCCGCAAGTATCGATCGATACTAACCAGTATCGATCGATACCAGCTCAGACACCTACACGAGAGAATCCAAAATCCCGTGTATCGATCGATACTCATCCAGTGTTGATCGATGCTGAGACACAGGTCGAGAAGGAGCCTGAGAGTGTCAGGGAGAGGGTGTATATCCCCAAGATACCTTATCCTATACTTCCTAAGCTGACTAGGAAGGAATGGGAGGATGCTAGATGCAAGGTTATGTTAGACAAGTTGGTTGTGGAGCTTCCGTTTGTTGATGCTATTAAGACTTCTCATGTGACGATACTGCTGGATACTCGAAGATGCTTGATTCTGCATCGCCGGTATCGATCGATACCCCCCTGGTATCGGTCGATACCCTATGGCCAGAAGGAGAGTTGGTCGACATATCTAAGCAATTTGCTTGGAGATTGGAGTGCAGAGAAAGCTCCTAAGGTGGAACTAAAGCCACTTCCAGCGAATCTGATGTATAGTTTTCTTGGTCCTAATTCCACATACCCTGTAATCGTTAATGCTTCCTTGAACAACACAGAGAATGCCTTACTGCTGAGCAAGCTGCGTAAGTATCGCAAAGCTCTTGGCTACTCTCTTGCTGACATTTCAGGTATAGCACCAGACTTGTGCATGCATCGGATTCACCTGGAGGATGAGTCAAAGTCTTCGATTGAGTGTCAGAGGAGACTGAATCCGAACCTGAAGGAGGTGGTCAGGAAGGAAGTGATGAAGCTGTTGGAGGCAGGGATTATCTATGCGATCTCGGGTTAGTCCAGTTCACGTTGTGCCTAAGAAAGGAGGCATAACTGTGGTAAAGAACGAGAAGGACGAGCTAATTCCTACAAGGACAATCACTGGTCACAGGATGTGTATTGACTACAGGAAGCTGAATGCGGCTACAAAGGAAGGATCACTTCCCATTGCCATTCATTGACCAGATGCTGGAGAGGTTAGCGAGTCACCCATACTACTGTTTTCTTGATGGGTACTCAGGCTTTTTCCAGATTCCTATACATCCAGAGGATCAGGGAAAGACGACCTTCACATGTTCCTATGGCACATTCGCCTACAGAAGAATGCCATTTGGATTATGTAACGCTCCAACAACCTTTCAGCGATGCATGATGTCGATTTTCACAGACATTACTGAGGAGTTTATGAAGGTTTTCATGGATGACTTTTCAGTGTATGGATCGTCATTCAAGGATTGTCTGGATAACTTGTGCAAGGTACTTCAAAGATGCGAGGAGAAGCATTTGGTTCTTAATTGGGAGAAGTGCCACTTCATGGTACAAGATGACATTGTTCTTGGGCACAAGGTTTCTAAGGCAGGGATCGAAGTTGACAAGGCTAAGATTCAGGTCATGACGAGCTTGCAACCTCCACGATCTGTTCATGAGATACGAAGCTTCCTTGGTCATGCTGGGTTTTACAGGAGGTTCATCAAGGATTTCTCTAAGCTTGCACGCCCACTCACAGCCCTGTTATGTAAGGAAGTCAAGTTTGATTTCACATCTGATTGCCTTGCAGCCTTCGAGGAGATTAAGAAGGCATTGGTGAGTGCTCCTATTGTCCAACCACCTGATTGGAGTCTGCCTTTTGAGGTTATGTGCGATGCAAGTGATTTTGCTGTTGGAGTTGTGTTGGGCCAGAGGAAAGACAAGAAGCTCTATGCTATTTATTATGCCAGCAGAACGTTGGATGATGCTCAGCGTAATTACAACACCACTGAGAAGGAATTACTTGCAATTGTTTTCTCTTTTGAGAAATTCCGGTCTTACTTGATTGGGAGCAAGGTTATTGTTCACACAGACCATGCTGCTCTCAAATACCTGATGAAGAACAAGGACCTCAAACCTCGTCTAAGCCGATGGGTTCTTTTGCTCCAAGGATTCGATATCGAGATCAAGGACAAGAAAGGAGTTGAGAATGGAGTTGATGACCACTTATCGCGCATAAAGGTCGATGAAGTCGTGCCTATTGATGATTTCTTACCAGAAGAGGCTGTCTACTTCATTGAAACTCAACCACTTGATGATCGGTCCGAAAATCTGCAATTTTCACGAGTGCAGACCTTCAGTATCGATCGATACTCACCTAGTATCGATCAATACCATATTCGATCCGAACCTGTTCTGGCTGCACTTCAACTCTTTTGACGTCTATACAGCTGCTGTATCTAGTCCTGCACGACCATGGTATGCTGACATTGCTAACTATCTTGCTATAGAGACTGAGCCCAAGCATCCCACAAAGTATGCGAGGAAGAAGTTTATGCGTGAGATGAGACGATTCTACTGGGATGAGCCTTACCTCTACAAGCATTGCTCAGATGGTATCTACAGAAGATGCGTTGCAGAGTCTGAGGTGCCAGCTATTCTTTTTCATTGCCATGGTTCTGAGTATGCTGGTCACTTTGCTACTTTCAAGACGGTGTCCAAGGTTCAAGCAGGCTTCTGGTGGCCTACTATGTTCAAGGACGCTCATGCCTGTATCTCACAGTGTGATGTCTGTCAGAGGAGAGGGAAGATTAGCAAGAGACATGAGATGCCACATAATTTCATCCTTGAGGTTGAGGTTTTCGATTGCTGGGGCATCGATTTTATGGGTCCTTTTCCCTCGTCACACGAGAACAGGTACATCCTGGTTGCTGTGGACTATGTATCCAAATGGGTGGAAGCGATTGCTAGTAAAAAGAACGACTCTGCGGTGGTTCTTAAGCTGTTTAAGACCATCATCTTCCCACGATTTGGAGTGCCACGAATTGTTATAAGTGATGGTGGCAGCCACTTTATCAACAAGATTTTCGAAGGTTGCTGAAGAAGTATGGTGTAAACCATTGAGTGGCTACTCCATATCACCCTCAAACCAGTGGGCAAGTCAAGGTTTCCAACAGGCAAATCAAGGAGATTCTGAAAAAGACTGTGGGTGCTTCTAGGAAAGATTGGTCTACAAAGTTGGATGATGCGCTATGGGCTTATAGGACTGCTTTCAAGACTCCGCTGGGTAATACACCATTCCACTTGCTGTATGGGAAAGCATGTCACCTTCAAGTGGAGATAGAGCACAAGGCTGCTTGGGCAACGAAGTTGCTGAACTTTGACATCAAGCCTGCTGCAGAAAGGAGGTTGATTCAGCTGAACGAGCTGGATGAGATTAGGCACCACACAACGAGAACTCGAAGCTGTACAAGGAGTGAACTAAGGCCTATCATGATAAGAAGATCATCTCCAGTCATTTCGAGCCAAACGACCATGTACTTCTGTATAACTCTCGTTTGCAATTGTTTCCTGGTAAACTACGTTCTCGTTGGTCAGGTCCCTTCACCATCAAGGAGGTCAGACCACATGGAGCTGTCGTGCTGGTTAGTCTTACAGGCGATGAGTTTACTGTCAATGGACAGAGGGTGAAACACTATTGGGCAAAAGCCGAAATTCCAACAGGGCAGATAATGCCTTTGGATGATGCACCCACAGCATGAATGGCGTTACAGTCAAGCTAATGACGTTAAACGAGCGCTTGGTGGGAGGCAACCACTGGTGAGTCTGCTTTTGATTTTTTTTCTTTTTATTTTTCGTTCGTTCTGTGTTTGTGTCAGGATAAACAAGAAGCAAAACTCGAAATCGCCTCAGTGTCGATCGATACCCCATTGGTATCGGTCGACACCAATCGCGAATAGACGGTTCATCATATCGATTTAAGCCTGGTATAAATCGATACCAGGCTGTGTGTCGATCGATACTCGATGTTCCAGCAAGGTAACTTCTTGTTTTTCCCAATTTTATTATGTTCTTTTGTTTCTTTTACTGACTCTGGCTAGATAACACTGGGGACAGTGTTGTTCAAGTCTGGGGGAGGTGTCTGCTGACATTGTTTTTGTTTTTCTTAGAGTCATAAAAAAAAAAA
>PKML01005538.1:80710-94329 GCA_002933935.1 Eutrema yunnanense | reverse complement strand
GAGGCTCCAATGTGTCCTTTGCCCCTAGTGATGCGTATAGCCTCTGAGGGAGTTGGTGTAACTGAGGATTCATCTCCACTTGCACTCTGATCCTTGAGTATACCACTAATCTGAGCTTCAAACTTCTCATTAAGCTGTTCGATCTGTTGAGTGAGCTGTGTTGTCACAGCTTGGTTTGATTCTCTGATTTGTTCTGCCATAGGTTTGTTCAGGGCTGCCATGGTCTCAGCTGAAAGCTCCATGGTACCTAAGAATCAAACAACAACTCGCCGTAATCTGTTCTTAAAGGAAATCGCAAACAGAATTGATGCAGGTACTAATTGATGCAGGTTCTGTTTGATGCAGGTTCTAATTGATGCAGGTTCGCTTTGATGCAGGTAATGATTTGCAACAGAACGAAGATAATGCAGGTCTAAAACAAAACAGACAGCCACAGCCAATGATCCTAGATGCAACCAACACAAATCGCGATCTAAGATGACAACGAAATCGCGCAAAAGCTAGGTTTTGAAGGACAAGCAATTCGCGAAAACAACAGATTATATGATCTAGGTATGATGCGATGCAGACGCAGAACACAACAACCTAGGATGATACTAAACTAGATTGCTTGATCAATAAGACAAATCGCCCAATCCTAGAGTCTAAACAAGTCGCGAAACAGGTCCTAGGTTTAAGACCTGCAAATCGCGAAAACAAGAGAGTTAGAGTTAGGGATTTTCTCAGCCTTTGGTCCAGAGCGAGCTCTGATACCACTTGATGCGTCCCTGCTTGATCAACTCCGGAGGAAGGCTGATGAAGACGAGTCTGCAACAAGCTGGTTGCGATGGGGATGATTGCGACGATGATGGAGGATGGATGCTGGTGATTCGCGATGATAAAGGGGCTTGCTAGGGTGATTTCGTGGATAGATTGTAGGTGATTAAATGGAAGAACAGATAGTAGAGTTTCTGGATCACGTAGGTGTATAGAAACTCGAATTCAATGAGAAAACTCGATGAACCAGATTGAGAGAAGAACTCTGAAACTTGCAATTTGCATTAATGATCTTCGCTAAAGAACAAAGGGGGGCGTGATTTGGGTTTTATAAATCAACCCAAATCGACAAACCCTAAACTACAAAGCGTCTGAAATAAAACTACAAGGTGTTTAAAATAAAACAGCAAAGCGTTCAAGTTTAAATAAAACAGTGAGGCGTCCCAGCCATAAGGCTCCTACTTGGTGCACCTCTAAAACAACTAAGTACATAGTCAAGTGACTTGTACATTATTATCCTCTGATCGAGAATCCTAAGTACTCGACGTAGTGATTCATCTGCCTCGTTAAAAACCCTGTTGAGAAAACCCAGTGGGACAAAACTCAACATGGGAAAAGAGTACAGACTCCTCACCTAAGTTACTTAGTCTTCAGGATCGGATGTAGTCTTCAAGTTGGAGATATAGAAGACTTGATTCGATGATAGGTTGAGTGAAGTGGTTGAGTGAGAGTGAGAGTGAAGTGGGAGTGAGTGAGCTTCACTGTGAGTGAGTGAGTGAGCTTCACTATGAGTGAGTGAGTGAAGTAGGAGTGAGTGAGCTTCACTTGCCATCTTCTTAGCTCTGGATCGAGTGATCACTCCAACCGGCTCCAACTCCTCCTCTGCTTCTGCTTCCTCAGCTTCCTTGCTTTCCATGATCATATCACTGATACTCTGTTCGTCGAGAGAAGATTTTGAACCATTTTGTTACTCTTTTTTATTTTCTATTGAGTATTTATTCAAATATGTTTATTGATTCAATTTTCATGTCTGAGTAGATCTTTTGTTAGGTTTAGGGATTCTCATAAGGGATTTCTTTGAATGCTAGGTTGATTAGTTATTTAGGGTTCATAATCTGAATTAGTTCTTCTCCTTAGGTTGTTCTCAAAGCTAATTCTAGATTGATCACCTAGAACTTAGATCTTAGGATAATTGATTAGGCACGACAGTGCGATTAATTACCTGATAGAACTTAGGGTGAGCAAATTGATTATTCGCAAAGAGATTTGGTTTAATTGATTTGTGAGCATATCAAACTTGGAATTAAGGCTGATTTATTCTTTGGAATTTGCAAAGAAATTTGGGATTCTGAAGTTTAGATTTAGATAATTTTCGCAACAACAGTTGGTTAATTATACTCTAGTGATTTGAGTTCGAGATTCATGCGTAACCTGAACCCTGATTAGTTAGTTTATTTTGCATTCATTGATATCCTGAGAAATATCCATGAACCTATATCTTTCCCATCGATTTACAACTCGTTTACTGCTTACTGCTTTTTGTTTAATCTGATTAGCTTAGCTTGATTTGATAACTATACAATTTATTGTGCGATTTCTCTGAGTTCTTGTGTTCGACCCCTGATATACTGCAGCAAATGCTTTAGTACTGTTTAGGGTATTAATTTGAGCATATCAACGAGGGCTATCTCTCAAGAACCAAGTTCTTTGACGGCAAGATAGGCATGACTTTCGCCTACAACCTAAAGCTCACCAAGACCAACACGGTCAAAGTCCTTTTGCCTAACGCTCCTCTCACCACACTCCGAGGAAGGAAATAGATCTTCTTATACCCGACCAATGATCACTTCTACAACCCGGCAACCGACCCACCACTAGAGATAATCCGCCGAGGAAAGCCAAAGGCGAGGAAAGTGCCAAGGGAAGAAGATAATCACTCCAACGACCAAGAGGATGAAGAAGATGAAGATACACACTCGTTTCCCACTCGACCAACGTATGGGAGTGAGAGGTATTGATTTGATCCTTATGATGGGAAGATGCCGGACATTGCCACTAGACATGCCAACCACCAAACGAGGTTACTTCAACGTTGGTGCAAGTGGCAAGATAGGACAATCCGAAAGTTGGTAAAAGCGGTCAAGGACTTGACGGACACGGTTAGTAAGCTCACAGGAAAGAAAAGAGAGGCTAGCTCCTCTTACGGCCAAGGAGAACAGAGCACGGTGGAGCAAGCTGAGATTGAAGAATGCTCTACATCGTTGAACCAACGTCCTCAACTACAAGAAGGAGAGTTGGTGATTCATGATGCCGAGTACGTTCCATCCTCCTAAGAGATGAAAGCGGCTAAGAGAATGATGATGAAGACACCGTCTCCATGCTCTAACAATCCTTCATACTAGATGGGGTCTTCTTCCCTATCCGAAAGCTTTTGAGGTATCACTCCAAAACCTTGTAAATAGTTTTTCTTTTACTTGAGTCTTTCGTTTTATTTCGCTATTTTTGGGTCTCCTCCCTTTATTTATTTCACACCGAGACGGTGTGATTTAAGTTTGGGGGAGGGACCGGTATCTAATATCATTTGCTTTGTCTTATTTTGATTTTGCATTTTGAGTCTCATGCATATCATGCATTTTCAATAAATTTTGAAAATTTTTACACTTCATGTAGGATTGAGTATAGATACATAGCATGTAAATAGTGCATTGCATGTGCATAGGGAACTAGAAAGGCTTCTCTTTGTAAAGTGTCGTTTTAAGAGTTTAAGTCCTATGCTCTAGATCTTGTGTGCGAAATCAAGGTCGAACCATGTTTGGATTTCATGTCTCATTACTTAGGTCTTAGCCGAAGCAAGTTTCGATTTGAATCCAATCCTTTCTAAGTGAAAACCTTAACTTTGACGCATTAATTATCGTGTTCATGCATTGCATAATGAACTCATGGATTCCGCATACATACTTGGGTCATCTTATTCCTTTTTACCACTCTTGTTGGCCCAAGTAGCCAATTCCCATCTATGGAATGGTTCACCCCACCTTGAACCCGACCTTATTTCAACCCTACAAGTTTAGTGAGCGTTGTGAGGCCTTATTTTTGAATGGACTTAGCAAAAAGTGTTGGGTCTAGAGCGAGAAGGAAATGCTTCCATGTAGAACTAGCTCGCGCATCATGAGCTAGATTAGGCTAAGTTAGATAGGATGGTATTTGGGATAAGGGGAATGGTTGAAAAAGAAGAAAAAGAAGGATTTTTGGGATTTGAAAAGCGGAAAGAAAGAAAGAGATTTGGGAGAATGACTAGGGGAAACAAAAAGTTTGTAATGGTTGGCAAGAATATATGTGGTTTAGCTCTAAAGTGTTGGAAAGATAGTCTCTAGTTTTGAAAAGAAAGAAAATAAGCCAAAATGGCTAAGGCAAGTCATAAAGAAAAATGAGAGAGACTAAAGAATCTAAAAGAGGAGCTAAACCAAGGAAAATAAAGGAAGCCAAACCATTGGTTGAAGAAGAAACCCCCTAAATGCTTATGGAAAAGAAAGATGATGAAGAGATGTGGAATAAAAAGGCAAAAACGCCTTGTGAAGGGTAGCTAGGATTGGTTCCTTGTGGGCTTAGAATTAGGGTCGAATTTGTGTTGGGACATTGGGTAGATGGAAGTGTAGCCTTGTATGCATCAATTGTTTTTCACCCTTAACATTTTGCCAAGGTCCATTCCTTCAATGAGAGATCCCTTGTTCGGAAACCACCTCATGCATTGAGATCATCTTTGTCTCAAAATCGTATCCTTAGCCAAATGAGTTTATTTGCATTGCATGAACATGATCCACTAGAAACCGCTAATTGAAAGTCAAAGGATTGGATGATAGGAAGGCTTGTGTAGGTTGAAGCTTAAGCTTGATCCATGTAAGGATGGACATGGCTAGTCCCTTTTGAGTAGATATGTTTGATCGTACCTTAGAGCTTGCACTTGAACTTGAACTCTTTTAGTGATGCTTTTGCTTGAGGACAAGCAAAGAAGTAAGTTTGGGCGAGTTGATATTCCCATATTTTGTCCCTTTCATGCATTCATTTAGCATTAGTTTCATCTCATATGCATATATTTTCATAGCTTTTTCTTAATTGTTTTGTCCAAATTAGATTTTAGGTGTCTCATGATGTCCTAGAGAGTCTTGTATGTTTTGTAGTCCTTATTAGGTACTTTGGAGGCTTTCGGATACTTCGGAGAAGTTCGCACTTAGCTCGAGATCTTGAAGCGACGGTTGGAAACCTGAAAGCTCGGATATACTTCTCCCTCAGAGATCTCCCTCAGCACCGGCCTCTCGTCCCGGCCTGAACCAACCTGGCACCAAATCTCTCGGCAACAGATCTTAAGCATCGTCCCGGTCAAGAGTTAGCCGGCATGAAGAAATCCCTCAACCGGCACGCGATCCTTCCTCGACCAGGAGATATCCCGGCCCATCATCCCGGCCTGAAGCAACCCGGCACACAAGCCTCAATGATTTCTCCCTCAGCACCGTCCCAGCCTGAAGCAACCCGGCACGAAGAAATCCCTCAGCCGGCACGCGATCCTTCCCCGACCAGGAGATATCCCGGCCCATCGTCCCGACCTGAAGCAACCCGGCACACAAGCTCGATGATTTCTCCCTCAGCACCGTCCCGGCCTGAAGCAACCCAGCACGAAGAAATCCCTCAGCTGGCACGCGATCCTTCCTCGACAAGGAGATATCCCGGCCCATCGTCCCGGCCTGAAGCAACCCGGCACACAAGCTCGATGATTTCTCCCTCAGCACCGTCCCGGCCTAAAGTAACCCGGCACGAAGAAATCTCTCAGCCGGCACGCGATCTTTCCTCGACCAGGAGATATCCTGGCCCATCGTCTTGGCCTGAAGCAACCCGGCACACAAGCTCTCGGCTAAAACCTCTCGTCCCGGCCCACTACACCGGACTCAGACCGGCTGGGATCGATTTCTGACCTAAAAATGTCCGGGTCAAAACCCGGTTTGTTCCGGGTTGACCCGGTTCCCCTCTTTTTATTATAAATACTCTAAAACCCTAATTTTATTTACTATGCTTTTCTTAAGTCTAAAACCCTCACCTTTGAGAGAGAACTTGAGATTTGTAAGAGAGATCCTCTTTGTTTATGCAATTTTGTGTTTGTTTCCACCAATCTCTTGCATCTATCTTCTTTTTATCTTGATTATCCATCACCCATAAATGAATTCATCTCTTAACCATATCGATTTTGAGGTGTTCTTAATGGGTCTTGAGTAGTCTTTTAGGATCTTGAGATGAGGTAGATTAGGGTGATCTAAAGCTTGATTAGTGATGTTTAGGGTTAGATGATCTTATACTCCTTCTTGTCTAGTGCCCCTAATGCTAGATCTAGCTTGAAAGAGTAGGTCTAGATCATAAGGCATTTCATGCACACCAAGTGTTTGATGAAATGCCTTGATGAACTAGACAAGAGATTTATGCTCCTAACCTAAGACATTAGTTGTTTAGGGCATATCTTTGGTTGATCTTGTTATGATTCTTAATGCTTGCTAATTGTTAATCCACAAATGATAATTTGCTAATGGACTTGATAATTAACATAGTGATTAGTTGCTTGAAAGAGAACTAATCAAGATTTGATATCTATTGCCTAGGAATTAGCTTTTTTGAGTGAATGAACACCACTAATTGGACTTGGATCACCTTATATCAATAACCTCATCTCTAGTTCCGCTTTTTTTATTTGAATTATACCTTGTTTAGTTATTGTCTTGCTTAATTCGAATTGATAATTAACAACAAACCACACTTGTTTAGCTTAATTTTCTTTAAGTGTCTTGCATTCTTAGTGATTAGAATAATCCCAATTATGAATTGATAACCTCCTTACTACATCGTATTGGGGATATTGACACCTCCTAGAGACTAAAAAGTCTTGTATCAGCTACCTTTTTCGGGCGGTTCAAGAAGCAACTTATGGACAAGTACAAAGCCATCTTTGATAGGCATATGGAGAAGGTAGAACTCACAATGCCTTTGGTTGATGCCTTCTTACTTGTACCTCAATACGCCAAATTATTAAAAGATGTCGTGAATGAGAGAGCTAAGGAAATGGAGTCTATGGTCATTCTAACTCACGAGTGTAGCACCATTATACAAAAGAACATGGTGCTAAAGAAGCTAGGAGATCCGGGATCATTTACTCTACCTTGTGCACTTGGTCCTCTAGCTTTCAACCATTGTTTGTGTGATCTTGGAGCAAGTGTAAGCCTCATGCCGTTTTTGGTAGCCAAGAGACTAGTCTTCACACGCTACAAGGCATGCAAAATTTCACTAATATTGGTGGATAGGAGCGTGAGGATTCATGTTGGTTTGCTTGAGGATCGTCCTATCGTGGTGAAGGATTTCATTGTCCCCACGGATTTTGTGGTACTTGAAATGGATGAGGAGTTTGTTCTAGCCATTGAAGAGACTAGCAAGGGTAAGTCTAGTCTTGAGGAGGACAATTAAAGCGAACTCAAAGCCCCAAAGGTGGACCTAAAGCAACTTCCCACAGGACTAAGGTACGCTTTCCTAGGTCCAAATGAGTCATATCCGGTTATTGTAAATGATAGTTTGAATGAGAATGAACTATCCTCCCTTTTAGTTGAGCTTTGGAAGTATAGGAAGGCTATTGGTTACTCTTTGGACGACATCAAGGGTATTTCCTCTACTTTATGCACACATAGAATCCATCTAGAGGATGAATCAAGGACCTCTATTGAACATCGAAGAAGGTTGAATCCTAATTTGAAAGAAGTTGTAAAGAGAGAGATTCTTAAGCTTTTAGACGCGGACATTATCTACCCAATATCAGATAGTACTTGGGTTTCACCGGTTCATTGTGTGCCTAAGAAAGGGGGGGATAACGTTTGTTAAAAATAAAAATAATGAAATAATACCTACTAGGACAATAACAGGGCATAGAATGTGCATTGACTATAGGAAGCTAAATTCATCTACTCGTAAGGATCACTTTCCGTTACCTTTCATAGATCAAATGCTTGAACGTCTAGCTAATCATCCATTTTATCACTACAAGAAAACTGGTCTTTTACAACGGACAAAATCGATGTAAAATCGATGTAAAACAGGCTTTGGGACGATTTAACGACGATTGTCAATTCGTCGTAAATCGTTCGTCGTTAATCCCAAAACGTTGTAACATCGTCGTAACTGTTGGGACGTTTACAAATCGTCGTTAGATCATCGTTAAAAATTCGTCGTAAAATCGTCGTAATATTACGACCATTTTACGACATTTATACCAATGAGGTGTTACGATGATCATACGACGGTTTGTGTTACGACGATTTTACGACGATTTGTGTTACGACGATTATACCAATGAGGTGTTATGACGATC
This sequence comes from Eutrema yunnanense, assembly GCA_002933935.1. Lineage (NCBI taxonomy): Eukaryota > Viridiplantae > Streptophyta > Magnoliopsida > Brassicales > Brassicaceae > Eutrema > Eutrema yunnanense. The sequence goes on along the minus strand of PKML01005538.1, from coordinate 86,180 downwards.
ATACGACGGTATGTGTTACGATGATTTGTGTTACGACGATTACGATGGATGAGTTACGACGATTTTACGATGGATTAAGTACGACGAGTTTACGACGGCTGGTGTTACGACGATGTTACGACGGATGGTTTACGAAGAATTTACGACGGTTTATCGAATTAGCATATTTAATAATTTAATTAATAAATATAATTAAATTATTAAATAATAATTTAAATTATTAATATTAAAATTAAAATAAATAATTATAAAATACAAATTAAAGTTTCAATTACAAATTACAAAATCCTAATTAATACCAAAATGTCTAAAAAGCTCTTCGTCGGTTCGCTGCAACAATTCGTCTCGCTGTGCAGCGAGCGGATCCACATCCTGATCCGCATCCCTCGGTCCCGATGTCGATGCTTGCTGCGCTCTCAGGGCCTTCGCCAATGCGGGGTTATCCACCGCAAGAAGCTCGAACAGAGAATCGCATCCTTGGATCGTCTTATCTAATCCAAGGATCTTCTGTTCGGATTCCGCTTGCTTCGCCCATAAAGTGTTGATCTCGGTATGGGCGGTGTTCAACTCGTTCCTCAAACCAACCGGATCGTCGTTCGGATGATGTGCGGAAGACGAGGCAACAAAACTACCTCGAACGATCCCATCCCTAAAACTCTGCCATTCTTCTTCGGGGCAACCTTAAAAAAAAACGTTAAAATTAATAAATTAAATACGAAATAATTACGTAAAAATATAATATGATTATTATTACCTCTTCAAATATTTCGTCCATCTGGGCTGTGCTCAAAGCCACGTTGGACTGAACCGAGCTACCTCCAGGTGATAGCTGCTGAGAGAGCTGAGTTTGACGCTCCTCAATCCGTGCTTGGGCGGTATTGTAGAGCTGCTCCGCTCGAGGATCCGCAAAAGAACCGTCTTTCTTTTTGTGAGTTTCCTCAAAAACTCTAGTCATCGGAGGAAGTTCGCCTCCGTTTGCCTAAACAAATGACATTCGAAAAAAAAAACGGTTAAAAATTAAATTTAATTAATTTGAAGACGCCTTCCCGCAAATGATCATACCATTTGAAGACGCCTTCCCGCAAATGACGTCTGACCTGAAGTATGTGGCAACACCGCCGGACGACCGTCTGGACCGACAGTGTTCCGAGAAGCCGAACACTTAGCAGCCACTTGCTGCGAATGCGGATCCATCCAATATGTCTTCAAGCCATTCCAGACTTCGGAAGACATGTACGGGGGCTTCGCCGCATCGCCCTCAACCTCCCACTTCCGCTTCCAATTGGAGACGGTATTTTTGAGCCGCAATTCTCCCTTCGCCTTAAACTCCGTCTTCACCGTCTCGTTGATCGCAATATCCCAGTGCCATTTTTGCTATAAAAACAAGAAAATAATTAGAAACGATTAAATAAAATTAAATAATTAAATAAAAAAAGTAAAACGACTATTACCGCGAAACATTTAAACCACATATCAACGACGTCGCCCAGAACGGCAGACCAAGTGCGGTGAGGCTCCTCGAAGTAGGCTTTGATGGTGTTAGACACACTCCGCCCGACTTTGTTGTCCTCCTTAAACCTGAAATATAAACATATAATTATAAGTAAAAACAAAATATTAATGAAAAAAAAAAATAGCTTACATACCAAAAAGTAATCGGCGGCCTGAGCGGATCTAACCGGGGTAAACGATCATGATCCGGCGAATTCAAAATGTCCTCGACCGTCAATCCCGCATATAGCAAAGCGGGTCGAGGTCCAGCTGCAGCTGGCGGAGGCGCCTGTGGGGCGGGACCGGAGACCGGAACCACAGACGGTTGCAGACGATGATGGGGAATCCGAATTAACACTCGGTCCCGAAGCGCCACATATAAACGTGGAATAGTGTGTCCTACGTGGCCCCATATCTAAAAAAAAATAAACGACTATCAAAAATATAATGCAATATAATTCCAATCCTATCTAATTCAAATCCTATCTAATTCAAATCCTATCTAATAATTCCATTTCTATCTAATATTAACAATCATAAATTACCTTAGAGAGAGAAAGTTCTGGTTTTAGAGAGAGAAGGAGATTGTGATTTGTGAGGGAAAAATATGGGCTCGCGTATATATAGATTTTGTTGCCGTCGTAATTTCGATGGTATTTTACGACGAGTTTACGACGGATCCGTCGTAAAATCGTCGTAACCCATGAAACCAATCAGAATAATTTTACCAACGCGGGAAATTTTTATTTCACGCGGCAAAATTAATTCCCGGATCTGTCGTAAACTCGTCGTAAGATACCAACGCCATTACGACGGATCCGTCGTAACATCGTCGTAATATTAGAATTATAAACCCTAAACCCTAAAACACATAACCGTCGTAACATCGTTGTAATATTAGATATGTAAACACTAAACGCTATTAACGAAATATATTTGTACATCATAAACTTTTCAATGTACACAATACAATCAATAATGACGATTCTGACAAATATCAAATTTTCTTATATCTTCTTACTTCTCTATAACATTCGTTGTATAAGTTTCTTCGTAAAATGCATGAAGTATAAATTGTTAATAATTTTTGTATTCTGTCAAACAACGAATCGAGAACTTATGTAAAACAATATAATTGATGATATACCAAACATTTACAACCTATACTCAACCTTAAAACCCTAAACCCTAAAGCCTAAACCCTAAACCCTACATATTTGTCGTAATGTCGTCGTAAAACAATCCGTCGTAAATTCATTGTAATTGACAAATCGTCGTAAATGCGTCGTAATTGACAAATCGTCGTAGTTTTACGACGATGTTACGACGTAAATAGTGACACTGGTATCACGACGATTTCACGTCGACTTTGAGAGTTTGGTAAAACACGGTTTCTTATAGGTCACCTAATTATTTACATCAAATATTTTCGACGTAATTTTGTCGTATATGCGATGTAAAATCGCTGTAATGCTATTCGATGTAAAACCGTTGTAAATTTTCGTTTCAAATCCGTTGGTAATTTCTAGAAAATTTCTATAAATACCTTCCACACCTTCAATGGTAACTCAAAACAAAAAAATACACACTAAATATATACATACCCACGTTTCCTTGTGTTCTTATGCTAATCATTGTGTTCCCACTACTTGATGATCTTGCCAACAAAGAATCATGTGGGATCTTGTTTTCATGTAAAGACACTCTTCATAACTACCATAGGTGAATGATTCATAGAATTGGACATCTATGTAAATCGTAATATAAGGATGTCCAATTCTATGTATCTTTCACTTATAGTGGTTGGTCTTTATGAATGTAGAAAACTAGACCCATAGTGTTCTTTGTTGGCCATATCATCAGAAGTGGGAATACAACGGTCTGCTCCTTAACCCAAGATGACATTACGACGATATTCGTCGTAATATCGATGTAAAGTTACATCGATATTACGACGATTTATATTGTCGTCGTAATTGACAAATCGTCGTAAATTCGTCGTAATTGACAAATCGTCGTAAATTCGTCGTAATTGACAAATCGTCGTAAATCCGTCGTAAAATATCACAGCTATCCACCAGATATGGAACGTGTAATCGGAGCGATAAATGCTATTTGGGCACGTTCTGGACCCATGATCTTTGTTCACGCTATTGGTCCGGGAACATAGTTGAATGCACATTCGTATAATTTCTTACCAAAAAAATAGCAGCAAATACCTTTGTTGTATAGATGAATGCACATTCGTTTAATTATGCATTTATTTAACTTTGAATGGAAACAGTACAAAAGCAATAAATGATTATCTTATCATAAATATATGAAAATAGAGTTTATCCTTGCCTTGAAGCCCCAAAAAAGAAAAAGATTATCCTGCAATCAAAATAGGGAGAGTTACTTAAATAACATAGAAATTAGGTAAAATGACTAGACTAATCAAAAACTCTTTTTTATTACTGAAATGTTTTTCATACCCAGGATGCCCTTCTACGCATTTGGTAACAAAAACGTAATTATATGAATGCCATTACTTTTTTTTCCACATCAGCGAAAAATCAGGCGCGGTGCCTACGTGGCACAAAAACTGCCTACGCGTATTATGAAAGTCTGCCGCAGAAATTTCTCGCTGTAGTGACGGCAGACTTACAGGACGAGCGGCTGATTTAAAAGAACGGACGACTTATGAGTTAGTCGGTTGATTTATATTCATAAGTCAGCCAGATGTCACGGCAGACTTATATGAACCTCAGTCGACTTATGAATTTTCGGCTGACTTAGCAGTACGAGACACAGCTGATTTATATTCGGACGACAGATTTATGAAAAAATTGGCTGACTTATTGCTATGACATGGCCGACTTATTGTTGCTCGGCTGATTTATCGTAAATTCGGCTGGCTTATTTGGCTGATTTATTTTGCAACGGCATACTTATGCGGGTTAATTGTGGCTGACTTATATTAAATCAGCCGTAATAAGACCGATTTACTTAAAAGTCGGCCTAATTACGGCTGACTAATTAGCGAAAAATTAATTATTGTAATAGTATGCTATTGACGACTGACTTATATGATGTAGCGGCTGACTTATGTTTTCCACCTGATTTATGTGTTTTGATGGCGGATTAGAGGAAACTTTATTAATTACTTAAATAGTATTTTAGTGGCGACAGACTTATAGTTTTGTTTGATGGAATATTAATGGATTCGGTGATTATTGTTTGCGGGACATGAGTTCATACAAATCGATATGTATTCAACGCCGACAAGAGAGGGTGTAGAGTTCTAGAAGTTAACGAACAAACAACCTACAACGATTTTGTACAGATGGTAATGGAGGATTATGGGTTGGATACACGAATCTGTAAAATTCAGCTGAGTTTGAAAAAAATCCCGCACGATACTCCACCGGTTTATGTCTGTAATTCTCGCCAATTTCTAGGTTTTCAAATGGCTGACTTAACTGTACGATACGGCTGACTTATCTGTACGATACGGCTGACTTATCTGTACGATACGGCTGACCTCAAATCAGTCAAACCTCAAATCCGGCAGTTGTAAATCAGCCAAACCTCAAATCTATGTGTTTGCATTTTTAAAAAAAATATTTAATTTGATAGGTTCTATTAAGAGTTTTATTTCAATATTAAGTAATTTTAAGTCTTACATCAACAATGAGTTATATTTGTAAGATTTACACTTCTTGTATGTTTATTCTTATTATGTTCATCTCAAACCCTAAACTACATACAATATAATCTTTGCCATGTATTTATAAGAATTTTCATAAATAAGCCTATAATATCATTATTTCTTTGTGATTACTAAGTTATAAACATGTCATATCTATATTACCATAAACCTTATATATAGTAACAACATAATCTTTACCATGTATTATCTATATGGCTAACTATATCAGACTTAAACCATAAATCCTACATTACATGTTTTGTAGTAACTATGTTATCATATATAACA
>PKML01005538.1:69021-80052 GCA_002933935.1 Eutrema yunnanense | reverse complement strand
TTTTTTCGCTTTGGAAAATTTATTTCTCTTATTAAGATCTGAATCATTACAATTGATAGTAACGAGAAGAATCTGAATCGTTAAATTTTTTAATTAACAATAAATCTACTTAAAACAGTAACTCCTAAATGGCATTATCGTTTAAAGACATAAAGACATAAATTGGCCATCATATAAACATAAATCAGCCATCAAGTTTACATAAATCAGCCATCATATAAACATAAATCAGCTATCAAGTTTACATAAATCATCCATCAAATTATACATAAATCAGCTATCAAGTTTACATAAATCAGCCATCAAGTATGCATAAATCAGCCATCAAGTATGCATAAATCAGCCATCAAGCTCGTGGCGAAGCGAGAGGCGCGCCGATAGTGAAAATATCAAAACAGAGAGGCGCGCCCAAGATCTCTGATCTTCCCCCTTACGGGGCGATTTACCGGTGAACCACCTAGATTCTCGCGGCGATTCAACTATCCAGGGATAGATTTTTGAATCAGCTTTTCAGAACCGCCGAGAGCGCCTCAATTGAATCCACCGTTCTAGAGTTATGGCTGAAACCGTGAAGCCACTGCAGTCTGGCCGAGCCCTCCGCCGGCGATTTCGATCAGTCACCTCAACGACGTTTTTCCGGCGACTCAGGAAGAATCAGACGACGATCTAGCTATCCACAGAAAGCCCCGAACGGAGTTGTACACCGAGATATATGACAAGATCTCCATAACAGGTGCAGTCTGCCAAAGGGCTTATTTGCAGAGAAAATCGTAGAGATGGATACTTTATTTGTATAAACACTAACATGGTTTAGATCCTCTTCCTCCACAGGTTTCAACGACGTCGGAATCTGAGACGAGGAGGGAATTCGGGAACAAAAATGCGTCTTCGCCCGAGCCGGAGCAAGAGCTGTTCGACAATCGCCCATAGAGGTTTTCTTTTTCCTGTTAGTGATGAGAAGATAGTGAATCGACACTTTCTTTCTCTAAATTAGAAGAAATTGAATCGTCATATTAATTAATAAAAAAATCTCAATTAAAGACATAAATCAGCCATCATATTAACATAAATCAGCCTTCACGTACACGTAAACATAAATCAACCTTCACGTAAACATAAATCAGCCATCAGTATAAAATTAACCGTAAATCTCACTTAAAAATTTCTAAATGGCATTATCGTTAATTACATTACTCACGCAGCGCTTAATGGATATTTCCTTTAAAAATTGTATCATTTAAGTAATATCAAAAAGGTATATGTTACTCTAGTCATATCACAACGTTTTTGTTCTATTTGAGTAATTGTTTCATCAAAATACACACAGTCCCAAGACTGGTTTTCCAATTTTCTAAAATAAGCTAAAATTCAAATAATCTAGAGACTCGCGTAGTCGCGTCGGTATAATTCCACACGCCTTTTCCCCTTCCCTAATCCCTATCCACTTCCACACCTCTCTCTCTCTCTCTCTCTCATCTCTTTGTATGTAAATCGTGTTTGTTGAACTGATCGGAAATGGCGACTCCATCACTGTTCTCTCCGGCAAGTGCACACTTCTTGACGAGATAAATCTCCGGTAAAGTTATATTATACAAATTAAAATAAGAGCAATTACCTATATAAATTAATCAGAATCATCATCTCCGCTTGGTTCATCATCTTCAGGTTGCGAATCATCGTCACTCTCATCAAACTCATCGGAATCGCCTTCTTCTTCTGTGTCGTCAGGTAGATATTCAAGTTCCCTGTTGCGGGGATCAATTAAAAGAACGTTCTCCGTATTCTCTGGTTTTGTAATGTCACAACAAGAATCTTGTTGCATTGGAAGATCGTCAACACCAACAATTTTACCCCTTGGAGCAATTTTAATTACCGATAACCATGTGGGCACAGTGGTTCGAACTCACGGATATGGCACGAACGTTACTTGTTCTGCTTATGATGCTAGGATAAATGGTTCAAACTTGTTGTATCACCGTGCTTTGTTGACGTCGATCACACCAAATTTGTTTATTCGAACCCCTCGACCGACTGTTGGATCGAACCAATCACATTTGAAGATAACGCATTTTATACTAACCAAGCTGGGGTACTCCACTTCAATTATTTCCTGCAACACCCCATAAAAATCTATTTCACCCCTAACACAAACTCCGTAGTTGGTAGTTGCCCGCCGAGCGCCGTATTTGTATGTATGAAACACATAACCACGGGTGAAATACATGGATGCAGTCGTTATCTTCCCGAGGGGGCCTAGTAGTAACTCATGAAACCATATTGGATATTTGGGCTCACCATGATCCACCTATGAAATTTGGGAATGTTATATCGAGCATCAATATATATACTTAATGAAAATTTGTTTATTACGTAAACTTACTTGCGTCTTCAACCACTTAGCAAAGTGACGATCTTTACGATCGTTTTTATTTCATCATCTGAAACGCCTTCAATGCATTCTCGTACCTGACTAACAAATAAACAGCAAAATACATATATATACATTGAAATTAACACCTTTATTTTTATATATAATAAATTAGGAGTGGCTAATTAAATTGTCATGTTACCTCTCCAAAGGTTCCACTTCCTCGCAATTTAGGAGGATGTACGTATGTGCGTTGTGCATGTTATTCTCGTTAGACCACTAAACTTCCTTCACTTTTCCACCAAGACGACCGATTGGTGAGAAGATGTTTGGGACACCCTCTACTGCATAAATTCTTCCCACACCACCATCATCATATCGTCAGGGTTTCTGTTTGCGTGTGCGAACTTTCGTAGCGAAATAGTATGAAGTGAAGTGTGAAGTTTCTTCGGTCAAACTTCCCGCAACAATTGATCCTTCAACCCTTACTAGATTTTTAGCCTTTCCCTTTAAATGTTTCATGAACCGCTCGAATGGGTACATCCACCTAAACTGAACAGGCCCACCTAGTTCTGCTTGGTGAGGGAGATGAATGGGAAGATGTTCCATGACATCAAAAAACGTCGGCGGGAATATCTTCTCCAGATTGCACAACAATATTGGAATATTAGCATCCAACTGTGCAATTACATCTTCTGACAACGTCCGTGTACTAAGATCCCGGAAAAACCCTCTGATGCCTGCAACACCCAACAATTATATAGTTCAATATTTGAACAAATTATATGTGATTTGATGATGTCTCTTACCTCCAATTGCTACATGAACATTTCCTGGAAGGAGTTCGGCAAATGCGAAAGGAAGTAATCGTTGCATAAACACGTGGCAGCCATGACTCTTCATCCCTGAAAACTTTTGTCCTTTCTCAACAGATTTAGCCAGATTGGATACATAACCATCAGGAAACTTCACATCAGATGAAACCTAATTGAACAACGCTGCCTTTTGTTCGGCACCCAATCGAAATATAGGAAGTTTTTCTCAATATGCATGACATCAAGATTGTGTCGCATTAGATGATATTTCCAGTACGGAAGTTCCCAAAAAATGATTTTCTTGTGCCAATTGTGATTCTCCCCGTATCCATCAGGCATATTAGCTGGAGTGTGCCAATTTCCCCCACGATTTACAGTTTATAGTCCCCCAAAATGATCTATTTGCGCTTCTAGATCTTCCCCAGATAGATACACTGGTGGGGGGACACGCACGATTTTGTTCTTCCTAAACAATCGCTTGTTTCTTCGATATGGATGGTTGATTGGTAGAAACCGACGGTGACAATCAAACCAACATGTTTTTCGACCATGTTTCAGCTGAAACGTATATGTCCGATCGAGGCAATACGGACAAGATAACCTCCCATGCGTCGTCCAACCTGATAGCATCACGTATGCAGGGAAATCACATATTGTCCACATAAGCACAACACGCATCGTAAAATTTTTCTTCCTCGAACAGTCGTATGTACGAACTCCTGTAGACCACAACTGTTTCAACTCATGTATGAGAGGCTGCAAAAACACATCAAGGGAACGCTTCGGATGCTTCGGACCAGGTACTAATATACTCAAGAATAAAAATTCTCTTTGCATGCACATATCTAGAGGAAGGTTATATGGCGTTAGGATTACTGGCCATAAAGAATATTGCCTACCAGACATACCGAATGGACTAAATCCATCTGTGCAGAGGCCAAGATACACATTTCGCTTAAATTTAGCAAATTCCGGGTGTACCGTGTTAAAGTGTTTCCAAGCTTTTGCATCTGACGGGTGAGTCACTTCTCCTTCTCTCTGCGAATGTTCTGCATGCCACCTCATCGATCCAGCTGTCCTTTCATATTGATACAATCGTTTCAACCTATCAGCTATAGGAAGATACCACATCCGCTGGTACGGTATCTTACTACGCCCAGAAGTTTGTGGTCTGAATCTCTGCTTTTGGCAAAATCGACATTCATGCAGCTTATCATTATCTTTCCAAAACAACATACAATTGTCAACACATACATCTATCATCTCAGAAGGCAACCCAAGACTAAACACCAACTTCTGTATCTCATAGTATGTTTCGGCAGCCAAATTATTATCTGGCAAATACTCTTTAATAAGATCAGCCCAATCATCCATGCAAACCTCAGCTAAGTTATGATCAGTTTTAATTGTCATCATCCTAGCTGCTAACGAAAATTTAGACTGGCCTTCTCTACATCCATCGTAGATTGGCTGATTTGCAGCGGCTAGCATATCATAAAACCGCTTCGCATCTACATTGGGTTCCTCAACACTATTATCAACATTTGGTTCATGAAATGCATCATTGACCATTTCATGCATCCTATCATGATCTTGACCCTGCTTATCAAATTGATTTTCATGACCATGATGATAACTACTACCCTGATCAAAATCTACATGACCTCGATAATTACTACTACAATCAGCTTGATCAGTAGTACTCCTTTCAAAACCCTCTCCATGTTGATACCAAACATAATATTACGGCATAAACCCTCTATTTAGTAAATGTTTCCACACTGTCTCAATAAAAATATATCTCGTATTCTTGCATTTACGACAAGGACAGAACATCTTACCGCTTTCGAGGGTTGTTTGCATATTTCCGGCCTGATACATGAATATTTCAAGCCCCTCTTGGAATTCTTTCGTCAACGATCCCTCCGAATCTTTTTGCGTATACATCCAACTTCGTAGTTCGTATATGGACATTTTATAAAAATAATTTTTGAAGTGTTTTTTTTTATAAGAGATTGTTTTTTTTTTTTGATAACTTTCGTTCGAAGTACGCTAGTATTTATAGAAATTTTTAGGATTTACCAACGGATTTACATCGAATTTACATCGAAATAAAATTTACAACGATTCTACATCGCATATACGACGGATTTACGACGAATATATGATATGCTCAAATTAATACCCTAAACAGTACTAAAGCAGTAGTCGTAGTATAGTTAGGGGTCGAACACAAGGACTCAGAGAAATCACACAATAGATTATATAGTACCGAATTAAGCTAAGCCAACAGATGTAATTGAAAGCAGTGCAGAAATTAAAAGAGTTGTAATTCAATTGGAGAAAGATAGGCTCAGAGAATTTCTCAGGAAATCAATGAATGCAGACAAACTAGCTAACATGATTCAGATTACGCACGGTTCTTGAACTCAAATCACTAAGGTATAATTAACCAACTGTCGTTGCGAGAATTATCTAAATCTAAATCTTAGGAATTCCAAATCTCTTTGCGAATCCTAAAGTCTAAATCAGCTTTAAAGTTCAGGTTTGATATGTTCACAAATCAATTAAACCAAATCTGTTTGCGAATAATCAATTTGCTCACCTAAGGTTCTATCAGGTAATTAATCGCACTGTCGTGCCTAATCAATTATCCTAAGATCTAAGTTCCAGATTCGTCAACCTAGAATTAGCTATGAGAAAAACCTAAGGTGAAGAACTAATTCAGATTGTAAATCCTAATAAACTAATCAATCTAGCATTCAGAGAAAACCCTTATGAGAACCCTGAACCTAAAGTGGATCTACTCAGGCATGGAGATTGAAAGCAACATGATTGAATAGATCATCAAAGAAATCAATAAAAACAAGGAGTTCAGAGTTGTCTCTCCAAAAACCAAAACTAGAATCAAAGTAAAATAAAGCATAGCCTACAAAGTGGCTGTAAAATCCCTATAAATAACCTAAACATGAATTGGGGTCTTCTTGTAAATATCAAAGTCTTCTGGACCAAGTTGCAATTCTTCAACTCTTCATTAAAGTCGCGGGTCGTGTCTGCCTCGATGAGTGTCGATCGATACTAGGGGGTATCGATCGATGCTGATCGTGAAATCTGGTACTCAACAACACAAACTTCAGCTTCGCTCCAAAATGCTCCAGAAAGCTCCAATATCTCCAATTATGCTCCAAACGTGCTAAGACCTATAAAAGACTCTAAAAGACTACAAAACACTAGAAAGACTTTATAAAAAGGACTTATATCATGGCCTAAACAGGGTAAAAACCATGATATATCAACTCCCCCAGACTTAGCCTTTGCTTGCCCTCAAGCAAATAGAAGACCAAACCAGAGAAAGAGGTTTGAAAACGCGGAGACTCACCTGTTCAGGAACCATTGCAAAGATCCTTTTTCCCAAGCACCCAAATGTCACCTGATCAGCTTTTGATCTAACCACCATGTACTTCTCCGTAGATATTCACAACTTTCCCAGACTCCACACATTATCCCACAGCATTGTTCAAATAAAACCCTCATCACCAGTTTCATCGCTGCAGCCTATGTTCAAGAGCCTTCTAGATTCTTTACCATACATATCATGACAAGGAACAACCTTTTTCACACTTTTTGGTTTTATTTCTCTCCCCCAGACTTATTTCTTATTATGTTCTCTTTTTTTTTTTAGATCGGCATATACACATCAAGGTCCGAAACGCGAGTATTGATGGTGTTTGCCACCGAATTCCCGGTTCTTCCCTATCAATGTATCAAAGGATGTAGGCGAATAATGGCATCATAGGAAAATCCTAGCCTCGCTTCCAATCCTTTGTGTGATCATTCCCTCATAAGTAGAATAATGGGATCGCTGGAAATTTTCCTAACCCTCTACTCAAAAGAAAATCATCTCATCTTTTATGCTCTTATTTATCAACTTATAACAGGGGAGAGAGATACCATAACTCTAAACACATGGGTTCCTTTATCAGATATGAATGATGAATCAAGCTCTGAAAACACTAACCACATTGAAGAACTCTGCTGGAGACATGGATGTTTTCTAGTCAACTGGTCAGTCCTTGGATTTTTTATTAGTCGATCTAGAGCTGATCCTGCAACATTGGTCACTCAACCACAAAATCAAAATAACAATTCAAGCACAGGATCATCATCTCCAACAAGTTTTGACTCAATAGAACAATTTTGACTCGATAAAACAACTGACTCTAAGAAAAACAAACACAATGTCAGCAGACACCTCTCCCAGACTTGAACAACACTGTCCCCAGTGTTATCTAGCCTAGATTCGGTGAAAGAAAACAAAAGAACAGAAGAAAATTGGGAAAAACAATAAGTTACCTTGCTGGAACATCTGGTATCGATCGACACACAGCCTGGTATCGATCGATACCAGGCTTAAATCGATATGATGAACCATCTATTCGCGATTGGTGTAGACCGATACCAATGGGGTATCGATCGACACTAAGGCGATTTCGAGATTTGCTCCTTGTTTATCCTGACACAAACAAAAAACAAAAAATAAAAAGAAAAAGAATCAAAAGCAGACTCACCAGTGGGTTACCTCCCACCAAGCGCTTGTTTAACGTCAGTAGCTTGACTGTACTGCCGTTCAGGCATGATAAGAATGGGAGCTTGCACCAAAACAAGCTCCAGAACTTGACATCGCTATCTTCAGAGTTTTGCTATACATACTCTCCACAAACTCTTTTCCTTTCTCTTTCAGTTCCGAAGTAAGAAGAACTCTAGCCTTAGAGAATGGTTTCGAGGCTCCTTTGCACTTTACCTTGTACTCAATCGAATTTCCATCACACTTCTGAGGGATTAAAGTGACATGGGGATTTTCGACTCTTTTGCTCTTCACCTTCTTCTTTGTTGCCTTAGCCTTCTTGATAACTTCCTTGGGGATGATGGGCGGTTCAACCGAAACATCTATGACAGTTGGCTCGTCAGGAGGCTCTTCCAAAAGATCAACTGCTAATGTCTCTCCTGTGACATCTTCAATGCAAGAGACACGTCCGGGAGCTCCTCTATGATGAATGGCTTCGTAGAACACCTCCTTGTCAATGTATGAGAACAAAATTCTCTTGCCTGGCGTGTCCATAATCGCACCAACCGTAGCCATGAACGTTCTTCCAAGAGTCAACTGCGTACGAGACATTGCACTCATCTCCACAACCTGAAAGTCAGTAGCAACCAGATAATCTCCTACTGTGATCATCAAATCAGGTATTGCATCATACGGGAGTGAGGTTGAACAGTTTGGGAATGTGATAAACGTCTTGGGAGGTCGAATATCAGCTCCCAATCTTTCTGCAATCGCCCTTGACATGACATTGACGCAAGCTCCTGAGTCAACGAGAGACTCTTTGAATTCAGCTCCAGAGATAGAGCATGGAACAGAGAATATCCCTGGGTCTTCCCTATTAGTCAACTATCTCAGTGGTAGTGACTTGCGTCTTGCCTCGATAAAGAGTGCCTTAATTTCTTCCTCAGTTTCTCTGCAATCTTTGAAGTGACTTAGCAGAGGCCAGCCCTCTAGAGCTTCTTCAAAAGTGAACGAGTGGGGTATCCTTCGTACTCTCTTCTCAAAGCCAAGCAGCTGCTTTGGAGAAATGGGATCTCTGAGGTGTTGGGGGAATAGGATTCAGCTTCTTGGGCTTGCGAACTCTTTCTTCGATCAACTCAGGTGTTTTCACAATTTCTGGTTCGATTTGCGATGGGTATCGATCGACACCAGGCTGGGTATCGATCGACACTACTGCAGTTGAATCGTCCCTGCCAGTTATATCATCATCAGAAGGAAGCTCCACATTCTGCTTATCCAGCAAAGCCTTGCATCTAGCGTCCTCCCATTCCTTTCTTGTCATAATATGAGGCATAGGATAAGGTATCTTGGGTATATACACCCTCTCCTTGAAAATCTCAGGCTTCTTCTCAACCTGCGTCTCAGCATCGACCGACACTGAAGGAGTATCGATCGATACTTGTGATTTTGGATCCTCTGTCTGGACTGGTGTCGATCGATACAGGGGAGTATCGATCGATGCCCTGGCGATTTCTGAATCCTCATCGAAATTTTCTGCACTTGAGCTGATTGCATTGACGTGTGCATTGTGTAAATGAACCGACTTTCCCTTGGCATTTGCTGCAGTCAGAGCTACTTGCGTTTCTAGCATCCTGTGATTGGTATTGAGAGCCTCGATTTTCCCATTCAGATGATCAATCTTCCCATTCAGATCAGTATACAGATGGTCAATTTTCCCATTGAAATCCACTTGCAGTTTTTGATGTCCCTGAAGAATATGTTCAAGCATGGATTCCATCTTATTCTCTGTGGACTTTAGAGGGATGGGCTGGTACGAAGAGTTCCCGTAATTGCGAGTGCTGTTGTTGAAGTTTCGGTTGTTGTTGTACCCAAATTGCTGACCCTGAAATCCAGAACCCCCAACATAGTTAACATCCTCCACTTCATCCTCAGGAGCAAAGTGGACCGCTTTCTGATTCTTCCCGATCAGTAAATCCAGCTTGGCTTGAACTTCAGCAATCTGCGATGCATCAATTCCTCCAGCCTGCTTCTTCCGCTTGAAATCAGCATTCTTGGTGCTATTGCTAGACGCCAAGTTCTCAATCAGCACAACCGCATCATCTGGATATCTGGTGTTGAAGTTCCCATTACTCGCAGTGTCCAGAGCCATATGGTACCTCCAATCGATCCCTCTGTAGAAAGTACCCAGCAACTGAACCTGATTGAACCCTTGGTGCGGACAATCCCTCTGATATGAATTGAAACGAATCCAAGCTGCTTCGAGTGCCTCGATTGGACCTTCAGAAAATTGAGAGATCTTGTTCCTGAGCTCTTCGGATCTCGCATCAGCATAGAAATTGCAAAGGAATGCATTCTTCGTCTCATCCCATGTAGTTAGCGAATCAGGAGCTAACTGCTTCAGCCAATAAGCAGCATCCCCACTAAGAGAGTATGGGAAAAGTTTGCAGAATAGGAACTCGTTGGGCACTCCATTGTACTTCATGCCAGTGACCAAATCCTCGAACCTTTCGATATGATCCATGGGATGCTCAAGAGGTAGGCCATGGAAAGGGTGAGACATTCACAGCTTTTCCAGACTCCACACATTACCTCGCATCATTGTTCAAATAAAGCCCTCATCACCAGTTCCATCGCTGCAGCCAATGTTCAAGAACCTTCTAGATTCTTTACCATACAATATCATGACAAATAACCACCCTTTTTCTCACTTTTTTGTATCACTTTCTCTCCCCCGACTTATTTTTTATTATGTTCTTTCTTTTATTTTCAGCTTTGCATATACACATCAAGGTCCGAAACGCGAGTACTGATGGTGTTTGCCACCGAATCCCCGGTTCTTCCCTCTCTATGTATCAAAGGTTGTAGGTGAATAATGGCATCATAGGAAAATCCTAGCCTCGCTTCCAATCCCTTGTGTGATCATTCCCTCTTAAGTAGAATAATTGGATCGCTGGAAATTTTCCTAACCCTCTACTCAGAAGAAAATCATTTCAATCTTTTATGCTCTTATTTATCAACTTATAACAGGGGAGAGAGTGATATGCTCAATTTAATACCCTAACAGTACTAAAGCAGTTGTTGTAGTCTAGCTAGGGGTCGAACACAAGGATCCACAGAAATCACTCAATAAATTATAGAATCAAGCTAAGCTAAGCAATTCAGGTTAAGCAGAAAACAGAAAGCAGTAAACGATTTGTATTCAATGGGGAAAAGATAGGTTCAGGGATATTTCTCAGGAAATCAATGAATGCAAATAAACTAACTAATCAGGGTTCAGGTTAAGC